>CALNXK010000067.1:595000-1010000 GCA_942486035.1 Porites lobata
GGATATACCAAAATATATGTAAACTACGATATGTATTGATTATGCTCTCCCATGGACAGTGTGTACAAGTTAAAAGTTGCAAGCAAATAAAGGGGTTACCCTCTACTGAAGTGTGCAACACTTCTTCCTGTGCACACTGCCCCTTCTAGTTATAGTAATGCAAGTTTATATAAAAACTCAGCTATAAAATTTATATGATTAAAACTATCTTTAAGACCTTGATTATCGGCACACAATGAGTAATACTTAAATAGATAATAATCATATGATCAATGATATAATGATCACATGATTTGATTAGATAGTAGGGGCAGAGTCATAAAACAAAGAAATTACATCCATGGTACTAAAAAAATTGCCAGGTGCTAAGCTTCTCAATCAGAGCCTGCCAGGCCCAGTAGCTAAAAAAACCTGCAACAAACCCCCTGTCTTCTTATTTGTCAACTGGAGCCAAGATTCTTGTGTCTAGGTGCCAGTGGCAAAGACTGCAAAGGGCCAATGAGGACAGGAATGAGTTAAATTCTCATGTATGCCAGACATTCCTGGCTGATTCAGAAACATTGTGTCGTTTTGCTACTGGGTCTCATTGACTTGCCCCCACAAGATCTAATAAGCTATTTATTATTACAAATTATAACTGATTATTATTAAGCTGCAAGTGTGAGTAAAGCAGTAGCAGCCTTTAATGTACAATGAATGCACACAATGTCTAGCAGAGCAGAACCAAACTTTGTACTTATTCGACAATATTTAATCCTACTTCAGCTTCTTCTATGCACTGTTCTTCTCCCTAATACAAATTAACCATGTGTATCTAAGCCACTAAGAACAACATTTGACAACTTCATTCTTAAAAAGACAATTCATAAGACTTAACCTGCCCTCTAATACTGAAACAATTACTACGCCATACTATTATGATCCTTACACCACAATGGGATTTAAGGTCTCCCGTGACAGCTTTTCAATGCAAAAATTGCAACATTCTGAGGTCTTTTCTATTAACACAGTGTCGACTATAAAAATAATCCACACCCTTTGTTTGCAATGTTTTTTTTACAATAAAAATGACACACGTCTTGTGTTGACTAACACTCAATTAAGGCATTCATCTCCAAATTTTTAATTTTGGGGGTACGTGGGTATCCTGTGCACATCTGCCTCACCTTGTGGAAAAAAAATTACAGATAAATCAATGTTCCATAGTGAATGCACCATTTGCAAAAACAACACTGCTAGAGTTAACTTTGTGAAGACAGCTGATGTAGTGTTTCAAGCAATGGCCTGAAATTAAGGTCCCTGTTCGAGTGGTCACATTACACTGTAGAAATGAACCTCTTCAGAAGTACTTTTGTGTTGATGTCAGTATTATTTTGATTTTTCACATAAAATTAATAAACTATAACTTACACTGAACACAAGGGCCCCACTAACCCCCTTTCCTATTTTCTATTTTTCTGGTTTAATACAGTGTATCCCTAAAGTAATTGCCCCACCCTCATTACATGCATCTGCCATTCTGTCCCTGGAATATACAACTAGAAGCCTCTCGAAACTCTAAAGGAACTCTAAAGTGTGCACTAGTAGCAAACTAGATACAATATCACAACTTGTTTAAGAAAGTAAGACCAGCAGTAGTATGTTACATTGTTCCTTGAAGCCAAAAAAGTAATCAAATTGACAAAAATTAACTTCACTGTAAATCAATATTACTTTCAAGATTTTATCACTAAATGTTCATGTACAGGTGCATTTGTACATTATCACCTACAGTCACGTAATCAAGACTTCAAAACATAAAATACATGTAGTTATAATTTGAGTACTTATTGTCCTTGGGACAAACAGTGCTCAAATTTTGCTTGCCCAAGGTCATTGTATCCTTGTCTAATTTTACGGTTTAGTTAAGACTTGTCTATGCCTTTCCCCATTGGACAAGCGAGCATGAAAATCTACTTGCCCAACAAAAAATTGTTTTTTCCCCAGATGACTGGACAGGAGTTTCCCAAACCTTGCATGTTAACCGTATTAACCTGTACAATAATGCTGAAAGGTGTCTTTTACAGACTCATGTTTCATGAAAAGAAAAAAAAAACCTGCCAGTGGGCTAATGCATCTACTGCTAACAGGGAATTCCATCATGATTTTAGTTAACATACAGAGGTGCAAATACAGTCAACTTTTAATGGATCTACTGCTAACAAGTGAATTCTATCATGTTTTAGTAGCATACAGAGGTATAGTGAACTTTTGTAGGGCCTGTCATTTTCTGTAGGGCTATAGCAATTTTGAAAAATGTCCAAACCCAGAAAACCCTCCCTTTCCTCAATACGTAAATGCTTCAGGACACTTTCCATCAACCCTTGGGCCTTCTGACTGTAATAATGGCTACAGCCATTGCAGTGCCACTTTTTTCATTTATTCTTTGTCAGTGTCTTGATAAAGTTATTTAAATACAAAAAATAAATAAAAATAGATGACTTTGACTTTTCCAAACCAAAAATTTCCACTTCCCTTGAAATAGCTCCCCTGCCCTCCCAACTGGCACCCCAAAAGGACTCACTCCTCCCTGATTATAATATAACCTGAGCACTGTTTTAACGTTCTACTGTGAGTAACAAATTTAATAGCCTGTGTAGCTGACAGATTATTTATTTGAGAGCAAAGCTATGATTATGGCAAATCGTCATGTACAAGTGCAAGACGATGTTAACTTGAGAAGTTCTAGAGCATTATGCATGCAGCTAATTAGATTTTTCATTATAGATACTTCACTGTACATGTAACTTGCCAGTTACGTAGTCTACGTGTACAAGTACACTATACATACATGTACAACAAGTGTTATTTGATGGTTGTATTACTTTATCCCTGGCAATTAACGATAGTAAATCCATAAGAAGAGCAAACAGACGAGCAGCATGACACTCATGATTCGTAAGAACCATTTCAGGATTGGATCCTCTTCAGTAAACTGCACAATTGTGAGCTTGACTTTTTCGTTTGTTGCATCACTGATTGCAATTGCTTCTTCTTTCAAGGCCTTCTCCGGACCATTCTTTTCGACAATACCATGATCTCCTCCAACATCAAAAGAAGTTTCCACACGGGTTGTTGGGCTTACGTCACCTAATAAATAACAATAAAACAAGAAAAGTCAATACATTGTACACACCATACAGAGCTGTCATTATAGGGCCATAAACCTGTAACACCTGTTATGGCTGAGCTCACTTGATGTTATGGGTGATCAACGTGGAAAGCTCAAGGTGTTACCATAAATTTCACGTGAGATGAGACGGGTGAATCTTTATTTGCTATGGCTGCTCTAAAAATTAATGACAGCCCTGCCGTATACAACTAACTATTAACTAGGGGGGATGTGTGCAGAGTTCTTACTTTAATGTACATGTACTGCGCGCAGTATGGGAGTGATGAGTACTGGTCAGCAAAGAATACCATTATCTTGTTGTTGAGACAAAGACAGAATAACATTTTGAGCACTCTAAATCACTCAGCCATGCTGCCTGCTGTCCTTAATAAAGAACAAAAACAAACAAACAAACAAGAGAGGGATCTCACCATTTTTCTCAATGAGTTCCACAGCTTCATTGCTAGAGATAGTTCCATTTTCGACCTTCTGGTGGTCATGATGTTCACCAATGGCACCAAAAGCAATGGGCGCTTCATTGATGGTACTCCATGTCAGTCCTCCAAGTTCACTTCGTGGGATTTTCTTTGTGAAGAAACTGACCACAACCATCACAGTACCACTGACTCCGAAGATGATAATGGCTGACGAAAAGAAAAGAGATATATGGCAAGGATTATCAACTACTATTAATGACTTGGAATGGTCGTGGGGCAAACTTTAAACTAAGGCACAAAATATGTGACAGTTCACAGCTGAAAGACAATGCCCGGACAACATAGTGCTGGGTTTGTTACAATGTATAATGATATTGAAACAGAACAAAGTTTGACAACTGCAGACAATTAGGACTGCACATCTAAAATGCAAGGTTAAGAAATTGTGGAAGGCCCATCATAATATCTTACATTCCAGGCAATAACAGTCATGTTCGTGATCAAGAAAAATATGTTGTTTTTAAGTTTTTGAGACTTTGTCCATGGCAATGAAGATGAATTAATTTCTACAGGTCTACGGTTGTATTTAAGATAGTAGCAATTCTCACCATAATACATGAAGTGCATCTTTGCAAATCCTGGGCGATCATCAACACTGCCGCACCCAGGGCTCGGGTAGACATTTCCAACAATAAACTTGGCCATTCCCAGGATAAAACCAATGATGAGCCCTGATAATGCACCGGCAGCAGTAAGACCAGTCCACAGGATACCCAGTCCAAACACCATGGTGATAGGAGGAGCCAGGTAGGATTGAATGGTCTGAATATAAACAAACAGTTCCTTTCCAGCAGATCCTTTGATGACAGGCAGCCAGCACAAACTGACGCCAACAAGAACAGCAACAACCACTCGGCCAACGATGACCTGTTCTCTCTCTGAAGCCTACGGGATGAAAATACAGTTAAAGTTTGATCTTCTCGTGAAAATATAATGCATCCCTTTGAGGTCCTTCCAGGATCACATGCATTTCCATAACTTCATCCAACACTAAGTTTTATTTCATTATTCTGAGTCATGTGATCAGTTTACTGCTGATTGGTTTCTTCTGACAAAATGAGATTAAATAATAATATTATTATTGTAAAAGTGTTTTGAATTTTTCAGAAGGAATTAGTTATGTCCAGAAATGCACACTAATGAGACTCACATTACCTCACACTAACACAAGCTGACTCTGTCAAACATTTAGTGATATGGAAATTACAAATAATAATTATTGTGCCAATATGAAGTATTGACTTGGCTCAGCTGTGGCCGATTTAGTAGTAATGTGAACTACCCAAGGTCCAAGTTGTGTGCATTTCTGGACATAAGAGAGAGAAATGAATCACGGCTAAAAATACATGCAGACATGCAACCTAATTTTTTCCAACTGCAATGATTCCGACAGAGCTTCAAAATCCAACAAACAATGCATCTGCGTTTAACATACCCGAGGCCTTGCACGCAACCAAATATCAACAGTGAAGATGGTAGCACTGCTGTTGAAAGCTGATGAAAGTGAAGACATCAATGCTGCCATCATAACAGCCATCATGAGCCCCACCAGACCAACCGGAAGGACATTTAGAACCAGTCTAAATAAAAAGGAAAAAAAAAATTCTTCAGATGACATAATTTCTCTCTTGTCAAACTTAAGATATAACAGTGCATACTTTATACATGTTATGTCATTGGCTTATCACTAAACTGTCAAATATTGGTATTTCAACCCTTTATTTAACACCATCATCATAAACATTTCTTTGCTGTATAATGTGAGTTTCAGGATGTTTGCATAATTTACTTCTTATAGTATTAAGAAGGAATCCACTGGGAAATTGAGCAATTTTAATTCTCAGTGGACAAAAACTTTGTACCAAAATAATTTAAAGAATATTGCATTCTTTATTATATTTTTGAAGGGCTAAAGATGTAATTAGTCATCTGCATTAACACCAAAGAAAATTTCTCATGGGAGTCCGAGAAAATGAATGCCAAATTTCACAATTATTGTTGTGACAACACCGGTAAATTTCTGAAAATTTCATGTAAAAGATGTAATTTTGTGAAATTTGACTTTCATTTGCTCGAGCTCCCATACGAAATTTTTGTTGGTGTTATTACAGATGACTAATTACATCATAAGCCCTTCAAAAATATAAATTTGAATGCAATAATTATGCTTTAAATTATTCTAGTACAAGGTTGTTGTCCACTGAAAATTAAAATTACTCAATTTCCTTGTGGATTCCATCTTAACACTCTTTCAGGAGGCTTAAAACTGCACTATTACAGGTATTACAGGCAGGTGAAATACCTGACCTCCAGAAATGTCTGCATAATTTCATGAGTTCACTATATACTTAATTTTTGCAGTCTATCGGAAAGCCTGTAACTGCATAAAACAGATGGGAAAGACACTAGGAGGGAGACAAGCTAAGGCAGGTATGGTAATCAATCTAATTAACTTACTTGGGATAAGCATTGTTAGTACATCCCCACTCGTTATCACAGTGGTAAACACAGGATTCAGGGTCTGGGCAAGCAATTGAATCAGCATACAACACACGAGCAATCATACCAGGCATAACCATGATGAAAATTGGAAGGATTTTCAAGAAACCAGCCAAAATTGAGCCAGCCTTGGCATGGACGTTGTTCTTGGCACCAAGAGCTCGTTGAACAATCACCTAGGAAAAAATTTTAAAAAAAATAAAAATAAATTTAAATTTGATTATAACTACATCTAGAAATGTACATGTATTAATTAATTGCAGGCGACAAGAGGAGACTGCACTCCTAATCTACGGGTTGTTAGGGATAAACTGCACGTTTGCAGCCACCTTCGTTTGGACTTCCCCTAAGAATGAATGGAATGCATTGAACACAGTCAGATCACTCGCATTTAGAACTAATTTCTATTACTTGTATTTTTAATCACGCATGAAATATTTTTCAACACTGGAAGGGAACTTTCGTATCTCCGCGCGGCCATGTAATACCCTTTATTTTCATAGGATTTTGATTTCTACTAACAATTAACCCAATAAATGCAAAGGAGGCCATTGCAGTTAAAGATGCAACATAATAACTTATGCAGTTGGTTATTAAATGGATTAATGATATACCGAAGAAAGATGAAGATGAAATGATTAATACATAATTATGAATTTCAAGGCAACGTATGAGATGGTACACAACAGAAAAGCTGCCAAAGTGCTGTGTCTCACTGAAAAGCATGTACTTATCTGCTTCACCAGTTAATGCATTTCTGAAACACACCATGAAGGAAAAGCAAAATTCAAGTAAGCTTTTATTCATTATTATAAGTTTTACATGAAGATCACAGGTGCTTACTGTTTGACAGAAAATTTTGGAAATTCCGGATGGAAGGTAAATGGTAAGCTCACTTTTCGGAAATTCCAGAAACATTTGAGGAGTATGATTTGAGGTAGTCTATTCATTCCAGTTTGTACTAACCAAACTGAATGTTGCTTAGATGTACCATTTACCAATTTCTTGTGCTACACAAATTCACCCCTTTTTTGGATTCAAACTGTAACGGATGTGGCAATTCTGCGGTAAACTGGTAAATCATGTACCATTATGCTTTTGACATCCCAACTGGATTTTCCTGTCAAATGGTAAGCACCCTATGCCAGTACACACTAAGAACTCTTATTCTACCTGGTCAGTACACCAATACCAAACTCCCATGATGGGCAGCGTTGTCCACAGGCCAAGCCAGGGGTAGCCAGGATCATCCAGGGGTCGAAACATGTTACCCCAATATGGAGTTACTTTGAAACAGGCCTCAAGATCTGATCCGTTAGTTGGTGAGGGAGTGGTCATGTTATAGGTATTGGTAACATTGACCATACTTGTTGCAATAGTTGCAACTGTAGCTGAGATGTTGCCAGCTGTTGTTGGAGCCATTGTGGCATGAACTGATGTCCCAACAGCAGTCGCATACTTTCCCCAAAGGCCATCATATCCTCCAACTTTGACAAAGCCTTAACACATGAAAAAAAAACAAACAAACAACAAAAAAAAAAGAGTGAAATTATTAATGCATCATAATAATTATTTGAGACTGCTGTTTAACCCATCTGCACCTGGAAATTTTGCTCAAAACTCTTACAAGATGACTGATACTGGTATGGGCTGCGTAATGTTTTGTTCCTGATACCAAATTACTGTCAGAAAATGATTCATGGGATATGGGGGTGCTTTACCATTAACGAATTCATGCCAGAACAAACCACTATAAAGTATATCCTAATAAGCTGGACAGGCAAAATAGTGTAGAAAAATTGCCTTCTCTCACATTACAACCCACAATTTCTGACGAAGCTTCCCAAATGAAATTGTGCGAGCCATTTGAGTTTCCTACCCGAATTTCTGGCTTTCCAGTGTTAAATTTTAAGTACCCTTGGCTTGTCATGGCCAGTAATAGGCAGCTGAAGAACCATATCTATTAATTTTGTATAATAGTACTTACTCATGATTGCCAGCACAATAGCCCCAATAAGCATGATGGTACACTGAAGCACATCTGTGTAGATCACAGCAGTCAGGCCACCTGAGATAATAACCAAGAGTGCACAGTATGCTAAGTACAGCTGTACTCAAATACTGTAAAATTCCGAAAATAAGCCCCAGGGCTTATATTTTTCAAAGGCCCTTTTTGAGGGGCTTATTTTTGGAGGTGCTTATATTCGGAGGTGCTTATATTCGGAGGGGCTTATCTAGGGAGGGAAATTTGGGTTTCAAAATCGAATGGGCTAGCCTTATATTTGGAAGTAAATTTACCGTTTTTGCTTTGTTTTACTTTGTATTTAAGGGCAATTTTCCAAGTACAATTAAGCCCCCGAGCGTCACGAGTTTGGGGGGCTTATATTTGGAGGGGCTTATACAAGGAGGGGCTTATTTTCGGAATTTTATGGTAAGTCTTCAGGGCCCAGTTGTTCGAAAGCTGATTAGTGCTAACCCAGGGTTAAATTTTAACCTGGGTTTCTTTTTCTTTTGTTCAAAGCGTTTTCCTGGATAATTTTATCTATTCTTTTTAGACCATCCTCTAATCAAATTATAGGCTAAAAGAATAAAACTTATTTGCATTTTAAGTTTTCATATCTGGATTCAAATATCGCACTAGCCCTGGGTTATCTTAACCCTGCTTTGAACAACCCGGCCCAGCTTTGCATAAATGCACCCCCACCCCCTTGGAACTACATGAAGCAACTCCTAGATCTGAAACTTGTACATTATGGAATTTATCCCCAATTAAAGTAACTGTAAAATGCCCCTACACCTTAAGACAGAATGTCTTAACTTAAAAGTGCAGCATGGTACTCATCAGGGCTGTCACTAAGATCCTGGGGTTGGGGACTTTCCCTGGCTACTATGAGCATGAGTTGTGGCTACTTTCATAGGAAACAAAAGGAAAATAGAGCGGGATCCATGAATTGTTTTCAGGAATGACGTTGTCCTGCTATCTTGGACGTTAATACTACCACAGAGTTGGGACGAGTCAAAAAGTGTTTTTAAGGGAGAGGTAGATGGGTTTAAAATCGGGGAGGGGGAGGGGAGGAGAGGAAAAAATACTCCTCTCTCTCCTCCCTGCCTCCCCCCTTCCACTGCCCCTCCCCCTTAGTCTTTTTCGTTGCTTTTCAAGATGGCGGCCACGATCAATGTACCTCCGAGTTTTCGTTAAAAAATGCCTGCAGGCTAGAACCAAGAGTACTTCCTTACTGTGCAATTCGCCACAGCCCTGGTACTGAATAATTTATCCACGGTATAGTTTGTACAAGGCCCCTTTAACAATGGAGCTGAATGTATAAGATTACTGTACTGGTGGACGAGTGATGTGGACTATAATGTTGGGACTGCTACGACTAAGTGACAACAGAAATTGATTTTGAAACGCACAAATTACATCATATTTGTTCCACATACTTAAGTTTGCATAAATTTATGCTACACAGTCCTCTCCATGTCTTACCGTGGTGTCCAGTTTGTGTTTACTTTAAATAGAAACAGTGTCGTGCTGAGACTGTTCGTAAAAATCATTTTTTTAAGCACAAAACATTACTATCAAAAGTAACGAATAGCAGAATAAGTTTTAATACCCAGGACTGTGTAGATAGCAGTTATTGCCAAAGTGGCAGCAGCAGAGATGTAAATATTCCAACCAACAGCTTCATACAGAAACAAACTTCCAGCGTAGATATCAACCTAATGAAACATTACTTTGATATGTTACACACTGTATGCTCACTAGGGCTTCTGAGGGTTAATGTGATGGTGCAATTTCTTGCACACAATAATGAACCTACCGTAAATCCTCTATTAAGCACCTTGGGGGCTTATTTTTTTCAAACAATTTTGAATTTTTTTTTAAAAGTAGATACGGAGGGCTTATTTGAGATGGGGTGGGGGGCTTATTTGATTTAGCAAAGACGATGGTATCAGCTCTCCATAAAAACTATAATTAAAAAACCTTTTTGGACACATAATTCCCTAACTTTTTCAAATTTTTATTGAAGGGCCTTTCACTAACTTTGTTCTGAAACATTATTATTTCTTGTAAATTTAATCAGACTACAAATACATGTAATTATTTAAAAAGTTAACAAACGTAATGAAAACTCACTGAGAACTTGGTAAACACATAGGAGATCAAAGCCACAGCAGTCAAATATGTTCGGATCCATGGATTCTGGAATCTCTTTTGCAGAAATTCAGGCATTGTAAACACCTAAAAAGTTTTAAACATGAGGCATTATGTCAGATCCTACATGTATAATTCATGTACATTTAATTAAATTACACAATTGTACAAGATTAAGAGATTGTTTGTGTTTATTGAATGTTCAATGAGACACTCAGGCTACAGTCAAGCACTTTTATTTGTCACAACATTATTCAATGCTTTTCTGTAGCAGAAAAAAAAATAAGAAAAAAGAATGTTAGCGAGTGTTCCCAAACCACACCAGTACCTCATGAAATTTACTAGCTGTCTGAATGATACACTCCCCTATTCTAATGCAGCATAATATTAGTGAATTAATTGTAACTGTTTTGCTATAGGGCTCGTGAATTCTGTTTTTAACTTGCCCGACAGGCAAGTGATGTTTTTGAGGAATTCAAATTACAGAAGAACTATGAAATCAATTCTGCCAGTCAAAAAGTTTTTTGGGCCAGTTGAAATGACATCTGGGCTAGTAAATGCTATCTTCAGCTTGCCCGAATGGCAAGCTGTAAAAATGATTTTCTTTGCACCCTGAAGCATTACTGGTGTCTACCAAAGAGAAATGCTTTTTGTGGTTGGCGTGTAAAATGTTTGTGGAACAGTCTGTGCAATGAACATGCAACAAGTAATGAGTACTGTCAGTACTAACCCTGGATCGGATGTAGATTGGGACGAAAATCCAGCCAAGAAGCAGCAGAATCCAGCATGCCTACAAAAAATATACATGAATTAATACCTGCATGCAATGACAATGAATAATAATAATGATAATGATCATCATAATAATTTTATCAAGGGCCGATATATTATTAACATGGGATGAAATTGTATTACTTGAAAAAAAAGCTAACCTCTGACTTAGTCACTCAATTCCCACTATACAGTCCTCATAATTAACTTAAATATTGGAACATTCATTGAAATTTGACATTCAAATTTTTAGTGTTTCATTGACCCATCAATACTTGTCACTTGGTTTACATAGCGAAGGGGCTGTTTGCGTGGAGAGAGGAAGGTCTATATAGCACCGGGAAGATCCGTGAAGGTGGATTATACCTGTAGCGCCATGTGTTTTCTGTATTTGGTTTACATGCAAAGGGTTGTACCTTTGTAACAATTGTAACATTTCTCAAAAGTGCGTCTCAAAACTGCACCAGATAGCATCTCAGCGGCCCCCAGTAGGAAGCTTGGGGCCTCTGCCCACTTGGGACTTCTCCCCCTAACGCTAAATTCTAGATACAACCCTGGCTAGGATCTTCCTAGTACTAGGATCGTCCTCGCTGAGAGGTAGCACAACAAAGATCCAGCACCACGTAAACTGCCGTCGCTAAGAAGATCCTAGTACTAGGGACAAACCAGACCGCAAAAATGGTCACTGGCGGTTCATTCAGTGGACAATCACAGCCATAAAGGCCACGCAACCATTTTGTTTGGTGTTACCATGACCTGATAATTGTGATAATTCTGCTGAAAGTTTCTTGTTAAAGCTAGCAAAGAGAGCAGAAGGGCCCAAACTGCATTTGCCTTTTGTTGCCCACCATTTTCAATTCCCGCTCGAACCTTCTCTGCTTGGGCACTACACTGACCAAAATTTCTGCAAGTAAACTCAACAGAAAGTTCAGGGGGTTCTGCCTTCTAAGATCTTCCCTCCCTCCCTCCCTCCCTCCCTCCATGTACACAGCCCTAAACAGAATGTGCCTGTACCTGCCATTCGTAGGACACAACTCCAATGCCTGTTGCTGCACCTGATCCAGCCAGACCAACAAAATGCTCACTACCAATGTTACTGGCAAACAAACTGGGCCCAACCTAACAATTCAAGTAACATTAATACGAATTAGTGATGGTCAAAGATCCCCAAGAAATAAAGTAACTTCCAACCCTAACCTTCCAAGTGGAAACAATAATTCAATCAAGAAAGAAAATTCAAAGTTATTACAAAAGGACTGAATGTAAAATGTACTTACCGCCCACCACATCATAGACCTCCCAGCCAAGAAGTAGGTTTCCGCAGTTTCTTCCCTGCCTCTCTGTTTCCTGAATTTGGACTAAAACAAACAGTAGTATTATTTAATCCTTAAGTTATAATATAGAGTACACTTTAAATCAGACACTCAGAATTGCACCAACACAAGCATCAGAGAGTCTCATATTTTTCTTTCCCATTTTCTGTAAAAACAAACTTTACGTAAAAAAAATATAGCACCTTGAAAGAAAGACATTTCTATTACATGGACACTACGTCCACTGAGTGTTAGCGTTATAATAATCATTATATAATTATTAATAAAATAGGTGTTACTAGGGTCTAAGAGCATTGGCAATAACAGCAAGTATGATATTTTCTTCTACTGGTAATTTTCTACTTCAACCTCAATAATTATTGTTAAACATTTTTATGACACTGATCATTCATAGGGAGTTTTCACATGACGTACAACTACAGTAACTTCCTATTCTTCCTTTCACGGTGCCTATGTATTTTATTTGTTGTTGATGCTGTTGTAATTGTTATTTCTGAGATTTGACTCGGCTATCTTATGTTAAAATAATATTATCTTATGATTTCTGAATAAACCTCTATGTTGTTTTGTGTGCATACCACAATTTTAGCCCAAGTAAGAACTATTCTGTATTGTTTTTTATTTGTATTAAGCTTGGAGAAATACATATAAGCCAAAAAAACCCACAATGTATATTGTATACAGTCAGAGAATTATCTGAGTTGGAGGTATCATTTTGAGGGACACTGCATTGTATGAGGAAGTTATGGTATTGAATATAAGTACATGTCAAAATTTAAACTATGATCCGAGGGATTACTATAAGGAAGAAATTTATTTTTACATGGAAGTAAATGATTGATTCAAAATGTTGCAGCAAAAACATGTTTGGTTTCAGCGTGTTTCAACATCCAAATAAGGCCAAAAATGTTAAGAGTTCCGGCCCCTACGTACCCTGTGGGAGCACCTAACACAACCCACCCTCATGGCATCTCAAGTCTATATCTAACTCTGATTATCATCAAAATTCATTTTTACTAATATCATGATTGCTTAAATAGTCAGTGAGGTAATAAGAAAATACAAAAATAGATTATCATTTTGGCAACTTCTACCGACTTCGATCATGTACAGTGCTAAGCATAGTTCAGGAAGTACAAGAGGAAACAAGAGTTTCAAATTTTTTTATAAAAATTATGCAGGTTATATCAGCTCACCCCTGTCACAAGGGTTTCACTGCTTTAGGTCACACTCTGAATTTGAAGAGGTCTTTAGAAATATATTGGAATTTCAGCCTTTGGCAAGCAACATTCGTGTTCTGCAAGCCTCATTAACTCCCCCACTTGCTCATGCTAATAAGCTCCCTGTTATAACCCAGACAGGACAGATCAGAGATAAGTGAACAATACAGTCATGACTCACTGCACATACGACGCTGAATGGAGGCATTTTTGCTGAAATCCTGAAATTACATTTTGTTTGTTTGAATTAGATTGTTTTCAGTCCACTGAAGATTTTGTTTGATCAGATAAATGTTTACTCCTAAACTGCATCTTGGCTAAAACCAATAACACTCTTGAGAAAAAAAGGTTGAACCGCCTTGCCCGGAAGGAAAATTAATTACACCAGGTCTCGCCATGTTTCCACAAGCTTGCACATGTGAGTGATGAATTTGCAGATTCACAGAATGCACTGTTTTTCTTCAGCTAAATGAAAATAATGTCCCCTGCAAGCACTGTCTCTAGGATGACCAAAGGAAACTCTGCTTGCCAGGTAAATAGGAAGATTTTTGTGGCAAAAATGTCTCATTGGCTGAATGACTTTCTCCTACTTATACTATACAGAAGTTCCAAAAATTACCCAAAATTATATTGTAACTCCAATGACTGCCTGTGTATCTATATCATTTTTTTCCTTTCCAACCATCATTAAATTTTAGTTGTCCATGAGCATGGAAAGTCACTTGCTGGAAAAAAGATTCTCCTTGTCTGACACAGAGTCAAGAGTTTTGATATATAACTTCTTAACTTAACTATTCATAACAAAACTCATTGCTGTAGCAGTACTCCAGCAAAAATTGTAGGGATCCCTACAGATCATAAACATTACAAAATCCAGATCCAAAATCCTTATCTCATGTTGTCACCGGAAACTGCTCTTAAGGCAGTACTAGAGCATGAACGGCCCTGAATCTTAATGCCCCTGCAAAGCTGAGCAAAGGTACTCATTCAATTTTCTCCAGCTAAAAAGAGTAACCTATTTTACATGTACACAATTTATTAAGTGCATTCCTTCCAGAAAAGTGGTACACCTTGAAAAGTTCTGCACCATCTAGCTTCTCATTGGAACAAAGTGTGGCCATTATCTTCGAGGTTATTTTAATGTGAATATTTCCTCATTAGTTAAGTACCACTAGAGCAGAGTAACAATGCCCATTTAAGATCGAATTAAATATTACTCTCAGGATTGGCTTGGGGCCAGTAACTGCTGCTCACAGAGCTTATGATAAAACTTTCTATTTTTTGTAGAGGAATAAAATCTTATTTATCAATTTAATTGATAAATAAAATCTGTTTTGGCAGCCTGTAGATGTAGCTTTGGCATCATTCACTTTCCATTTTGCATGCAGGTTGTTCTGGGTAAAGATCTGACTGCTGCATATAAAATAGTCTATGATGCATTTCAACGTTTCTTGATCTACAAATTTTGCAGCTAGTAATCAACAAAATAATGTTGAACAGCGTGCCATTCCATGTCGAAATACGTTTAATGTGATTCAACTTGTTGAACACTGTTGAACAAAGTTAAGAGATGGACCCTATTCCATCCCACAAGTTGCAACTTGTTAAACGAAAGCTGAAGCATTTTTTATTTACAAACATTGAACCACGATTACAAGCAAGCTTGAAGAAAATAAACACAAAAAACACTTGGTTACTGTAGTTCCCCCATTCTTCAATCATTTTTGGACCATTTCAAGGCAGACACCTTATTTCAGAAACCCAGTGGCCAGTGTTGGTCCGTCGTAGAGATAGCTGACTGTATGAGCCAAGGAGTAGATTTTGATAGTTGTGATGAAGGTTTACACAATAGGCTATTACAGATAAGAAGTCGAACATTACTAGAATTCATGTTGTCTTATCAAGCAGTATTATCCTTGCAGAAGGTAACAATGATTTCCTTTGTTTTTCATCAAAGAATTACGGTACTTCCGTAATTCAATATGTGTAGTCACTTACACAACCATGCAGGCAAAACAGCGAGCCGATGTGTTATCGTGAAATCAAACTATTATTAGAGCTAAAGTGCATTCGCGTTTAAAATCCAGAATTGATCTCTAAATGAGCAATTAGTTTTTAAGCGAGTTAAGTAAGTAATATCCGAATTGTGAAATAAATAATCAAAACTGGTCTCGGGGGAAAAATATTTCCTGAAAAATACATGTTTACAAACGCATGCAATATTCGATTGCGGTATTCTTCGATCTAAACTTTGTTGCCGGGCGATCAACGCCAAACAAAATGAATGTTTAGCCATCGACGACAAATATTGCGAATCTTTAAAGCGAACCTTTTCAAAGTTCAACGATTAGCATAATCCACGCTGGCAGTGTTGTGTGTTTGTAAATTTGACGGTTGTAGCAGCCCGTTCTACGCATAGACAAAATTAACATAAGCCTAAGTTTGCTCAGTCATGGCTCGACGCTTCTACATCATATTTACAAGACTTGTTTTACACTTACCCACAATCCGACGATCATGCAACCAATGAAATAAATGGCTATTATCACCCAGTCAACCACCGCCAAGGACTTCGAGGATTGATCTAAACTCATCTTTACTCTTCAGCGACGCAGGAGTAAACCGACCACGTTGCGACGTATTATACAAATCACGATCAAATATCGACAAAATTTAAGGTTTTCGCTTTACAAATGCCCTTAAGAAGTAGTTTAAGACTTCTTTTAGCAGCAGAACAGATTGAGATTACGACAGGCTCCTGAAAATCCGGGAGAAACAGCAGAGAACTTCTTAACCGCTCAAATTTCACTATGGAGTGTGCTTTGGGGCTTGACGGGGGAGTGACGAGGGTGTTTGTTGACAGGTTTTTGGTGACGCTGTGACGTAAGAGCCGCTGATTGGCCCGTTGAACGTCTCCAGCTGATTATTGGTACGGCTGGAGCAAGTTTATTGATTTTTCAGTAGAAATTATTGTAATATATCTACCATCTACTTAGTTTTGGGATATAAATTCTAGTTTTTGCAAGTGATGTAATTTTTTAGTCGTATTTCAACAGATTTTGTTCTATTGTTTTGTCCTAGTTTATTGCAACACAACTCCCGGAAAGTTACATAATCAATGTGAACTTGTTGTGATATAGATTCGTAAGTTAAAAACTTGTGAAGTATTTAGCACAGTATTTTATATATTTAGCTGCAGCTTTCTCTCAACTGCTGATCAAAAACAAAACCGGGCAAGACGCCTAGCCTTGGGTGGCGGTAAATGAAATCGAGATGGGGGGATAAGTATATGCGTGGAATTTCTTTTAAACTCCTTAATTAGGGGATTTAGAAGTCACGCGCGCGTTCGTGAATAAAACTGGACTTTATTCCCCCAGAATTGAATTTCCGTGTGTGGATTTATACGATAAGTGATATGGAAGCATGCCTTTCGAACAATTGTTGTATATTCTTCACCATCAAGGCTTGGCGACCCTTTACCTCCTGACTCAAACTTATTCGACCTTGACAAAAGCATCTGAAAATATTTTTAGTTTTGAATTAATTACACCCAATATGTTGAAACCGTTTCGAAACTTCCGTACGAGGCGGGTTGCTAGTAATACTGTAACTCCAAGTGCCTTGGATTAAAAATTGGTATTGTGGGAAAAATGCAAAAAAAAAAAAAAACAGGAAAATGGGAAACTGGGAACGAACAAACTGAAATAACCTTTCAACTGTATCGGATTTTATATTTTTTGTCTTTTACATAGAGAAGATAATATTGGTCTTGCGAGAAGTTTCTCTCTGTATTATTATTTAATTCGCTTACCGAGTCTCTTCGTCCAAAGGTCGCAGTTCAGCTCAATACACGTAGGCAAGCTTATTTTGTTTTGTTTGATATGGGATACGTTTTAAGGGTCTTTTAACTTCTGAAAGGAAATGTAACATTTCAACGCGGATCACGCGAAGGGTCAAAAATGGACCGCTGAAGAGAAAACGCAAGGTAGCTTAAGTTCAAATATGAGCGTACCGTTCGAAAGTATATTTTCACTTCGGTTGCCGGTTCAAGAATTTGTATTGGAAAAATCGACATGGTTAATTAACCGAACATATAAAAGAGCTTTGAATAAAGAAAATAACTTAGATCGCTTGAGGTCGCCTTTGAAGGTGACCTCAAGTAGGTTTTCGTTCCACTTTTATGGCCAAAAACTGATCTACCAGTAAATCACACAGGAAGAAAGAAAAAATAAAACTACAATACTATAAGCATTTTTTGTTCAATATTATTTCATTTTTGCTCAAAAAATCTTAAATTTGACTCTTGCGTAGACTAGCAATGTGGGCTATCTGTTGAAAATCAGGAAAACCGGGAGTTTTACTGCAGTTAAGCTGTTTGCATCCTCAAAAGTTCTTCCGCCGTTTCCGATACGTAGTTGTGTATTTACAAAATAAGTAGAACGGACTAATCAAGTTATGCGATATATCCTTGCTCGATTGAACATAAGAAAGGCAAATTTTCCCTTAATGTTTGGTGATCAAAAAATTGATAAAACAAGGCAGTTATCACTTTTGAGAAATGTCGTGACCCGGTGGTACCCGCCGATTTGCTCAGTTCAGCCGGCGATGTGGCGGTGTTGTCGGAAGCAGAGATGAATATTAATTTGTTTACATTATTGCCGTGTCGGTACGTTACCAAGCAAACAGGCTCGTTAAAGTGTGATACAACAGTGTTTTTTAAATCTAGCTGAGCTGAATAGCTTAAAATCATCCTTTCAAAGACCACCAACCACAGTGTGAATATCTTGAGCGAAGCAGTAGATCTGGTTTAATACTTAAATCTAATTACTAGCTGTGCAGAAGTATCGGAACCGGTTCCTCGAGGCACTGAAAGACACAGTCGTTGCCTACGATGAAAATAAATAAAGTTATGCAACATTTAGAAATGCTGAGAAACAAACTGCTTAGGAATAAGCTGGGAGAATTAGCTACTAGGAAAGTTTTCGTTTTACGGTGCTGTGACATTTTATGGGTTGGGTTTAATGCAGGTTAAGGTGTTGAGGCGAGTTATATAAAATATTTAAAAAACGAAGGAGAACGCTTTCAAGTGCTAAAAGAACCAAATCAAAGAAGTTCAAGTTTATTTGCCATTGAACGACTTATTTGAACGGTTTTTAGCGAATCGGGACATGGACGACGAACTTTTTGGTTTTTTGAAATAAGGCTTCAAGCAATGAATCGCTTTAAGGTAAAAACTTGAATTGTGGCGACCAGCAGGTGATACTGATTGTCACCCGTCAGTCGATGAGTTGATATTGAGGATTATTGGCCTACAAGTAAGATATCCCGTAAGCTTAACCTTCTTTTCCGTTCCCAATTCAATGTACTTGAATAGAATTCCTTTTCAATATTTTTTGTTAGCTGGAAATGAAAGTTCTTTAAGTAGAAATATTTATTTTAAGCGGAGGGTTATTGTGTCATTGTTCACACTGATCACCGACATCATGGCCGATGGGGAAAAGAGCTCGTGGCTTCGTCACGAATTTGTTCTCGTCTTCAGTCACTTATTAATAACAAAATCACTGCATAGTGACGCAGGTTGTACTGAAGAAATAAAAACGCGAGCAGCAAGTCACAAAGCTTCAATATAAAATGCTTCATGAATAGTGGTTTAGCTGGCCTTGCGTCACCAGACTGCTTGCAGGGCGCTTTTTCTCTTCATCTCGCGGGCCACGCCGCTCGCGTGCTTGGGTTTCGCGTGCAGCAACTTTGCAAAGAATAATAAGAGACTGCTCGCAGCTCAGTCACTTTCTATTTTGGCTGTTATTCTCTCCATCACATTCCGTCTGTTCAAAATTCAATGTTTTGCGTATGCATAGTCTAGTCTGACTGAATATTTTGAGTCATCGTGACATTGACGTTAGTTATGCCTTGAATACACCCTGGATTGGCTATGTCGACACCGGCACGCGGGCGATATTTATTTTTTTGCGGTCACAAGACACTGGTGTTTTCATTACCCACTTCATCCTAGATTCCCTGGTTCTCAAAACATCGTCATCAAGGCTAAAGCCAGTGTGAAGCAATACGGATAATTACTTGTTTTAAACAGAAACTGTTTATGTTAGTGATTTAAAAGCATTTACACCTGATCGGTACGTTACGTAATCATTGTACTATCATTCGACAGAAAAAGAAAGAACCACAGTTTAAACAACGAAAGTGTTGCTTTATCCGGAAAAAAGTTCGGCTATACGTAAGCATCGTAGCATCCTACTTGTCCTGTAACAGTTGTTCAGTCTCTGAATATTGAAAGGGTATTGTGTCGGCAGAATCGCTAACAGTTGATGTTTAAATTTGGTCACTAAATTAACTTATTTCTTTGATTAGACACTCCATTTCCTTTTATGATTAGACACTCCATTTCCTTTTATGACGTCAGCTGGTAAATTTTTAATAGTCATGCATGCCAAGCAATCACGGAGTATATATAATTTAGTAAACTAGAAAAACGTGTATCGCAGAACCTCGCTTGGAGGCTCAGTTATGACGCGACATATAAGTTTATAGCCTGTGATCAGCCGGTCCTTCTTGCGCTTCCTCGAAAGAAAAAAACGTCTCATCTCAGGTTAACAAGTTTACGCCCAATGAAAAAAAAAACAAAACAAAACAAGTTGTTTAAAGCTTGGTAGCATTTTCAAGTGCGAACGATGATATTACTTTATGTGACTAATGCTCTCCGCCATCTTGGACGTTGAAACTCGTGACAGAGAGTTGGGCATGTAGAAAGAGAAGCCTGATTTAAACGTTTGGTGAAAGTTCATTAAAAAAAGTACAACTAAAGGTTTTTAAAACTTTTTTTATATTCTTATCTTTTTTATATTTTTATCATTGCAACCAATATACAGTAAACAACAGTAAACTCTTCTCGTCAAGGTTATGATACGCCTTCCTCTGAAATATAACGAAAAAGAGTAGGATCAGTGCCTCTCGAGGGCTACTCATCTAAACTGTCTCACTTGATCACGTTTACAGAATCTCCCCTCCCCTATCCCCTTAGGAAGGCCTGATACTCAGGCTAATGTAAAAAAAAAAAAACAATCATGAGTGATATTGTTGTGAGTAACTATTTTCCTTAACCCTTTAAACCCTAAAATCGAAATTTGAATTTTCCTTTGTTACCCCTATTAATTTCCTACAGAAGTAGTGGGGAGAAGTCGATAAAATAATATCGAGCAAAATCATCTTGTGTGTTCGTGTCTGTAATTCTCATGAGCACTCTGTTTTACAAAGCATTGATATTACAAGGAGAAATTTGATGCTGATCACTCTTAGGGCTTAAAGGGTTAACCCGGCTTCAATGCCAAGATTGAGGACATAGGCAGGGTCTCAAAATCAAATCTTACCTAAACCTAAACTAAACTGAGGTAATTTGCGCATTGCATATTCAGGCTACTCCACCACTACCATATGATTCTGTTGAAGAAGAAGAAAATGGTCCCTTTTTTTGCATCAAATGGAAACTCGGAAAAAGTCCGAGCCCCATATGGGATTCAACCGACTACCCTCCGTGATCTAGTCGGATGCTCTAACCACTGAGTTACTTACTGGATACTCGATGGCGAGCAAAGGTGAACGTGTCATGTTCTTCTTCTTCAAAAGACTCACTTGGTGGTTGGATGGTTGAATCTACGATATGCCTTTATGTGACTGCATGATGCAGTTATGAGCCATACGTGCTTGTCCTGGTTTGACTATGTGACTGCTCTTGATCGAGTATCCAGTGGCTCAGTGGTTAGAGCATCCGACCAGACCAGGGAGGGTGGTGGGTTCGAACGCCATCTGGTTCTCGGATTTTTTCCGATTTTCTATTTGATGCAAAAAACGAATCATGTTCTACTCCACCACTCCGAATTATTACTAGTAAAGATGTAGGATTTTATCAGAATCATTATTCAGACAACCTCCTCCCCAGGGCTTTTTGCCTCTTCCATTTTTAATGGAAAAGCCCTGCGAACGAGATTGTTAGTCAGAGCCACCCTCAATATTTTAAGTTGGAAAGTGTACAGGTTATCAGATATGCGAACGCAGCCAAGCAAATACTGCAGCTCTGTTGATTTGCCAGTTTTTTAGTGAAGCGAGATAGCGATTGCAACGGCGTGCAATCATATTTTTTATGGTATTAATTCCTGCAGAACGTCATAAAATGCAATTTTGGAATTTGTTTTAATGTGTGTTGTTTTTGAAGCAAATTAGTGTGACTACCAAAAATGCCAAAAATAGTTTGTTCATGATATGAAAAAATATTGCCTTTGAATTCGAGAGTAATCATTTGTATTGGTGTCGCTAAGGTAAATGTAATGTAATCCTTTGTATATTTTGCTATATGGATTCTTCCGTCTCTAACGCGTTATAACACCAAGCGCCTGGGCTCCTGCAAGCGCCAAGCGTCAACATATGACTGAACATCGTCACATTGCGGTTAGGGGGAGGGGGGGGACCTATCATACATCTGAGCTGATACCTAACCATCTGTTAATTTCCCACACGACCCTTAAAATTAGAAATAAACAAAAATAAAAATTCATGAAAAAGAACTTTCTAGAGAAGAGAGTTAAGTGCTGTTCGACACATTCTCTCCCAGATTTAAGCTCTTACGAGCTAAAAATCCTCCACCCCCCCTCCCCATCGCTTTTCTAGTGGTCAGCCTCTTAAAATAGTATTTTTGTAGGGGGCCTAATAATTAAACTGTTGTTGCCCATGATTGAATTAGGCCCCTAACTGTCCATAACTGACTTCAAACTGGTGGTGAACGGGTCCCTTCAGTAGAAAGTTCTTTCTTTGAATAATAATTTTATTATAAAAATGTTTTACGGTCAGTTTTCGTTTCAGAAAATTGTAAACGTCAATAATGGAGAACGTGATTTCAAGTCTGCGTGAAACTGTTCACCTTTTTAACCTAAAGCAGTTTATTAATATTATTAGCTTCCAGCCTGATAATTATTCAACACAGCTGTTATTTTACAGACAAAAGGCTTTGTCTTGTTACGCCCAGTTCCAGATAATTGGCGCCGGCACAACAGGTGGTAATTTTTCTTGTTAAATTAAAAATTTCTGTCCACCCGTAAATATAACAATTTCCAGCAAAACGTATCTGAATTTGTGTCGTTTAAAAGAACACGTTTCCTGAGATCATATCCATGTATGTGTTGTGGATCAGTTTTAACTTAGCTCGACGATCTCACCGAGAAATTATGCAAAACACAAAAATCCATAAATTTGGTTCTAAAAGCTTCTATATCCTCTTGGCTTATCTATAGATATTGATCTTAAGCACCAGACGGACGCAAGACCGTTAAAAAAAAAACTATTTTAAGAGGCCGGCCATGAGAAAATTGACGGGGAGTGGGGTGGAGGAGTTTTAGCTCGCAGTTCGATTTTGATACTCATCCCCAGACTACACTCGGACCATTTGAAACCAAGATCGCCGCCAGTAATGAATAGTCTAATTTCTGGACTTCAAATCCTCTTTTCTCTAGTTCTAGCTGAAGTCCTCCCTCCAGTCTCACAGAAAAAACTACTCAAAACATTATCTTATAGACTCGAGGTATACAGAGGCTCTTTTGACATAGGCCTATACTGTAACTTGGTAGAATTGCAATTCTGGGTTAATATGAAAATGCGGCTTATCTAGTCCTTGATTTTTTTCTTTAGGCTTTTCTAAGTATGAATTTTTTTACGACATTTTCCCTTGCACGAACGTTTTGCTGGTTTTCCCTTCACCCCACCCCAATTACTTAATGTAAACTCTTACTACCCCCTGACCGGGAGAGGTCCCCTGATTCTCACAGGGCCCGAGAACTGTCTGAGAATCAAAAAAGAAACTCTTTAATTTTACACAAGTTTACCTTTATCTCCTCCTGAGATTTCGATCAAACTAGACAAACGAAAACGCTTATGACGACAGCGCACGCAAAACGAGGAAAGCCCTTCAATTTGTAGGAATTATAAATCCGAATTTGTCTTGACGTTTGTATTATTGGAACTACAAGCATGGACAAAAGTCTTGGGACACGTTTGAGTTTCTGGGGCGTTTTCCAATTCACACAGGTCCAACCCCTCCCCTCACCCCACAAACACTGTTGGACGCGTGTTTCCAGAATTTTTCCGAGTTTCAACCTTGTATAGGGTGGGGGAAGGGAGAACTGCAAGAAAATTTCGAAAAAGATGCACTGTTTTAAGAGGGAACCAAGAAAAATATTAATATTGCAGTACTGTCCCAAGGACTTTTGTCCAGGATTGTAGGTTCACACTGAGCCCTATTTTTCTCCGTGTAAGCAAGATGGAACGTAATCCTGTTTCCGGAATCCGGGAAATTTTTGCTTGTGGAATCCGGAATCCCACTAGCGATTGGAATCTGTAATCCAAGTTCCACTGTCAAGAAATCCGTAATCCAGTTCCTGAAGTCTGAAATCCACAGCATGGAATCCACATTTCAAGACTGTCTTGTATCTGACTCGTCCCCAGTCGTCTCTCTCTATCTCTGTCTAGTGGTGCGCGGGGTGTGATGGGAAAGACGAAAGCGAAGGAGAGAGACTTCCTTCTGTTTCCCTTCCCATCAACCCCTGCTCCCGCCGCGCGCGTTTCGCGAAGACGACTGGGGACAAGTCAGGTCTTGAATTACCTTACACGGGGCGACTTATTAATGGGTGGATTTGGTTTCACTTTGGATTCATATGGACCATCAGAAATAGACTTAATTTTCGCAACTTTGCTGAGCAATATCGTCGCTCGCTTAAGACGTATCGCTTTCAAATTTGGTAATTTTACTATTATAAAGGCCCTTTTTCCAGTGGTGTCGACGAATTTTCCGTAACTTGTCCATGTCAAAAGTTAAAAAAACCGTGAAAAGGTCTATTCGGAAGATCCGAAAAAGAATCATTTACAAGGACAACGTCGCTACCTCGAGCTCGATGGTCATCGTGCAAATGACGCCATCGACACGATTCAGTTTAACGGTGGCTGTTGTGTCCCACTTGTCAAAAATCCTGCCCCATGAAAAAGCCAGGAGGCAAATCTAACATATCCGATCCGAAATCTGAAGAATCCTCCTAGAGTGTGGATTTTATGGATTCGTGATCCACTTTTACGACGGCAATAAACTTACGCGTCATTTTCTTGACTTAAACAGTTACTATGAACAGGATTACCTTTTAAAATCACCCTATAAACGTTTAATTAAATAATAACTTCGGTGACGGTCGATTAGGGAGCTTAAGCAACCACGACGGCGACGGCAACTAGAACGGCAAAAAAAGCAATAGATGGTTTTCACTGTGACGTCATCAAATTGTAAAGTCAAAATAGCGAGGTTTTACGAATTCTGATTTACACTAGGATGAAGATAAACAAAAAATAAATCTTTGTACAAGTTTCCAGTCTCGTAGCATGTTTCATTTCGAAAATACAGCAATTTGAACTTCCGAGTTTTCACAGTGCGTGACACCAAAATAGGAATGCTGTCTCGTTGAAAAAAAGTCTCTCCTCTTGATTTTCAGCAGTATAACCACTTCAAGTATTAGAAGATGTGTTTATGCGTACGTATGCTAGTTCTCGAGTGAAAAGAAAGAGCTTTCATAGGAAAAGTGAACTCCAGATGTTTTTGTTGATTTCCGGCGGCCATATTGGTGCACCAAAACGGTGCACCAGTATGGCGTCTCCATACAAAGCTCTACAAAGGTGCGTGAAACGTTTCGGCAAATTACTCAGAAACTGTGGGCCACAAAGACCTGAGACTTGGACCAATTGTTTATATAATAGCCTTTTATAACATCTCATTTTCTTGGCTTCTTCCACTGGACGGTTTCCAGTTTAATTTTTTGTTGCGTGACAGTGAAAACGATCTATAGGTTTATAGTAGCAAAAAAAAAACCTTCGCACGTGCATCACGCTTTTTTGTACATTTCTTTGCCGTCACTGCATGACTACAAACGTGAAAATGCCTAATTTCAGGCTTTGTCAAGGACGGGAACCTCAGACAACAACTTTCTTTTTCTTTTCCTGAACTTTGATACTGTCCTTTAGAATTCAACTCCAAACAATTTGCCAACATTTGATGAATTAAACGAGATGGAATCAGGGGCACCCAACGGCAATTTTCGGGAAAATGTCTGTTCGGAAGACGATTTGAGAACTAGAATTTTCGGAACATTTGTTGTAAAATTTCTTGCTTGCCTGCCTCTCCTAGGATTTTCGAACATCTACAAAATGGTATAATTACCTATTTTAAACGGATATTTACCCTAAAAAAGGCCACCTAGAATTTTCGGGAGCCTTTTCCTGGCTGAAATTTTCGAAAACGTAAGTTTTGATCCCTATAATTTTCGGATCACTAGACTTTCAGCTAGGAAATCCGAACAGATGAAAAATTTTTAGGGGATAAAAATATGCCTATATCTACCGTTTAAATCCTAAAATACGTTTAACAATGCTATGTTTAAGTGGTTTTGAACTATATTCTCGTTGGGTGCCCCTGTTGACATGCAGTCCACAATTCAATTTTTAACAGCTTGTATCGTCACTACGGAAACATGTTATATCAAGAAATAACCATGAAATGTTCACCAATAATTGAGCGTTTTTATTTTATCATTAAATTGAAGGATCTGCAGTTTTGATCTGCCAAAGATTAACTGCTGACGAGAGACCAAAAAATCCCTTTATGGTGCTCTTGCGCGGCTGAAAAATGCCCCACTTCCCTTTACCACCAGTTAATATAAAGACAGCAGGGTGGAGATCATGCCTCACGGCTTTTATTTTGTTAACACAAGTAATTATAAATGAAAGAAGGAAGCTGCTCATTGTTGCACGTTAAGATTTTAAAATGTAAAGAATACAGTAAACATTAATACCTAAACTTTCAAGCGACAGAAATACATCGCGAGATTGATGGCCAGCTATTAACACGGAGTTGAGCCAAACTGTTTACTCTAGGCTAATATCTAAACATTGTTTAATTATCGTGAACACTCTCGTGAAATCATTTATCGTGCACTGGAAAAAAAAACAGCCATCTTTTAAATACAGTGAAATAACCCAATTTTACACAGATCTGGACGTCGTGAGTGATTTCTTAAGCCGTACGTGGTCTAAGCTGAAATTCGTCAACCGACCCTAAATGTTTTGTGAACGGTATTGACACAAGACGGTCTCCACGACAATTTCAGTGAATTTTATTTCTGCATCACCAAGATTCTTAATTGATCACGTGATTTTTCCTTGTAGTTGATCCATGCAACAAACTACTAATGTAATTGTGTTGGGTTTCTTCGTGGATAACAAATGGGAGAAGGTCATTTCAAAATGTTATTGAGTCTTCTTTGAACTGAGAACAACTTTAGAAATTGAAAGACACGTGAACATCGATAGGAGCTTCTTTTGTTACCATGTGTCGAGACGAATTTCGTTTGAAACATTTCGAGTTGTGGCATTCTTTCCACCGCGATTTCACTGACTCCAAGGTAAAGTCGCAATGTAGATTTATTTGTTTCACTTTAAATGTACAGTCCGCTAGTTTGCAATTTACAGGTTACCTGTTAAAATATGATATTTATACCTGCAGCGATTTATTGATCGTAGGGTTAACATGTATGTTCATGAAAACATGATTCCTGTCCGGCTTTCGACCCCGGGGGGGGCACTCCCATACATTACCTATACGGGTATGTGCCGCCCAACGGGGTCGTGATTTTGAAGCTGCTGGTTTAGAACGGGGTATCCATTTCAGAGGCGATTTCTAGAAAGGGGTATAATATTTCGAACGCACGAAAGCTCCACTTTTGTAAGCAGCCATTTGAAATTATTCAAGGACAGATTGCTTTTAAAAATACGGTTCAATGCGTTAACAAGCAAACTGTCATACTCTTGTTGCACCCTGGAACGGAGTATAAAAAATTGGCCCATTTCTAGAACGGGGTATCAGTTTTAAAGCGAATTCTAAAACGGGGTATTAAAAAATTGGCCCATTTCTAGAACGGGGTATCAATTTCAGGAGAAATTTTTTTTAGAACGGGGTGCCAATTTGGAGTCCCGGGCGGCACATACCCACCCGAAAAATACCCAAGTGCCCCCCCCGGGCTTTCGACCCTATTTCGTCCGGGCACATCTTCTAATTTCCTTTGCGTTTATATAACCTACACTCTAGTATTCTATGTTGTATGAAAAATAGAGATCGGACATAGCGAGTGAGTATGAAGGAGTGCGCACTCTGCAGAGTGGTAATTATCCCGTCTTGCTAAAACGAATTATTGTCTGTTATCTGTATTGCTTTGCTTTTTTAACGCATTTGAGATTGTTAATCTGATTCCCTTTTGAACTCTTCAAACTACTTAACGCCCTATGGCCGCGGCCTATGGCCCCGGGGGGGGCACTTTAGGAATTTCTGGGTGGGGATGTGCCGCTGGGACCCTGGGACCCTTAACCTATACCAGAGCTAGTTCAGCTGAATTTTGCTACCCTATACTAGAGTAAACTCCCCAAATCCCCTATCCAAGAGTAGCTGTTTCCCTTGTCTAGATAAAATCTTCAACCAACTGATCAGTTTCCTGAAAAATGATACCCTATTCTAGACCCAAACGCTCTGATTTATATACCCTATCCTAGAGTAAACTGCTTGAAAACCATACCCTTCACAGCGGCACATACCTATATAGCCCATATATGGCAGTACCCCCCCCCCCCGGGCCTATGGCCTCAAGTAATTCTATGAACTTAGTCTTTAAAAGCCTACATGAGGTAAATTCTGCAACATGTTCTGAACATGCATTATTGTTGTTGATCATTTGCAGCAAGCATTACTTTGTTCCCGTTATAAATATTTATCTCTGCATGCATCTCCAAATCCACGTTTTGATTCCAATCAAATTTGGTCATTTGCTCCCTTAATAAGCTGGTTAGATGTTATTCTTTGGACAGACCTTTGTACACTCATCTGCTCATACGTTGCTGGTTGTAATTTTAGAAAGACTCAAGTTTTTTTGCGAATTATCTGTCAGGGAGCCGTTTTCATCCTTGGACGGTCTCGTCGAATGGAATTTGAATAAGAAAGAATGGCAATATCGGGCGTGGAATTTTATTAAAAGGACTTTTTTAAAGTGCTGCACTTTGTTGACGGGTGGCAAAAAAGCCCCTCCAGATCGGCCTGAGTACAAAAACAGCTTTCTGGATCAGACTCAGTCCCCGCGTTCTAGTGGCGTAAGGATAAGAAACGTTGAGCTCTATTTCGATATAAACTTTTCCTTGTGTAGTGACAATTAGTGACAAAGTATCGATGCGTAAATAGTGGATCCACGCATAAATTAAATGTGGAGTGAATATATGAATAAATAATTTCTGGGAGTTTAATAAGTATTTGTGGTAAGTACAAAGACTGAAACAAACAACATCGAGATAACTCAAACAAGTAAGCAAGTAAATAAATGAATTAGAAAAAACAAATGATCATGCAAATCATCCCTTTGATTAACAGCCTGCAGAACAATCGTTATTTTTTCGCGTTTTTCAAGCGAGAAACAGTCAAGCGGAGCGCGAGACACGCGCCTTCACCTATCGTGCGTGTACGCGCTTGCCTTCGCCCGCCTGAAACAGGCGAAAAAATAATGTCTGTTATGTAGGCTAATTGAAAACGAGATCCTCGCGTGACCAGTAGGTCAACAACGATTTCGTAGGTACGTGTTCGGTTCTTGTGTTCTCTTGTTAAGCTTTTTTTTCCAATTCCAATATCGATCACTGGAATTTTTAAGCCATTTCAATATCGTCTTCATATTAAATCACCATATTACTGAACACCATCATAATTATTAGTACAGTTTCTGGGGGCTACTTAATTAGAAAAGGCTCTATTTTTGTTATGCTTATCACAAATGAAACTTTTCAGCTCACTAATCACGGTAGTGTCTCTGAGTATTTTTTTCCCCTTGCAACGCGCTTTACGGTTAAAAAGATGGTTACTTGAGTTTATTTTCATTTTTATGTTAACTTTCGCATCCCGGCACAAACGTTTACAATTTAAAGAGCTTTCATCTGTTACGGCAACGAAAATGTCATTTATAGCGTGAATTTGCGCCCCTTCCAAACTTTTTCGCAATTTTTCCAACTCGCTTGATCAATCAAATGTTGGTGAAGACTCACCAGGAGTTGAAGTTTTAGAGACCGTATATCTAAGTTCAGCAACAGAAAGAAAAATCGGTCGTTGTTTTCATGTCGTCCGTCCATAAAATGTGAAATCGTCGTAGTCTCACAGTGACGACAATCCTTTTAATATTTGTAACTCGCCAGGTATATTATTGTTTCGTCTCTCTAGTAAACGGTAAATAGTATTTCTCAGGAGCTCCGCTTTTAGGCTTGAGAAAAAAAGGTTTGGCCCATGAACTAGTAAGTAAACACTTAAAGAGTACCTTAACTATCGCTGTTTGCAAGATGTCGCGTTTATTCGAGTCCGGTTGGGGGCTCAACGTTATTTATTTATGTATTTATTTACTCGTCCCACGCTCACCAGGTGACATGAAGAATGTTAAGTCAATTTTTTCCATCTTTGATTTCCTTTCTGTAGTGGCTTCCCCCACCAGTTTTTATCGTTTATCGCCTCATAGTCCTCGCTTACAACTTGGCATGGCTCGTCTACAACATGTACTCCGCGGGTGGAAAACTTTTCATTTACCTTACAAACTGGACCTTTGCCATACTGAATATATATTTCATTGTGGCAACAACTCTGTCCTGTATTGCCTTTTACATCGACTCGAAAAAGCAAATGGAGGGAAGCACAGAGAAACCTGGGGTTGAGATCTTAATGGGTTCTGAAGACGAACTTGACGAGCCAGAAAAAAGCGCGCGAGAGAAGTACACTCTCCGCTGGGAACACAAGACGCTATGGCTACTTCATATTATCTCTGCCACTGGAGGATTATGGATAACCGCAGGGTACTGGACCGTACTTGTGGGTGATGATGTAATCGATGCTAACAACATTACAAAGCATTTACTTAACTCTGTATTCATGTTGATCGACACGTGCTTAAGCTGCATCCCAGTGCGACTGGTCCATTGGCTGTATGCCCTTCTGTACTTCGCTGTGTACATCGCCTTCTCTCTCATCTACTGGCAGTTGGGTGGCACCAACATCGAAGGAAAGCCTTACATCTATAAAGCCCTGGATTACAACGATTTCTCCCCAATATTTGGAGGCCTCTTAGTAGTTTTCCTGCTCGTTGTTTTGCCTTTCTTGCATTTGTTTTTGCTTGGCCTCACCAAGCTACGAGATTACATTCACAAAAAGCCTGATAACGACAAGAGCATATAAGGTCGATTCCCAAATATATAATTTATTCATAAAGTACACACAAAGTAGTTCAATGTAACAAACCTTACTTTACAACTGAAAATTTCTCCAAAGATTATTGGTGAATAAAAAGCTGTATCAAGCATTTTAAAGCGTAAGTTGGGTTTATTACTTTGATAGTGTTTACATATCGGAGAGATATAAAAAGTAGGAAGAATAGGGAGCTTAATGAGCGACGGACGTCAACCGGAAGTGGACTTTTTGCATCATTGGGGAGTAGGTTGGTTGAAAGTCTCAGGTAAATCGTCTTTATAAGAGAAAAGAAAGTTAGAAGGCCTCACTTCCGGTTGTGGACTACGAAGTAGTCCCCCATTTTTCCTCAGGGATAGTAGAGTAAGCGAAACGCGAGCGCGCGTGAAAATCACTCCACGTGAGAAAAGGCGACACGTGGCAAGGAGAGAGAAAAGAAAGTTAGAAGTCCTAACTTCCGGTTGACGTGCATCGCTCATTTAAACTTTGGCCCAGTTTCACATTGGTTTCTAAAGTTGCTTTAGTTTCTACTTCAGTTACTTTACTAGATTTCCTTTATGACTTTGAGTTCTATGAAACATTTAACAAATCGACCACACTTTTCCATGGTCAACACTCTTGCAGACCATAGAAATGACGTCATAAAATGTTCAAAACTCAAGTGGAACCACGAACCGCAGGCAAGTGGCTTCACTACAAAGTTTTGAACATTTTTTGGCGTCATTTCTATGGTCTATAAGAGTGTAGACCATGGAAAATTGTGGTCCATTCGTTTTTTACAATAACATATATTTTTTTTACGAAAAACCAAAACCAAAACATCCGGCACCGCAGGACATGTTACTTAAAACACCACTTAGAAACTGCACGCGATCCGTCCGCCATTGTGTCTTCTGACTACAAAGAAGGCAAAGCTCATTTTTAGATTGGGCTTTGCCACAGGTACAGGTACCCCAAGGACAATGACAACTGACAAGGTGCGCTATTATGCTGGTACTACGCATTCCAATATAATAATTAGATTTTTTTGCTACGGTTCGGAAACCCAAGCAGGACGAAACAATTGTCTTGCAGTGCGGTCCTGCTCTATTTTTATGGTTATTTGTGTCATGTTGACATATTGCTGAACTAATTTTTATTTCATGGTGTATCAAACTTGCTGCCTTTCTTGTTTATAGAGTGTAAATCAGCAGCCACATTGTCGTGGCCTGGTACTTATTTCTTTCCTCTGTTTTAAGATGAATTTTAACATATCATCTCCCTTTGCGATTTGATTACTACAAAATGAAAAGTCACATTAACTCAACAGTCAAATACTACTCCCATTACCCTGATTATCTAATTTTAATACTAAAATGCGAGTATTTTGTAACAAGTAAATCGAGCGGTAATGGCATAACGGTGAGAGAAAAATAGTGAATGGACTTGATAATATATCCAACTTAGATTCCCGCAGTCACCATTTTCGCATAGGCCATAATGCACCATGTTAACCCCCAAATTTTGCATAACCACCCAGGAGAAATATTGGAAACAATGGTTAGTAAAAAAGGTGCTTGCATTATGATCTATGTGAAAATGGTGAATATAACACAAAGTTTCAATTTTAATTTGGACACCATAAACAAAAGAGATAACCAGAAACTTTTCAACAATTTTTTCCTCAAAATCTTCCGAAAACGTTCAAGTTCTTTGAAAAAACTAACCACATATATTGTAAATTGAGTAGGCAGTGAAATTTAAATATTTACAGTAAAAGCCGAACTCGACAGGTGAAAAGGAATTGATCTTTTATTTATGCATTATTTACATCTGCTACAGCATCACACCCAGTCTAGGAAACTTGTATTTTTCTTGTATCTTTGTCTGAATTTAGTGCATTGTTCCTCCTTTCGGTGACAACAAGACCGTCGAAATCTTCCAACAGAACTGTTTCTTACAACAGTGTGGGGGTACATTATTCTTCTTTTTATGCGTACTAATTTCCGCGGATGGAAGGAAACGCGACTGTCTCGATTTTGTCTGTAAATTTGTCTACAAGATTCATGAACACCACCACCATGCACAACAGTTTGCCATATTACATCGCGAAAGCCATCGTTGTTTTGGCTGCAGTTACATTTGTGGGCAATGCGCTAGTTTTAGCGGCAATTTGGAGGAACACTACCCTTCGCCGAACAAATTGTTACATTTTGATTGCAGGACTGGCCTTAACTGATTTGAGCAGTGGATTATTGGCCCAGCCAATTTATGCTTCAATTGATTTATTCCTCCTAACCAAATCTGAGCGGCCGCATCACATAATGATGGGGATTGCTGATGGTTCTTTGACTTTTATCACATCCCTTACATTATTGATCTTAACACTCTTGGCCTTTGAGCGATGGCTACACATGAACTGCCAACGAACTTTGATAACAGTTCGGAGAGCCGTCATTATTTCTGCAACTCTGATACTCGCTTCCATACCCGGAACTGTGTTTCGAATTCTCAATACCATCAAGGGGCAACATGGATTTACTGCAAACGTTATTTCCTTAATTTTACTGTTGTTTTGCCTCATCGTAACTTCTGTGTGTTACATCGGCGTTTTTCGAACAATTCGACGCCATAGGCAACAAATTCAAGCAAATCGCTCATCTCAAAACTTTGGGCAACCAGCTATAAACTTTACAAAGTACAAGAAATCTGCCTTGTCTATCTTTTACATTCTTGTACTCTTTTACTTGAGTTATCTTCCCATGTGTATCTTTCTTTTACTCAAAGTTGGAAGGCTTCAAGGAGTACCCCGCGACAGTGTCTTTCACTCCTTGATGTTGTTGGTTTTTTTATCGCCGTCGCTGAATCCTTTTCTCTACATGTGGAGAATGAAAGACATTAGAAATGAAGTGAAACGATTGATCGGGTCATTTTTCCACAAAGACCATTAATTAAATACGAAATACAGTTAAGCCGTATGGATTTCCCTCCTGTTAACTCAAACACTGTTGAGTATATCTTACAAACAGTTACAGTCCGCTCAATATTGACACGCACTGAGAATACCCAGGCTAAAGGCTTAAAGGCGTCTGAGAACATTTCTTCAAAACTCAAAGGGTCGGTAGACTCGCATTCAAGTTCATGCGAGCAATATATATAGCTGATTCAATGAATGCATCTCAGAATTGCCAAACAATAGCTTCCTAGTTGCCCAATCCCGAATGCCCAAAGTAACCTTTAATTATTGAATCAGCTGTATATAGGCTACACGGGCCGGCGAGTAAGTACCAATCGACAAGTCTCCTCCTCAGGCGCTTCGTTTTTCGCAAGGGAGCGGGCGAGCGACTGGTGATGAACCGCAAGGGACCATGGGAAGGGTACAGACAGCAGGCGAAGTCTCGCCCGTTGTCTCCTTCCCGCCTTCCTTCGCGCGCACATTTTCATAGAGAAAGAGAGACGTCTGGGTACGAGGCAGCCACTCAACTTAGGGTATGGTTTTTGCCTCTGTCACCTCTTTGGAATAGGGTATTAAAATCACCCTTTGTCTGGGGTATATGTTACTCCATTTTGACTCTGGAACAGGGACGATTTTCTAATCCCTGATTATTCCCGATAAAGCTTAGGTGAAACAACACTCCAGTGAACCGCTGCATGAACAGGATTCCTAACATTTTAATAATACTTGTCAAGGACAGGGCCGCAAATTCATCTCATTTTGATGCACGTAATTACAGATATGAGCAGAGAGATATATAAGTATAGTAAACATAAACAAACAGCAACAAAGAATTACAAATAGTTAACCCGAAGCCCTAAGAGTGATCAGCATCAAATTTCTCCTTGTAATAGCAATAAAACGGAGTGGTCATGAGAATTACGGACATGATCACACAAAGATGACTGCTTGATATTTTATCAACTTCTTCCCACTACCTCTGTAGTAAGTGTATAGGGGCAACAAATGAGAATTCAAATTTTGGTCTTTATGATTTAAAAGGTTAAACGATACACAACGCTTTCGGAGTGACGTCAACTCAGGCCTTGCCACACGTATCCGTTTTCATTTGAAAACGCAACTTTTTCGGGCTCATAATAAGCGTACACGTATGAGTCAAGCTTGCACAGTTGGGGTAAGTTATCGTTTTCAAATTGATTCATCACATACGTGTGGACGGGCGAAAACGAATCGAAAAAGCTACGAGTGGACGCGAATTTTTTGGAGAACGGAGAAAAAAAGTTACGTTCTCAAACGAATAAGGATACGTGTAGACAGGGCCTCAGTCAGGTATGGGAAGACGGAAAATGATCTCCTCCCCCTCTTCCTTTTGCAGAGATTCCTGTGCTGTCCGCAAGGATGTGACGTAAAGAATTTTCGCTCACGTGGCCTGCAGCAATGAGCATTTTTTGGAGCAAAAGCGAGTGTTTACATAAGAAAAAGGTTCAACGAATTGTTTTAGACACCAACAAAGACCAACAAAGCCCTCGTTTCTATGATATGGCGTACGTGACGTCATGTGAACAACGGTTTTTACACGCACATACGCAACACCTCTAGATGCTGCTTTGTGCGTGACCGGCGCCTTTCCGGCTCACGTCATGCATATTTAATTTCACGAGAAAGAATTTCAATAAAAATGTAAATAGGGTTTAAACCGAGCACAACTTCAGTATTTCATCAAGCACGCAAACTTCGTTCAGAGCTGCTTCAGTAATAGTCTCGAGACTACTTCTCTAAGTATGTGTCGCGGCGAATTTCGCTTGAAACATTTTACTCTGTGGCATTCTGATCACCGCGATTTCGCTGACTCGAAGGTGAGCTTTTTTGAATACAGTTTTTGTCTAATGAAATATTGCCGACTAGCTTTCGCTAATCCAGGTTCTGAAGGCGATTTTGACCGCAAGAGGTGAGGTACATAAGTCTGGCCTTAAATCACACTTTCCGCCCCCTATGTTCTGAAAAAAAAAAAAAAAAAAAAACAACGACGGACATAATGTATCACTCAACTCAAAACAAAGTGCTTTTAGTGCAGGTAATCTTCCTAACCAAATTTCCATTTATTACAGTTTTATTCCGTGTAGTAGCGCTCATGTTATCATACACAGATTTTGTGCGTTGTTAAACTCTAACTGTTTAGGATGAGGAAAAAAACGGAATAGGAACGAGACTTGTAATGACACAATTTAATATCTGAATTAGAAACTCTAAAAATTTCATTGTTCGTCTACAAAAACAACATTAGAAAACGAATAAATTTAATTAACACGAACATTACAACCATCTTCATCATTATTACCACTCAACCTGACTGTAATAAAAAAAACTTTACTTTCCCTCAAAAACAAACAAGTGGGTCAAATCTCAGACAGGTTCTTTGACCTTTCTTCTGTAAGGTTTCGCGGTGATGAATATTGATATCGGACTACTCACCACCGAGCTAAGTGCCGTGCAACGAATTTTGTTTTATTAACCTTCTTGATATAACCCCTACCACATTCTTGCATTTCACTTCCCACATTTGACTGCGAACTAGTCTCTCCTTTTCTTCAGATTTAGTGAGGGGAGTGCACGCGCGCGAGAGTACGGGTCATTTTTGTGTCTTGCGCGTTTCGTTTGACGGACTAAGAAGCTCGCAGTCCAATACAACATCAATTTTGCTAACTCGTCCCCAGTCGTCTCTATTTGGATCAAACACTGAGGACGGAACACGAGAAGCTTGACCAAAGGGAGGGTGAGGGGCGATGGGAAGGAGGAAGGAGGGGAGTTTTCCTCCTTCCCATCATCCTTCCCGCTCCCTTTGGTCACGCTTCTCGTGTTCCCTCCTCCGAGTTTGATCCAAATAGAGACGACTGGGGACGAGCCAGATAAGTTTGTATAATGATACCGTTTTTAGCTCCCCCTCTCAAATAACCCCCTCTTTTTCAGGGGAAAATAGTTAATAAGCCCCCCACACCCCCTTTCCCTAATTATTCTTCGCTTATAAATTATAGACTGTGTTAATCATCACGACTGTAAAACGTCGTGTGGTCACCAATCCGGAATGGTTTATTCACCAACTGGAAGTTCGGATTTGTTTCTGATCCTCCTGCATGACCTCCAACGTCCTGTACTTGAACTTTTCCACTTCGTATTCTAGTTCTTTATGGAGAACTGATACCATCGTCTTTGCTAAATTAAATAAGCCCCCCTCCCCCACCCCTCTCAAATAAGTCCCCGTCTCTATTAAGCCCACCCTCAAATGGGTTTAAAATAAATAAGCCCCCGGGGGGCTTAATAGAGGATTTACGGTAATTATCACAGACACATAATGCTAGAAATCTGACCATTCTTTTTTAGTTCCTACCCCTACCAGTATTCATCGTATATCGCTTCATAGTCCTCGGTTACAACCTGGCATGGCTCTTCTACAACATTCACGTCTTCGGAGGAAAGCTGTTCATTTTCCTTACAAACTGGACCTTTACCATTCTTAACCTCTATTTTCTTCTGGCAACAACACTGTCCTGTATTGCCTTATACAAGGACATGAAAAACCAAAGAGCGCAGCACAACACCGTGCAGGAGTTGAGGGGAATGGAGTCTGGGGCAGAGCCTGGAGACTCAGCTGAAAGCGCAGGCGAGAAAGACGCCCTGCGGTGGCATCACAAGTTGCTATGGCTTCTCTTCATTATCTCTGCCACTGGAGGTTTATGGGTAACTGCAGGGTACTGGACTGTGCTCGTAGGAGATGACGTAGTCGATGCAAACAACATTACAAAGCATTTGTTAAATTCTGTATTCATGGTGATCGACACCTTCTTGAGTTGCATCCCAATTCGTCTGGTCCACTGGCTGTACGCCTTTCTTTATTTCGTGGTGTACATCGGCTTTTCTCTCATCTACTGGGCAGCTGGTGGGACCAACAATAAAGGAGAGCCATTTATCTACAAAGCCCTCGACTACAACGACTTCTCGCCAACAATTGGGGGCCTTTTGGTTGTTTTCCTGTTCATTGTTTTGCCCATTTTACATCTAATTTTATTTGGCCTTACTAAGTTACGCGATTATCTTGATAGAAGGCGAAATAACTTTGAGTAGCACGTAAGTTTGCTTTTTGATTGAATCACATCCTAATTACTATTTAGCCCAAATTTTGTGAACGTTTGCTTGGATTATCTGCAAGTACTCCTGATCATTTGAGAGGCGATATCTCAAGTCAGTATAAAACAAATCCGCTGCTAACAACTTAGAAGTCTAGTTATACGGGGCCTCTGTTCAAAGTTCTTTCTCGTATTTCGCGCAAGGGATAAAGGTAACAAACTTTAGATCGACGGTGCATTTATTTTCACGCCCATCCTTCCTCATGGGAATCAAACTTGGGACCTTTTGTGCAGAACCATTTATCCTTTAATACTCCCAGTGGGTAAGACTTTAACCCCGGGGGGGTACTCCTGGAAATGTGATTTTTAACACCCGTTTCTAAGAAATTATTTCGTCATTACTTAGATAAGAACAGCGACAAAATTTCTTAAAATACATTTCGAATTCGCATTTTTTCCTCTCTTTCTTACTCATTTGGAATTGAAACGATAAATACCTTCATACATTCCTGTAGTTCCCTCGAAAACCATACCCGATTCCAGACCAAAATGGGCTAAGTCGATGCCCATTTTAGAGCAAAACAGCGCAAAAACCTACCCTTTGTGGCGGCACACACCTATATGGCTTATGTAAGGGAGTACCCCCCGGAAATTTATAAAGCTGTCTGACACATATTTGGTTTGAAAAACACCTCTTACAATCAACTTACTTATACAGTGGAAGGACCCTGAAGCTCTCATAAGCGGGCACCCTCGGGACGCGAAAAAGGTGACCGAAACTGGAGCAGACCGCCTAGGGGAATGTAAAAATACAGAGTTTGTATCGGAGTCGACTGAACCAGGGTTTTGTGAAGGTGGCCGTAAGTAGAGTGTACATTTACGATAGTGTACGTTCGTTAGGAGGGCTTCCATTGTATTCAGAGACCAGTCACGAGAGAAATCTGGGGACGAGCCCCCCTGGCTTCCCTAAAAAAATTCTTGAATACAGGCCTTATTTTCTTTTTTATTAGTTGGTATATTAGTTTTCATATGAGTCACGTTTTGTCCGGATACACAGTCTGCGTATTAAATAGTTACTCTCGACGCTAGTAAATGGAAAGAAAAATGGAAATTTATGTCCTTGGAGGCCATTCTATATAAGGTTAGGCCTAGCATGACTGAACAAGAGTATGTCTTTATATTGTCCTTGTATTCGTCCAGTGCATACTACGTGTATGGAGTCATTTTATTCGAATTATTTATTTCGCTCACATATTATAATTGTAACATTTATCACTGCCAGCAGAAGCCCAAATTTGCTGGTTCCGTTTTCGTTGCTTAACCAACGAAGAGGAAAAAAATACTTTAATTAATACATATATTGTTATGAATTCCTATCCTTAGTGTTTCTGAAAAATTGTATTTATAATAAAAGTTGTGACAACTTAGCCTTCTGCCGCTCTAAACACCTGAAAAGAATTTAAGAGGAACAGCGACGTGCAACGGGAGGAAGGCTCCGCCCCGAAGTCCAAACCCTTTGCCCTTTTGTATACCACCGTTGTAGTACAGAAAAGGGTACCCTTTCGTACATCTTTCATTGAAAAATGGATACCTACTTTGGAGAGGAGCACTCCCGTATAGTTCATTCAGTGAAGGGAGTCCCCGCCAGCAATAGGCCTGTATTTGAAAGTGAGAGTGCGTAATGGTTAGCGGTGCTGATAGCGTACTCAACTGCAAAAGTTCGTAAGGGGGTCCATAGGTAACCTTCCCGATAAAATGATTCAAAGTTTACGCCGGGCACGGGGCCACCCGTGCCCCTACTCCTACGGCTATGTACAATGCGGGGAAAGCTAAGGGCATGTTTACATGGTGGTGGGGGACCCTAGGTAGGTGAGGTAACCCGCTTAGGTGAGGTAACCTGTCTGTCCATTTAATCTCTCATTTCAATTTGATCACGTTTACATGGCCATACGACAGATTATATGGACAGGCGGGTTACACCACCTAAGCGGGTTGCCTCACTTATCTGGGGTACCCCACCTCCATGTAAACAGGTCTTAACTCTGCACTGGTTTAGATAACGGCAAAGGAACTCATCGCTGATCCAAAATAAAAGAAAGTACTTTGGTTTTATTTAGTGTTCTCAAACTCATTAATAATTCATTAAGAAAATACAAAGGAAATTAATGTTTAATGAGTGTTTGGAAATCGGATGAAACACTGCTTAGTATTTGCATCCTTAATTTCTCCTTCAAAAATGATTTTGTTTGAGAAGAAATATCAAACATTCGGCACAGTGTTTCATCACCAGATGAAACAACTCGAAGTTCGTCAAAAATACTCCGCTGCGCGTCGTATTTTCAACTCTCTTCTCGGTGTTTCATCTGGTGATGAAACACTGCATCTCATGTTTGATATATTACTTGAAATAGGTAAACAGACATTCGACATTTAGCATCAAACATTGTAATTTTTTCATAGCCTTTTGTCCTTTGCTTTGAGAACATTGATATCGAAAAGAAGATAAGCAAAATTACATAACAATAATAATGAATAACTTTTGTTTTTATTGCTATATTAACCTTTCCCCTCCTTTAAGGTACGCATATGTGTGCGTGTGGCTACGTCCTTGATGACCACGCTGGTTTGGGTTGTGGCTCTTGTTTTTTTTTTGTTCTCATTTAGGGCCTGTTTATATGGGGGTGGGGAACCCAGGCAGGTGAGGTAACCTGCTTAGAAGCATGGGGTAACCCGCCTGTCCATATAACTCTCATTTTAATTTGATCACGTTTACATGATAGGTGGGGTGACCCGTCACTCGTTACCTCACCTATCTGGGGTCCTCCACCTCCATGTAAACAGGCCCTGCTCTGTCACGGTTGTCTGGTTCGTTTTGTTATAATGCTGATTATCCATCCTTCATTCGCTATTGGACTTGAAAAATTACTAGCTTGGGAACGAAAAGATCACAGCTTCGTGACTCCCAAGCATTATTTCAAACGTTGTAAACAGCAAAAGTGATCTTAGAAAAACTGTTAGGGTAGGCATGGGTCGCACTTGGGAAAAGTTTTCATCTTTGCCGGCTAAAAAACCACAAAAATTCGAAACCGCAACCGGAAAAGAAAACGTTTAGTCCAACCGAGGAGGGTCGCATTTAATAGTGGGAGTTAATAGTTTTTGCTTTGACACATTGAGAACTTAAGAACGCCAGATACCCGAAAACATTTTTCTCTTCTTCGTCCGAACCTTTGTCGAAGGATCTTTTTCCTCCATTCCGAGTTTCAGGAGGATGGGACAAATAAAGAAGACCAGAAAGTGCTTAAATGTGAATAGTGCATTTGGCTTGGAGAATAACAAACCTGTGAAGTGTTTGCTTGTGTAGACGGGAAGTGGTTCGCCTTCAATAGAGCTAGTTCCCGTAAAAACCTTAAAATAGCGAAGGTTTATAAGCGAGTGAAGTCCTTGCCTGTAGAGAGTTTTCGAAAAAAACTTGAAATGGCGAAGGATAGCCGAGTAGAAGCCTCTTCGCGAAGGTCTAAAAATTCGACCGCGTTTACTTTAAATTGATCTTGTTTCAAATGGATCACGTTCATGACAAGGCGCTGACAGTTACCGCTGTGATTCCTATTGTTTAGCTCGAGTTTTCCAAAATCTGCCTGCCCCACCCAAGCACTACGGCGTCTTTGATGTTTTTGCCGATTTTCAAAGTTTTTTCTAACTTGAAAAACTCGGGGTCGCACTTAGCAATGTCCACTGATGACAGATTTCTACCGCAAGGTAAACAAATTCTCCCAAAAATTTGCCAAGTGCGACCCATGCCTAATACGTTTCCGGAAGTTTTCAAAAACCACTAATGCAATCCATTTCCAAATCTTCTTTAAGTTGGCCCATCAACCTACCCTCCCACGAAGGCGTTTTTAGGGGAGTTCGTGTTTCGTCCCTACCCACAAACTTAATAAATTTTAAGTCTCTTTTACTTCCAATTCTGAATTTCAGTTACTCTTGATTTTTGTTTTCTGTTTTTTCTGATTGACGATTCTCGCTTCGAATTTCTTACTTCTTTGTTATGATTCAAGTGCGTGATTAATTGCTGTTGACATCACAGGTGGCTCAAGCATCTTTAATGTTGCGTAACGTTCAAAATGATAAGGATTTGTATGGGAGAAAAAAAAAAGAATTTTCATAAAAATCAACTAATTTCTCGCCTTCATTAAATGCAGTGCCTCACAAAACTTAAAGTCAAGAGATGACATTTATCTCGCCTCATTGCACTTCAGTAAGTGTTTTGTCTCGCACCGCACGTTTCATTTAGAACTTCTAAATGGCGACTGTTACGAATTTTCTTCAAAGACGGGTTTTCATGTTAAATCATTGGAGGGTTCATCTCCTTTCAGGTCGCAAGTTTTCCACCAAAATTCAAGAAGAACTTACTTGTCGCCTGGCTACGTCAAGCGACTTCGACAACGTCGTGAAATTATCAACGGGAATTTTTAACGGTTACGACTGTATTCCAGTTGTATTCCACGAATGGCTTAAGAAGGAAAATATGGCCATAATGCTATTGTTTGCAGGCAGAAGTCTAATCGGCCTGAGTGCAAGCTGCATTGTTGATGAAGGAAAAACGTTTGTCCGTCGCTTTGATCGCATAATACCCAATCTTCGTGGCCAGGGTCTCCAGAGAAAGATTGCCGATGCATTGGACGAACATGTACAAACAAACTTCCCAAACGTCTCCAGAGAGCGATTTACAAGTTTTCTAGATCTCACAAAAGTCATCACTGGGAGAAGGGCCTATCAAATTCTTGAGCGTGATGAGTTGTCGTTTTTTGTGCAGGAGAAACCAACAGGAAACTTTGACAGATATTGCAGTTTTCGCCGTGTTCTCGGTAAAGAGAAGGAATCTGATATTGAGTCGTGTACCAAAGAATACTTCTGCAACGTTATCCTGTCCTGCCCAGTAAAAGAGAAGATGATTCCCAACAATAATGTCCTCGTGTTCGACTGGTGCCCGTATGAGCCTCTCCCATCAAATGTCGACTTAATCCCAGGAGAAAAACACCACTTACACTTCTTCGTAGACAAATGTTCTTCTTCAGGCGGTCCAATATCTTTTAGCTACGGAATTCATACACAGACAGTGATAGCAGAGAAATGGGAGGCCACAGTTTACACTGATGATCCAGCCGTCTTTGAAGCTCATCTTCTGCATCAGTTTAGGCTTGCTCGTGATATCATCGAAGGCAAATTCACCTTCTTTTCAGTTCAAGATAGAATCATGACGCCATTTGCCCGAAGGGTACTGTGGGAAATATTGCAGCTAAAAGAGGCCAATTTTCTCAACGGCTCGACGATGAAAGTATTTGAAAGACCTTTCATTCCGCGCTAATCCACCGTACCTAAAAAGATGGCGACTGGTACATTTACCCACACTTCTTAGCGCATGAAAACCATAGAATTGCCCATAAAAACGCACAGAAAAGTTTTATAAACTTCAAACCTAGGATAGGCAATGTTGCTGTTACAGGGGCGAATTTCGCCCCCCCCAAAAAAATATGACGTTATGTGTAATTGGCCCTGTTAGGTTCGAAAGGAATTGTGGTAAAATGTACAGCCGCCATCTTTTTCCGTACGGCGGATTCACAAAGCTTGATCAAAGTCTCCAAAGGCTTGGCTTGCAGCTATTTGTCAACGCCAAGAATGGAAACATAAAACGCCGTCATACAAATTGCTTGCAAGACGTTCATTTTAACCTCTATTAGTTTTTCTATCGTGTCTATTAGTTTGAGTATGATTTACACTTTCTGATTCAAGATGCCATTATCCAGTAATATCAGTTTGTAATGTAACGGGGAATACCGCTCTATGAACAGATATTACAGGTACGGTGTTTCGATACTTACGTATAACCCAAATGCCGTCAACTCTCATTTATTGTATTTATTCATAGTACCCATAGTTCTCCGAGTACAAAGAACAAGAAGCAAAGTTAAGCTTTGGAGAACAAGAGATCGTTAGGTTAATGATGTCTGTTTGTTAAATAGCTACGATCCTGTAGAAAAATAATAAAAGCCTTTTTCTCTGAATATCAGATCAAGCAGCCCTTTTTGGAATACTTTTTGTTTGTTGGTAGTATTTCAGTTTTCATCCAGGTCACTCTTGAAGGGGAATTAAGGCTTGGGAATGAAAAGTTCTGCTATGACATATAGCGTTTGCCTGTTTTTGCTGTTTTTGTGTTATATCAGGTCAGTTTAACCACAATTTCTGAATTGTCCTAATGTAACACAATCTTTCAACGCTTAAAAGTGTCCTTAAATTTTGTGCTGGAAGCGGTAAACTTAGGATGGGACAGAAATCTTCTTGGTATGCGTGCCGTTTCCAAGACCAAGAGGATGATCTTTGGCAGCTCATTGACGTTTATCGCTCTAGGAGTCTTTCCTAAATTCTGGTCCATTCTCTTTTTAACGAGTCCTAGCGCACCAACATTAACTGCCCTGATGATGATGATGATGATGATTATGATGATTCATCATCATCATTTTATGGTTATTATTATTATCGTCATTTTTATGATTATTATTATTGTTGACAATCAGGAATTGCGTGACGGCTTTATGAATATCATGTGATTATATCATATCATATTCCTTTTGAAGATTCCACGAAAGTAGTGTTCCTGTTTACACTATAGCAAATTAAACATGAAAATTGGCATGTAGATTTTCCCGAAAGTCAACGATCAGCGAACGCTTCTTCGACAGTCATGGTTAGCGACGAGTTTCGTATAAAACATTTTTCTCTGCGGCATTCAGCTCAACGTGAGTTTACAAGCTCCAAGGTAAGTGTAAACTACTGTAGGCTATAAACAGTCCAACCTTTTGACGAGGGGTGGGGATTAAGATTGCATTTCATTTCTTCAAACGGAGGGAACCGTCATGTCTGCTGGTCAAGACATGATAATAAACGAGCTCCCAGTAAGCTGGAGCCTTTAGTAGAGAAGGAGTAATTTCGAAACTTCAGAATTCTTATAAGAAACTGCTTTCGTGACGACCACTATTCAGCTGACAATTCGCGGAAGCCAATGGTAAGACTGCCAACTCGACAAAGAGTAATCAGTAGTTAACAATTTCAGTGAACTAGATACAAGTAAACAAATGCAGCCGTGTGATATATTTTGCACTAAAAAGTTGCAAGTTTAATCATCCAATACAGGCCCACCAAAGCCGGATGTGACGGCAAAGAAAGTGAAAGATTGTCATCATAGCACTCTGACCCCTATGTTAATGTTAGAGACAGTTCAACATTACGGCTTCAACTAGCGAATCATTGTGGGAGGGGGGCGGTGTCCGAAAAAATTTTTTTCGGCCCTTCGGGCCTTCGTTTGTTAAAAATAAGGGGCCCCCCTCCCCTGTATCCGCCACTGCATGGTTAAAACCAACCGTTAAGGTTTCCTCGATCGATTGTTTTTTTCTCAGTAATATTATAGCTCATATAATATATTTGATCACGAGATCAACAGGATATTGTTTCTGGACCATGAGTCTTTCCCACTTGACCTTTTTAGAATTCCTGACCAACCCGACTCCAACAAGTCTCATTACGGAATATTTAACCATCGGCCGAATGGGCTATTGCCTCAGAGGCCAATACAGGCCATGAGGGCGAGAGGAATAATTGTTTTAGTAAAATCCAACTAGTTGGTCAAAAATAAAATGGATTTTAATCCTTTTCTGCCGCCAAAAGCCCGCGTTTTCACTACTAGTGGGCTATTCCTGAAGCCTAGACTCAACCAATCAGAACGTACTTGGACCACTTTTCTAAAAACACATAATCCGTAGTTGTCATGGATTTCACGTTGGGTAACTTGTGGAACTTGCATTCTGGAATCCAAAGCCAAGGATCCCGGATTCCACGAGCAGTAATTTCTTGAATTCTGAAATTATAGCAAGGGGGAAAGATAGCGCGTTTGAAACTGAATGAAAGATGTTCAGCACTATATAATGTCCTTTTCCTCACCTGGGCCTCAAAGCAAACGAGAGGCTAATGCACTACGACCCTATGAAATCCCACAACTTGCTTGTACGTCAAGTTAACTGGCCATGTGGTGTAACCGCACCACTTATTTCAGATAATTGAACTGCTTATGTTCATCAGACCCATAAACCCAATGGGACGAGTAAGCCACGATGTTAGCACGTAGTTCTTGCAGCTTGCATTCGAATGCTCCCGCGAAACTACAATTCGTGAAATTAGAACATATCAACTGACTTTGGTCAACTGGTATCTCACAAGGGGACCAAAGAAGAAGAATTAGGCTGGAATATCGAAGGCTTGAGTCATGCCTTTTGAAAAAATCATTTTGGGTGAAAGTTTTTAAATACTAACGTTGACATGTTGTGCTCGACGTCCTTTTCCCTCTCCTTTCACCGTTGGCCTCAAAATTGGACAAATCCACTTAAACCTATCACTAAACAACATTACAGGGAGAAATGGAGGTAAAACAGTTGTGCGGTGACCCAAATTAGGTGTCCTTGATTGTAGCCTTCGATCACTAAGTCCTTTCCTATATCTCATGTTATAGAACGCCTGACAAAACGTTAGCCAGAAACCGTCAGTATTTGAAGTATTCATGGAAGCTCTGTTCTCACAAATTTGTCTGCCTTTTTCTAGTGGCTGGCTATGCCTGTTTTTGTGGTGTATCGCCTGATGATCGCGGCATACAATCTAACGTGGCTTATCTACAATATATACCTGAAAGGAGCTAAGCTGTTTATTTACATCTCAAACTGGAGTTATACACTCTTTGTTGTCTACTTTACTATTGCAACCATTCTTTCCTGCATTGAAAAGTGTAACGATCTGAAAAAGGAACTAGACAGTGCTTCTGGTGAAAGCGATAAAGAAACGCCAGAAGATGGGATAGAAATGAAGATCTATGACGTGGATGATGACCCAGTAACGACCGACGGAGAGAGAGACGCTTTGGGATTTGGACATAAACTACTTTGGTTTCTTCATACAATCTCTGCTACTGGAGGTTTGTGGGTGACCGTGGGGTACTGGGGCGTACCTTTCGAGGATGGGAAAGTAGACGCTGATAACCTCACAAAGGAAGTGTTTAGTTCTGTGTTTGTGTTAATGGACACGTGTCTCAGCTTGATTCCAGTGCGTGTTGTTCATTTTGTGTATGCACTCCTGTACCTTGCTGTGTATCTTCTTTTCTCCGTGGTTTATTGGAAGCTGGGCGGAACCAACACCGAAGGAAAACCTTACATCTACAAAGTCCTGAATTACGACGACTTCAAAGCCATTACTGGAGTTGTTTTAGTGGTTCTACTGATAGTGGGTGTACCTCTATTGCATCTATTTGTGTTTGGCATCACCAAGTTTCGAGATTATCTTCATAAAAAGTATCATGAGAGAAAAAAGCCATATAGTGGCATATACAGGATGATATCGATTATAGGAGACAATTGAATGACGCTAAAAGGATAATGAAATACTAGACAACGAGTAGTCCCCCATTTTTCCTCAGGGATAGTAAAGCGAGCGAAACGCGAGCGCGCGTGAAATTCACCCCACGCGAGAAAAGGCAACACGCGGCTTTTCTCTCCCCGCCGCGTGTCGCCTTTTCTCGCGTGGGGTGATTTTCACGCGCGCTCGCGTTTCGCTTGCTCGACTATCCCTGAGGAAAAATGGGGGACTACTCGTAGTCTATTGAAATACAGGAGACGCTGAGGAGGCTTAGTCTGTGCCATTTTGTGAACTCAAAATGAAATCACGTTGGTACTAGTAATAGAATTATTGAATCTTCTTCTCAGGCAAATCTTTCAGCCAAAAATACAAAAGAAGAGAGCTTGATCGTCGGAGATCTCCGCTCAGGCTAGCTTGCTTGTCTACCTTACCTCCTGTTTCTGACCACGCCCTTTCCTCCGATGCATTGACTCATCCCTGTCTTTTTCTGCAGATCTCTTTTTTCACACCCGCTTTCCCTCCCTGCAAGTTATGGCAGATAGTTGTTTGACTGCGAAGGAATCAGCGACCAAGACAGAGAGCATGTGATATTAATCAATGAAATGAGAAATATACATACAGCTCATTTCTGAAACATTACTCAGTGATTCCAACCAACAGTGCTGCTTTTTGTTTATCTACATGAAACACTTCCATTTTTTGTCTGTTTGTTGTTGTTCTTGAAATTGTAAATATACGGAAATGCTGACATTGGATTATTAGTATAGGTAATAGCATGATTTGTAGTGATATTTGGCATAAATACCACGAGTGATATTTCGAAATTGTTATACGTAATTTCACGAGCCGTTAGGCGAGTGAAATTTGAGACAATTTTGAAATATCACGAGTAGTATTTATGCCAAATATCACGTACAAATAATATCATTATTTGTTTATACTATTACCTACGAAAGGTTTGTAATTTTCACATGTAGGTATTTCAAATTAAGCTGAAATACCACTGCTCTAAGCCAATCAAATTGCAGAAATTTCTCATGTAGTAGTATAACTTATCTAATTAAAACACAACTTAAAAACTGAATCTTGACAAAGCTCTTATTTAGTTGTATGTTCCAGATCAAGGTAGAGCCGGGCACGTGTTCCAAACCAGTGCTTGGAGTTAAGCCAAAAGCTTTCGCGCCACTTCCTCGACCAATTAAAAGTCAAACCAAGACCAATCGCCCAGCCTAGTCCCTAGGCGTTATCCCTTGCCCCATTGTCCGCGCGAAGTCTGGGAAAGAGCGGGCTCTCGGTGACGTCACAGCTATTGACCGAGCCGAGAACGCCTAGGCACTAGGCTGCGCTGTGGCTATATGGCCGTGTTAGGGTTAGGGTTAGGGTTAGGGTTAACCAGTAAAACGACAAGCAGATACCGAAACACAGTGGAATACATCGCAGGTAAGTCTTTTTCATTCATTTCATTGAAGGAAAAATTAGATTTAACGTTATTTAGCGTTCGAAGATCTCAGTATTTTATTTCTCATACAAAATCTCTTATTTTAAACGGTCGCCTGTAACGCGACACCCGCGCGTCCAGCAGAAAGGTCGCGCGTCACCTATGGTAAGTTCAACTTTACACTCTTTCCTCGTACCGTGAGTTTGGGCTACCTGTGCTTTCGACAATACTTTCTCTCTTTCTGCCCACCATTACTGTGAATAAAGTCAAATGTCAAAACGCTAGAGGGAAAAGAACTCTTGTTTAACGTGAAGTCGGGCTAGCTACAGTTCTAGGGATTATTATAAATTAATACGGTGGACGGTCAGATCATATTCAGGAGACTAATGAACGCTCCGAGTCAAACATTAATCTGCAATCCAGAAATCGAGTGAAGCGAACTGCTCTCTGTCTCCTTTCGGCCTTTCTGCGTGTCTTCGCGCCTTCCTTATTTGTGTGAATGTGTCCGCTTGATCGTGAAAAAATGCTAAAACGGTAGGAAGGGAAAAAAAAAAGACACACCCTCAATTTCCAGGATTCGAACTCGCCCTTCTCCGTCAGCTGTTAGCTTCGCGTGTCGGAAACTTAACCAAACAGCTAAGGAAACAAAATACAAGATCCCGTTTTCATCTCCTAATAGGCTGATTTAGCAGCAGAATGGGAGCGTAATTTGACGACGAGAAAGCGCGCGGTAAGGACTAAACTCGAGTAAATGATTTTCGGTGCCCAATTTGCCGCTGTGCCATTGGTCAAGCCAGTCGTTTGATTTGTGCGCGCTGTCGTCTACTGACGTTCCCGTACTGTTGCTTGTCAAGATCACGTAACCCACTGTCTGAAAAAGAAACACTTCTCGCGCGGTTGCAAATACAAATATAGGTAAAAGGAAACTGTAAAGTTAATCGTGCAAACATCTTTCGCAGAAAAAATTAATTAGGTAGAAGGGAGCGTGACCTTCTAAAACATCTTTTCTTCAATGGTCGACTTTCGTGCTGTAGTATCGGTGCTGCTATCCCAGGCTGCCATGCAGCCCGACTAATAAAGACAAAAAGAATCATTGAGGCTGTGCGGACATGGATAATAGAAATGACCTTCGTGGCATTTTTGATTGTCATCGTATGTCAAATTAAAACAGGTGCGGAAAATTGATTAATCGACAATGAGCGCTTTTCAGTTTAATTTTTTCTTTGCTTGTCATCGTTATGTCAACATTAAAACATTCGCGGCTGCGTTTGCAAATCCCTGATTGGTGCCCCCTCAAAAGGACGCATTTTCCTACCCTTTTAGTTTAATTTTTTTCTTTTAAGACTTTCCTTTTTAAGACAAAAATTGAGTTATACCCTATTAAGACAAAAATGCCTTCCCCTGTTTAAGACAAAAATCCCGAAAAACATAATGATATCATTTGCCCTTATAAGGGAAGGAATTGATCAAGAAGAACTCTAAAATACCGTCACATCTGGACATGATGTTTGCGGTGATGTAATTATTTCTTTGCTACATTACAAATCACATTTAGTCGTGCTTGCCTAAGCATCGAGACTCGTAAATTGTCTCCCGGCCATATACTCGGTGCTTCCATGGATAATAGAAAGACTGGATAGGAAACTGGCTGACGTTATTATCCATGGTGCTTCAGGACCTTTAACGCAAAACTTTGCGTTACTCCAAATTTGGCCCACAAATTTTGCCCAATTATGTGGCTAGTTTCAGTCCCCAGTCGGTTATTAGCGTAACGTAACCATTTTTTTGAAAAATGAGAAGTGTGGCAAGGATTTTGTTGCGGGGTTTGCGAAGAATGACCATGAAAGCTTGTATCGACGCATTTTGACCAAACACAAGTCAAGCAAATTATTTTAAAGGACTCTGGAGGATAACAAGCAAGATAAACGCGAAATTCCAGGTAAGGAAACAGTAAGAATCGCCGAGCCGGCCATGTCTACCACACATACTCTCCGATACTCTTCAAACGCGACGAATTTCTTCCTTCTTAGCTTTTTGCCTTCAAAGCCTTGCTTTTTTTGATGAATTCTATCTGTAAATTCACATGTGCTTGTTTTTAACCCGATATTTCGATGAAAAACTAAAAAATAAAGCGACTTTTGTAGATGAACTGTAAACCACGAGTTGTTGAATTTCATTATGCTAATTACCTTTAATCTCATTAGCATTGTGTAACAGCGTCAGAAAAATTCCTAGTTGCTCTACATTTTCGAACGATTTTCGGGCTGTTTTGTTTAGATATTATATATCACGCAAAATAGACAACTTTCCTGGCAAAATTATATTCTCTAATGGCTCAGTCAATTCCAAGCGTGCCCATCCCCCCCCCCTCCACCAGGGGCATTTGTCAAGTATTTGTCATCTTGTTTTGGAAAAGCTGCAAATGCCCCACAAAGGGGCTTAAAAATGGGGTACAAATGCCCCACCCCGGGAAAATACCAAAATTGTATTTCCAGTTTATTTTCCATTTCCAAGCTGCAAATACCATAATTATGGGAAATCTGTAATAATTTGATCAAAACACATGAGGCACCCTACGCAAATCGCCCCTAGCTGCCTGTTATAATTGTTACAAAAATCACTTCCATCTGATTAATATCAATGACAGAACTATAAACTAGAATTTTAATAATACCTTTCTTACTTTCGAAGACATTTAATATAGTGAACAAGAAAGAATGTTAATTATTATTTGCACATCGCCCAAATAAAGTAATCGAGATAGCTTGTTTTGATTCAAAGTTGCAATAGGCACGCAATACATGTGAATGTAAACAAGCCAAGCGATGCGAATGTCTCATACCGGAAAGAAAACTCTGCTAACAGGGTACATACTTGATCCCACTTTTACGATCTCAAAAACCTTGCAACAAAGAAATGCAATTCCGAGCAGTGTGTGGACTAAGGAATTAAAAGCGATGAACTTGTTGAGGCAACGCAGGGATAATTTTCAAAGTGGAGGAAAAGATGAACTTAATCTGAAGCTTACCCTTTTTATTACGGCCGGTTTTTTCAGAAATTTAGAAGTATTAAATCCAGGGATTAAATCTGTCAAAAATAATTGGAATTTAAAACAGGTTTGGATCACACCTAAGAGTTGAAGCCATTTTTGTGCTTTCCGTCAGGTGTTTATAAAAATGCGTTCATGAAGAATGACATTTCAAATATCATATTGCAGGAAATAACTCTGTTTTTTGATGATGATGTCATTGTTTAGCCAGGTCAATTTTTTGGGTATTTGTATCCGTTTGCAATTGCTTCATGTGTTGTTTGAGTTGTAGAAGTAATGAATATTTTTGAATCATGGGTAGTATTAAACGTTGAATTAAATCACACGGTGGAATTGATGGGTTTGGCTCATAGCCAAGAGTTTGACAATATTTTTGCCCTCAGTTATTAAGAGTCAAAGAAGATGTCATGCAATGACGAAAAATTCCGAGATCGTGCGTGAGATGAATATGGGATTGTTTCAATGGGGGAAATGAGGATGGGATGAGTGGTCACGTATAAAGTATTTTGGCAGTTTGCTAATGTTTTTTGGAGCTAGTAGACATTAGCCTGTTACTTGTAACATTGAATGATGCATAATTTCATTGCATATGTTCAGAAAGGAGGTGATTTTTAAAATCTTACTGAGAAAACAATAACCTTTTATTGTTCTTCACGAATCTTCTTCACATTCAAACTGCTTGCATGACAGTTATTATTTAAAACCCTTGTAGGTTAATTAGATCAAGTCAGATGATGCCTTGATACATGTACCAAGCAGAATGCATGATGCAAATGTTAAACCATTCACTGTATGATAAACACTCAGTTAAAAACATGTAGACTATTATTTATGTATACGTTGTAGGTAATATTTTATCTCAGGTATTTTTTTTTTTTGATGGGGGTGGAATTTGAATGTATTGCTAATGAAGTTAACCCATTCGCCCCTGAACCGCCCGTAACCGCCCGTGCGGATCCAGGTCCTTTCTACCCTTTGTGACGTCATCAGTTGTAACGGTCAAGGACAACTTTCTTCGCACACGTGTGCAGAGTGAAGAGATCTTTCAAACCATACCAGAATGAGCACAATTCAGTCAAGGGCACCGGAGAAAGAAGCAAAAAACCACGTGACAAGGACCTGAAAATCTCCATGAAAATCTTGTTCCATTACCCACCTACCTTTCCTTTCACCTAATCCTAAGATCCTAAAAGCTTTCCTAAAAACTCTTCCCACCAAAATGAAGCCTACTAAATGCCCAGCAAGAGAAAAAAAAAATGAGGCAAGAAAAGCGAAAAAAGAAGGGAGGAGAAATTTTGCTTTCTGCGCATGCCCCAACTTCGCAAGCTGATATTTTGCATCTGGATCAGAAGGCCGCCAAGTGTACGACCTGTAAACCGGTTTGTGGTAAGTTTTAGCTCTTTATAGCACGACAGTGACCAGAAAACCACTCGACTAGCTTCAAAACGCGTTTTTCGGCAAAATCTCCAGGAGCGAATGGGTTAAAACAAAAGAAAAATACAAGTTACCTGAGATAAAAAAATAACTGCAACATATCTATCCATAAGAACCTTGCAAGCCATCAACCAAGGCACCACACTGGCCGCAGAGATGCCAACCTCTGGAAATCTAAAATCTGAAGACTCCCTCTTTTGCATCACTCCCCCTCACCCCCTTAATCCCCTGATAAAGTTAGGACATTATATGAATTCTTACATGAAGTACAGACCACCATAATTCGCTTTAATGATCGTGAAGGCAAAATACTCTTTGTCAGTGATGAAATACGTGCAAAGAGGCCCCAGAAACCAAACTATGAATCAAAGAAAATTGGAATTTTGAGAAAAAGTGGGAAAAACCCAAAACGAAATCACAGTAAAGCTCATAACTCTATTTTATCCGGGAGAGTTGGCATGTACGCACTGAAGCAGTCAGTAAAATACTGAACACATCTATTATTGTGTAGTTCCAGAAAATATCCATACCCCCCACGGAGGGAACTTTTAAGTTAGACCACTCCTCCCCTGGAATTTCCATTTTACACTGTAAGCGATCCATTTCATAGCCCCCCGCGCCCTGGAATGTGGTTGAGTACCCTCTGGAAAGTATATTTGTGTCAAAAATATTGTATTTGTTGCACTATATTATTATGGAAAAGATAATTTTTTTCTGCGAGAAAATAAGAAACAAAATTTCATTCATGTCAATAAGATGTCTTATAATCTCAAGGACGTCCTTAGCTAATTGCGTTCGACGAAGAAGAAACCAACCTATTCTTCAAGGTGCGGTTACCAATTTCATAGGCACTTCCTGCCAGATTCTTCACATTCCTTTGGTGACGTCATCATATTGTCCTCTCTAAAACGGGCACCTCTCTAATACGGACACTTCGCTCTGTTCCTTTCGGTGTCCGTATTAAAGAGATTCGACTGTATTGTATTAAAGAAAACTATTGAAAGAAGCATTTAGCCGACTCTAGAAAAAAGATGATCAATGCAAACAATAATGCTTGCTTTCAAACACCGGTGACTGCAGTAACTTTCTCAACAGAGAAGCTGCTATTTATTAATAACTCACCAAAATTACTCAGACCCCCTAGAAAAATACCTCTGTATAAAGCAACCCCCGAGTCCCTCAGTAATTGACTCCTTTTTGACATCCCTGCCTCCCCTCGGAATTTCCGTTGCCCTCCGTGGGGGTTATGGATATTTTCTGCAACTACACATTACACTTACCAAAGGGAGGCCGTAGAGTGAAAAAAGAGTTTTAAAATTCTGCAAGCAAAGGAACCTTGTTATGAAAATGACAAACAGAGTTCTCATTGGCTACTGATTCAGTTAACAGTACTACTGATTTTTGTAACCATTATTTCTCCAGGACAACGTTCATGTTATACTGTCTTTTTTTGTAGGAACAAAATGCTGCGAAAGGGAGATGATACATGTCCAGTTGAAAGTTGTATCGGATTTCAACCTAGACGTCCATATGAGAAAGCTTGACAGGGATGGAAGGAACTAATAACTTTCCAAATTCTGGTAGGTTCAACCCATAAGCCCCAATAAGCGTTACGCCAAGTAAATGGAATTTGGGGACCACACGAGGCAAAGAGAAAATGTTTTGACCTCGGCATGATTCGCACCCACGGACGATCTCCAAGTTGGATCTGCTGTTGCTCTACTGATTATGCCGTGAACCCTGCGTGGAGCAAGTCGTGGGTAATTTGTGTGGCAGATCGCGTAGAGTTAAGAATGTGTAATTAAGTAAACGCACATACCTAGTACTGATCTCAGTATTGTCTGCTATGTACATTGTTGGTACTGTGTAGCAAATGATGCAACAGACAATTATCTCTGGCCGGAGTGAAAAATCATCGACTGCTACAAAAAATCCTTTAAACCCCGATTAGCGTCTATTTTAATAAAAAAAACACCACTACGTGTGCAATGTGTATTTCAACTTTTCGTTATCATTTCAGAGTTCTTGTCCCTGCCAAACTGCGGGAATTGATATCAAAGCTTCTGTTCCTGGGAGTTCTTAGCAGCAATTTCACTCTCGGCATCAACAGGTGAGTGCTTTGAGTTTGCAAGTCTTCAGCTTCCTAGATTTCTGGCCTTTTTACCTTTAATCTCTTTCTGTTATAGAGAAGATCAAGGTTACCCCAGTCTAAAATTATCAACGCGGACAATGTGAATCCTGGTTTGCTTAGGAAATAATTTTTTTTGTGGAAATTCGACTGAGTGTACAGGCGTGAAACGTATCTTGCGTAAACCGCTGACACTCAAACCGAATTTACACAATAAAACAGGGAACAGAGGAACGTAGGGATACCACGCTAATTCAAATTGGAACCTTATGCTAACTTCTTAGTTTCTTCCTATCTCTACAGGTGATGGTAGCACGCTTTGGGATTGCCATGCAAACTCTATTGACCATGATTCTATTTTTTCCGCTTTCTTTTTTAAAGAGAAGGAGGTCCACATTACCCCAATCTAAAATTATCAACGCAGACAATGGGAATCCTGGTTTCTTTGGGAATTGATTTTTTTGTGGAAATTCGACGGGGTGTATAGGCGTTGAGACGTATTTTGCGTAAACCGCTGACACTCAAACCGAATTTGCACAATAAATCAGGGAACAAGAAACGTAGGGATACCAATCTTTTATTTTTACGTGGACAATGGGAATCCTGGTTTGTTTGGGAACTGATTTTTTGTGGAAATTCGACGGGGTGTATAGGCGTTGAGACGTATTTTGCGTAAACCGCTGACACTCAAACCGAATTTACACAATTAATCGGGGAACAGAGAAACGTAGGGATACCACGCTAATTCGGGTACTTTTCAAATTGGAACCTTATGCTAACTTCTTAGTTTCTTCCTATCTCTACAGGTGATGGTAGAACGCTTTGGGATTGCCAAGCAAACTCTATTGACCATGATTCTATGTTTTCCGCTTTCTTTTTTAAAGAGAAGGAGGTCCACTTTCTTTTTCAAAATCCTGGTTTTTTGGGAACTGATTTTTTTGTGGAAATTCGACGGGGTATATAGGCGTTGAGGTCGTTGACCGATTTTGCGTAAACCGCTGACACTTTTACACAATAAATCCAGATCTAAAATTATCAACACGGACAATGGGAATCCTGGTTTGTTTGGGATCTGATTTTTTGTGGAAATTTGACGGGGTGTATAGGCGTCGAGACGTATTTTGCGTAAACCGCTGACACTCAAACCGAATTTACACAATTAATCCGAACAGAGAAACGTTACCACGCTAATTCGGGTACTTTTCAAATTGGAACCTTATGCTAACTTCTTAGTTTCTTCCTATCTCTACAGGTGATGGTAAACGCTTTGGGATTGCCAAGCAAACTCTATTGACCATGATTCTATGTTTTCCAAACCACTTTACTCCGATCTAAAATTATCAACATAATGGGAATCGGACAATTTTTTTTGGGAAATTCGACGGGGTGGTTTGAGACGTTTTTGCGTAAACCGCTGACACTCCAACCGAATTTTTTTAAATCAGGGAACAGAGAAACGTAGGGATACCAAACTTTATCAACACGGACAATGGGGTTTGTATAACTGGCGTTTTTGAGAAATTTTTTGCGTAAACCGTTTTTGAAACCGCTGACACTCAAATCGAATTTGCACAATAAATCAGGGAACAGAGAAACGTAGGGATACTAATCCAAAATTATTAACGTGGACAACGGGAATCCTGGTTTGTTTGGGAACTGATTTTTTTGTGGAAATTCGACGGGGTGTATAGGTGTTGAACGTATTTTGCGTAAACCGCTGACACTCAAACCGAATTTACACAACAAATCAGGGAACAGAGAAACGTAGGGATACCACTCCAATTTTGGTACTTTTCAAATTGGAAACTCATACTGGAGATATAATAACCGTAAGATACCCCTCTCATTGAGATTCTTTTGAAAGCAAAAGCGTATTCTAACTTTCTAGTTTCTTTTTATTTCTACAGGTGATGGCTGAGCACATTTTATTCTCAGATTTCTAACCTTTTTCCTTCATTGTCTCTAGTGTTGTTGTCTTAGATCGGCCACAACACTGGGCTTTGTAGGCTTTGACTTTTATTCAGTCTTTCCAGGTGAAAGCGAAGATGTGCATAATTGGAGCTAAAATTATTTGGTGGAGATTTGGAATCCTGAATCCTGACTGACCACAGACGTGTGCGTTTGGTTGAACTGTTGTATCTTCGAGTTTTATAGTTTGGCTGGTATGAGTACATTACGTAATGAATTCCTTTTTTAGAAAGGTCTTTTATAATATATACTATCACAATTTCCCTTAGCAACGGCTGGCTTTTTATAAGAGGCCATATCTCATTAAGATGTTTTTTGGACTTCAAGCAAAGTAAAGCCATCGTTCTTTTGTGATCGTTGACTTTCAACAGATTCTTATCCATCATTTTATCTGAATAACTAGGCTCGAAATATTCTTGTATTACTCTTAAATTGAAGCTTACGTCATTTCTAGTTCATGATGTATTTGGGGATCAATGTACCTTTTATCGAACTGTTATTAGCACTGAACATTTAACTTTGTTAACGGTGCAGTTTTTTTAAGTTTGCTTGCTAGTTTTTTTTGTTTAGAGAAAGGGTCAATTATATCAGATAAGTTTAAAACAATTGTATTTTATTAACAGATTTTCACCACAAACTAATAAGTCCTGTTGAAAATCTCAGTCTCAGATTTCAGTAGCGATATTTTATAAAATATATTCTGATAAAAGAGAAAGAGTGTAGTCGTAGCGCCTCAACCTTAATAAATTATTGTTAACTTTTAAAGAAATTGTAAAGAAATGTTTGATTTGGAAAATCTCCTTCGGTTTAGTATTTTTTCCGTGTGTACGCACATCAAGGATTGTTTGTAATTTTATTATTTCTCTTTTGTTTATACAAGTATTCAGAATAATGATTTCTGTCCCTGTTTTCTAACAGGTACGAGTGTTGCCATTTTGAATTTATTGTTTGCCCTGCTCATGACGTCTACCCATGTTATAATGCGGTACTACTAGACATGGATGAACTGGTAAGTTTTTGCTACCTTCAACTTGCTTTTTCTGGAAGAAAAATCAACTTATTTGACTTAATTTTAATGTGTAATTTTAGGCCGTTTGTACATTCTTGTTCGCTGGGCTGTAGTCGTGTTTACGTTTTATTAATAAGACCTGAGTTTTTGTTGTAAACTTGTTTTTAGCGAAAGTTTTTAATGAGTAAACGGCTTGGTGGATATTTGATATACGTCAGCAAACCTTTTAATTACACAGTAAGCCAAGCTTAGGGTTATAAAATTAAGTTAAATTAATCTGTTTTCAATTTAAGCAGAGATGATTAATCAAACTGATTATTATTTTTTTCTCTCAATTTATTTTCAAGTACTTTATACAGTGGAAACAGGGCGAGAGCTCCAAACCAACAGAACCCAGCAAAAGTGCCTCAAGGATCAGGTACTGCTGCAACTATGAGAAAGTTGTTTACAATGAATGTCAAGTTACTTTGCTTATCTTACAAATTTACTCTTCTATGAGTGTACCATAACAGCTACTGCAAAAGGCTGCTACCCTGAAAGTGGTGAAATGTATCAAATAACTTTAGAAAAACTGTCATTAATTCTTACCTCTTCTTTTTTTTTTTTAACTTAGCTCGCTGTATGATTCAGATGATTATATTATTGACAATACAGCTAATCAAATGAATTGTGTTGGTTAGCGTTCAATTGCTACCTTAGATATGAGACTATCAGCCTACCGAGTTATAAGAGTCAACGTCAGTAAGAATAGGAGATAATCCCAAAATCGCGGACGCAGCTCAAAATTCGTTTTCGCTGATACTTTTTATATTGATCATGATAGAGTTTTGTATCGTAGTTAACAAAGGAGGGTTAATTTGGTCCAATTTTTGATTTGCAAGGGGTGAACTCTTTCTTTTTTCTAAGAATTTTGTTTCTCTGGCCCAGGGTGAATATTCTTATTTTTCTCCCAGTTTTAGGATCAAAATATCTTGTTTTTCCTCTTAAGTTGAAGCTTGTGTCATTTCCGGTTTAGATATGAGAGTAAGGGGCAGTCTACAGAGTCAGGTTGTAAGAGCAAATTTTTAATTTATAATTCTTCGTTGTTTTATGAGGATCTGCCAAAGCAAAAGAACAAGAGTAAGAAAGTGGAAGAGGAAGATTAGTAACACTGGACAAGGACATCAGGGATAAAACATCGGCAACACTGAAGCGAAGTAAGTTTACGAGTCTTTCGCGAAGAAAATCGAGCGAGAAAAGCTTAGTCAATAAAATGTACGTCAAAAGGAGAGGTCCTTTTACCCGCCACTGTTGAAGGAGAAAGACCATGGAGAAGAGAGGTCATTTGCGAGGAGTGCTTCATAAATTGAAAAGAAAGGGGTTAACAACAAAGTATCAATTTAGTGGCCCCGCGGAAAAAAAACAGACAGCCCACGCTGGGACTCATTTGATACCTTGGGTCCAAAATAGCCCCAAATAATCGTACTGTAGTGTGGTTGAGAATTCTGATTCACGTTAAGATAACGTTTACCACAAAGCCGATGCCAACTAGCAATAGCTGCGGTTAACATTGGATACTTATATCCAAAACAGAAAGATTTTCCAGTAATCGAGGTCTTAGTTATGCATGCGCACAGTATTATGGGATCGTCAGGGGGGGAATATTGCAAGTCGCTGCAAAGAAGTGTATGGCGTGGAGTTGTTTCTCCGTTAAAAAAAGCAGTGTCTTTGGACATAGAATGTCGCCTTTTGCTGTGATTTTATCAGCAGGGGAGGAGACTAATGTTGGTCCGTTGAAATTGTAAGTTTTTGTGGGATCGATGCGATGAACTCTATCGATAAAGACTGTCTCTTGCGAAAGCTCGACTGTGAAATTTACTACTGTATGGTCTCGAAATTAGCCTGCGAGCAAGCTCTCCTGTTTGGGCGAGCGAAGCTAGCCTCGCGAGAACGCGCGAGCGAGGGGTCAAGGAAAGGCTACTTCGCCGCTCGCTCGCGCGTTCTCGCGAGACTCGCTTCGCTCGCCCAAATAGGAGAGCTTGCTCGCAGACTACCTCGAAATATATAGTACTAACTTTGGTAGAAATGAGCAGGGAATGGGGACTCATTTAAGCCTTTCTAGTTTTAGTTACATGTGCTGATATTTACAACGAGTGTAATTACGCTCGGCTCGGCGGCGATCACAACGGTATTGAATTTTATATGTATTCCTGTCCTGTCACAATCTCAACGCACAGCGCTGATCGTGACCAAGCCTAGTTACACTCGTTGTAAATATCGCCACACGTAATTACAACTAAAAAGCTTAAATGCATGAGCCCCTACATTTACACCTAAATTTGCACTATATATTTCGAGACCTTTTCTTCATGTAGATCACTGTGTAAATTCAGTAACAATAAATTTCACACTCAGCCTCACGCAAGGAGTGTTTATCGATAGAATCTATCGCATTACTCATACAGAAACTTGAAATTTCAACGCACCAACATTAGTCACCAACACTTTTCATAAAATCACGGCAAAATGCGGTATTCTATGCCCAAACACACTTCTTTTTAACGGAGAAACCACGATATGGCGATCCCATAATCCTGTGCGCAAAGCATGCGTCTCCGATTACTGAAAAATCATTCATTTACATCTGTTAAATAAATGGAGAATTTTAGATTTCTTTCTCATAATTAACAGCTTAACAGAGGAAGAGAACCTAGAGCCCCAATAAAGTGTCGTACCTTACAGAAAAGCGAAAATCTGAATTGTTGGCCTGTGAAAAAAATAATGGATTGTAAGAACAGAGCACTGAATGTGGAACAGATTGAAATGCTGCTAGCATTTATCTCCTCTTTAAAAACCATATCAGCAGATGTACGATCAAGACTAAGTCACTTTTACAGAAAACATTTCGCGAAGTAGAGGATCATAAAAGGTGAAGCGCTTATCGTGGCTTGTTTCACTAGCCTTCGAAACAACCCTTCGTTTCAGGTGGTCGTTTCTCGTTTGCCATGTAAAAGTCCCGTAGGAAGGACTTTGGACCTTGAGCCTTGCTTCCTACCCAGATTTCCTGCCTCCTTTTTTTCCCCCGGGGGTTTATGGGCAGGTTTTTTCTGGCCTCCGTCTGACCGCTTATATAAGTTGTAAGCGGTAGCTCAGCTCTGCCAGATTTTCCAGAATCTAGCTTCATTTTTCAGCTAACCCAAGATTAGCTTTAGAATTGCAATGTTGTACACCTCGAGTCAGGGTTATGCCCTTTAATACTTGACTTTTAAATAGTTTGTCGCAGATCACTAGTTGCTGTATGTACTTCGCAGAGATGGTTTTGTCTAAGCCCTCCTTTGCTTACACACTAAGTCTATTGCTGAGTGGTATAGTCAAAATTTGAAATAACCATTATTTGACAGTTAGAATTTTGTACATTACTTTCGAAAATTGAAATAAATGTGTTTTCCTTCTTGGGTGTTCATGTTTTGGTTCAACTTTATCCTTGGTTTAAATTCTATTTTCCTTTGTTGTTGGGTGTCAGTGGTCATGTATGATAATGAGTAAAACCAAGGATAAATTTGAGCCACAACATACATTTGTTGTGTACTACACATACACACGTTCTCGAGCGAGAGCAATCTTCAGTGACATTCCAATCGTTCTCAGGTCAGGTTTACGTTCAATAGATCTTACCAACAGTCAACTATGAATATGAGACCGGTAATCTTACGAAACAACAAACCTTTAAACTCCGAACTTTGCACAGAGTGCGTGAGAGAATCATGCTAAACATCAGGTAGCGAGATCATAAAACAGCCCAATAGATCCGAGCAAAAAACACAAAGTACGAGATATCATGGAAATGATAATCAAACTCAAATGTTATTGGGCTGGTTATTTGGCAAAAATAACAGACAACCGTTGGACAACCAGCATTACGTTCGGGACGCCTCTGGGGACACACATGAAACCGAGGAATTAAGACCAATGATGAGATGGAGGGACGACCTAGAAAATTTCTTTTAACACTGGCAATGTGTCGCGCAAAACGTGGTCCGCAGTAAGGAAGGCTTAAAATAAGACGACGAATTTTTCAAAGTATAACCCACGATTTCGATCCAAAAATTCAAATTTTTCTTTATTTTAAAAGAACCAAAGGTCGAAACTGGTCATTTTTTTAAACAAAAACCATCGACTAACCCCTTTGGAAAATGTCGATTTTTTTCCTTTTTTAGTCAATCAGATTTCTTGTCTAGAAAACGTTCTTTTCTGTCCAAAATTATCACGAAACAATCTTTTCTGGCACAAAAAAAATTGGCCAATTTTCGCCCCAAACCATTGACTGACCAAAATAAAAAAACATCTTGATTTTATAGCCTAAAAATGATCATTCGTTAAAGAATATCATAAAACACATTTCCCTGGCCTATCTTGCCTAAAAAAAACAGGAAAAATGGCCATTTTGGTACCAAAACCATGGGTTAACCCCTTTGGAAAAATGTCAATTTTCCGACTTTTTAAACTTCTTGTTTTTATAGCATAGAAAGGCGTTTTCTCGTTCTAGAATATCGTAAAAGACATTTTCCTGGCGTATATTGCCTAAAAAAAAAAAACTTGGAAAAATGGCCAGTTGGAAAGATGTCAATTTTTCGACTTTTTAAACTTCTTGTTTTTATAGCCTAGAAAGGCGGTTTTTCGTTCTAGAATATCGTAAAACACATTTTCCTGGCCTATTTTGCCTAAAAAAAAAACTTGAAAAAATAACCCTTTTTGGACCAAAACCATGGGTTAACCCCTTTGGAAAAATGTCAATTTTTCTACTTTTTGAACTTGTTGTTTTTATAGAGAAGAAAGGCGTTTTTTCGTTCTAGAAAATCTTAAAAGACATTTTCCTGGCCTATATTGCCTAAAAGAAAAAGTTGGAAAAATGGCCATTTTTGCACCAAAACCATGGGTTAACCCCTTTGGAAAAATGTCAATTTTTCCACTTTTTGAACTTCTTGTTTTTGTAGCCTACAAAGGCGTTTTTTCGTTCTAGAATATCGTAAAACACATTTTCCTGGCCTATATTGCCTAAAAGAAAAATCAATATTTCAACTTTTTGAACTTCTTCTTTTTATAGCCTAGAAAGGGGTTTTCTCGTTCTAGAATATCGTAAAACACATTTTCCTGGCCTATTTTGCCTAAAAGAAAAAGTTGGAAAAATGGCCATTTTTGCACCAAAACCATGGCTTAACCCCTTTGGAAAAATGTCAATATTTCGACCTTTTGAACTTGTTTTTTTTATAGCCTAGAAAGGCGTTTTTCCGTTCTAGAATATCGTAAAACACATTTTCCTGGCCTATATTGCCTAAAAAAAAAAGTTGGAAAAATGGCCATTTTTGAACCAAAACCATGGGTTAACCCCTTTGGAAAAATGTCAATTTTTCGACTTTTTGAACTTGTTGTTTTTATAGCCTAGAAAGGCGTTTTTTCGTTCTAGAATATCGTAAAACACATTTTCCTGGCCTATATTGCCTAAAAAAAAAACTTGGAAAAATGGCCATTTTTGGACCAAAACCATGGGTTAACCCCTTTGGAAAAATCTCAATTTTTCGACTTTTTGAACTTGTTGTTTTTATAGCGTAGAAAGGCGTTTTTTCGTTCTAGAATATCGTAAAACACATTTTCCTGGCCTATATTGCCAAAAAAAAAAGTTCGAAAAATTGCCATATTTTGAACTTGTTGTTTTTATAGCCTAGAAAGGCGTTTTTTCGTTCTAGGATATCGTAATACACATTTTCCTGGCCTATATTGCCTAAAAGAAAAACTTGGAAAAATGGCCATTTTTGCTCCAAAACCATGGGTTAACCCCTTTGGAAAAATGTCAATTTCTCTACTTTTTGAACTTGTTGTTTTTATAGCCTAGAAAGACTTTTTTTCGTTCTAGAATATCGTCAAACACATTTTCCTGGCCTATATTGCCTTAAAGAAAAAGTTGGAAAAATGGCCATTTTTGCACCAAAACCATGGGTTAACCCCTTTGGAAAAATGGCAATTTTTTGACTTTTTGAACTTGTTGTTTTTATAGCCTAGAAAGGCGTTTCTTCGTTCTAGAATGTCGTAAAAGACATTTTCCTGGCCTATATTACCTAAAAGAAAAAGTTGGAAAAATGGCCATTTTTGCACCAAAACCATGGGTTAACCACTTTGGAAAAACTTCAATTTTTCGACTTTTTGAACTTGTTGTTTTTATAGGCTAGAAAGGCGTTTTTTCGATCTAGAATATCATAAAACACATTTTCCTGGCCTATATTGCCTAAAAGAAAAAGTTGGAAAAATGGCCATTTTTGCACCAAAACCATGGGTTAACCCCTTTGGAAAAATGTCAATTTTTCGACTTTCTGAACTTGTTGTTTTTATAGCCTACAAAGACGTTTTCTCGTTCTAGAATATCGTAAAACACATTTTCCTGGCCTATATTGCCTAAAAGAAAAAGTTGGAAAAATGGCCATTTTTGCACCAAAACCATGGGAAAAAGAAAAAGTTGGAAAAATGGCCATTTTTGCTCCAAAACCATGGGTTAACCCCTTTGGAAAAATGTCAATTTTTCGACTTTTTGAACTTGTTGTTTTTATAGCCTAGAAAGGCGTTTTTTCGTTCTAGAATATCGTAAAACACATTTTCCTGGCCTATATTGCCTAAAAGAAAAAGTTGAAAAAAGGTCATTTTTGCACCTAAACCATGGGTTGACCCCTTTGGAAAAATGTCAATTTATTCGACTTTTTGAACTTGTTGTTTTTATAGCTTAGAAAGGCGTTTTCTCGTTCTAGAATATGGTAAAACACATTTTCCTGGCCTATATTGCCTAAAAGAAAAAGTTGAAAAAAGGTCATTTTTGCACCAAAACCATGGGTTAACCCCTTTGGAAAAATGTCAATTTTTCTACGTTTTAAACTTCTACTTTTTATAGCCTAGAAAGGCGTTTTTTCGTTCTAGAATATCGTAAAACTTATTTTCCTGGCCTTTATTCTCTAAAAGAAAAAGTTGGAAAAATTGCCAGTTTTGCACCAAAACCATGGGTTAATTCCTTTGGAAAAACTTCAATTTTTCTACTTTTTGAACTTCCTGTTTTTATAGCCTAGAAAGGCCTTTTTTCATTCTAGAATATCGTAAAACACATTTTCCTGGTCTATATTGCCTAAAAGAAAAAGTTGGTAAAATGGCCATTTTTGCACGAAAACCATGGGTTAACCCCTTTGGAAAAATGTCAATTTTTCGACTTTTTGAACTTGTTGTTTTTATAGCCTAGAAAGGCGTTTTTTCGTTCTAGATTATCGTATAACACATTTTCCTGGCCCATATTGCCTAAAAGAAAAAGTTGGAAAAATGGCAATTTTTGCACCAAAACCATGGGTTAACCCCTTTGGAAAAATGTCAATTTTTTGACTTGTTGAACTTCTTGTTTTTATAGCCTAGAAATGCGTTTTCTCGTTGTAGAATATCGTAAAAGACATTTTCCTGGGCTATATTGCCTAAAAGAAAAAGTTGGAAAAATGGCCATTTTTGCACCAAAACCATTTGTTAACCCCTTTGGAAAAATGTCAATTTTTCTACTTTTTGAACTTGTTGTCTTTATAGCCTAGAAATGCGTTTTTTCGTTCTAAAATATCGTAAAACACATTTTCCTGGCCTATTTTGCCTGAAAGAAAAAGTTGGAAAAATGGCCATTTTTGCACCAAAACCATGGGTTAACCACTTTGGAAAAACCTCAATTTTTCGACTTTTTGAACTTGTTGTTTTTATAGGCTAGAAAGGCGTTTTTTCGATCTAGAATATCATAAAACACATTTTCCTGGCCTATATTGCCTAAAAGAAAAAGTTGGAAAAATGGCCATTTTTGCACCAAAACCATGGGAAAAAGAAAAAGTTGGAAAAATGGCCATTTTTGCTCCAAAACCATGGGTTAACCCCTTTGGAAAAATGTCAATTTTTCGACTTTTTGAACTTGTTGTTTTTATAGCCTAGAAAGGCGTTTTTTCGTTCTAGAATATCGTAAAACACATTTTCCTGGCCTATATTGCCTAAAAGAAAAAGTTGAAAAAAGGCCATTTTTGCACCTAAACCATGGGTTGACCCCTTTGGAAAAATGTCAATTTATTCGACTTTTTGAACTTGTTGTTTTTATAGCTTAGAAAGGCGTTTTCTCGTTCTAGAATATGGTAAAACACATTTTCCTGGCCTATATTGCCTAAAAGAAAAAGTTGGAAAAATGGCCATTATTGCACCAAAACCATGAATTTACCCCTTTGGAAAAATGTCAATTTTTCGACTTTTTGAACTTCTTGTTTTTATAGGCTAGAAAGACGTTTTTTCGTTCAAGAATATCGTAAAACACATTTTCCTGGCCTATATTGCCTAAAAGAAAACGTTGGAAAAATGGCCATTTTTGCACCAAAACCATGGGTTAACCCCTTTGGAAAAATGTCAATTTTCCGATTTTTTGAACTTGTTGTTTTTATAGCCTAGAAAGGCCTTTTTTCGTTCTAGAATATCGTAAAACACATTTTACTGGCCTATTTTTCCTAAAAGAAAAAGTTGGAAAAATGGCCATTTTTGCACCAAAACCATGGGTTAACCCCTTTGGAAAAATGTCAATTTTTCGACTTTTTGAACTTCTTGTTTTTATAGCCTAGACAGGCGTTTTTTCGTTCTAGAATATCGTAAAAGACATTTTCTTGGCCTATATTGCCTAAAAGAAAAAGTTGGAAAAATGGCCATTTTTGCACCAAAACCATGGGTTAACCACTTTGGAAAAACTTCAATTTTTCGACTTTTTGAACTTCTTGTTTTTATAGCCTAGAAATGCGTTTTCTCGTTCTAGAATATCGTAAAAGACATTTTCCTGGCCTATATTGCCTAAAAGAAAAAGTTGGAAAAATGGCCATTTTTGCACCAAAACCATGGGTTAACCACTTTGGAAAAACTTCAATTTTTCGACTTTTTGAACTTCTTGTTTTTATAGCCTAGAAAGGCGTTTTTTCGTTCTAGAATATCGTAAAAGACATTTTCCTGGCCTATATTGCCTAAAAAAAAAAGTTGGAAAAATGGCCATTTTTGGACCAAAACCATGGGTTAACCCCTTTGGAAAAATGTCAATTTTTCGACTTTTTGAACTTGTTGTTTTTACTGCCTAGAAAGGCGTTTTTTCGTTCTAGAATATCGTAAAACACATTTTCCTGGCCTATATTGCCTAAAAGAAAAAGTTGGAAAAATGGCCATTTTTGCACCAAAACCATGTGTTAACCCCTTTGGAAAAATGTCAATTTTTCGACTTTTTGAACTTGTTGTTTTTATAGCCTAGAGAGGCGTTTTTTCGTTCTAGAATATCGTAAAACACATTTTCCTGGCCTATATTGCCTAAAAGAAAAAGTTGGAAAAATGGCCATTTTAGCACCAAAACCATGAATTAACCCCTTTGGAAAAATGTCAATTTTTGTACGTTTTGAACTTCTACTTTTTATAGCCTAGAAAGGCTTTTTTTTCGTTCTAGAATATTGTAAAACTTATTTTCCTGGCCTATATTTTCTAAAAGAAAAAGTTGGAAAAATGGCCATTTTTGCACCAAAACCATGGGTTAATTCCTTTGGAAAAACTTCAATTTTTCTACTTTTTGAACTTCCTGTTTTTATAGCCTAGAAAGGCCTTTTTTCAGTCTAGAATATCGTAAAACACATTTTCCTGGTCTATATTGCCTAAAAGAAAAAGTTGGTAAAATGGCCATTTTTGCACGAAAACCATGGGTTAACCCCTTTGGAAAAATGTCAATTTTTCGACTTTTTGAACTTGTTGTTTTTACTGCCTAGAAAGGCGTTTTTTCGTTCTAGAATATCGTAAAACACATTTTCCTGGCCTATATTGCCTAAAAGAAAAAGTTGGAAAAATGGCGATTTTTGCACCAAAACCATGGGTTAACCCCTTTGGAAAAATGTCAATTTTTCGACTTTTTGAACTTGTTGTTTTTATAGCCTAGAGAGGCGTTTTTGTTCTAGAATATCGTAAAACACATTTTGCTGGCCTATACTGCCTAAAAGAAAAAGTTGGAAAAATGGCCATTTTTGCACCAAAACCATGGGTTAACTCCTTTGGAAAAACTTCAATTTTTCGACTTTTTGAACTTGTTGTTTTTATAGCCTAGAAAGGCGCTTTTTCGTTCTAGAGTATCGTAAAACACATTTTCCTGGCCAATATTGCCTAAAAGAAAAAGTTGGAAAAATGGCCATTTTTGCACCAAAACCATGGGTTAACCCCTTTGGAAAAATGTCAATTTTTCGACTTTTTGAACTTCTTGTTTTTATAGCCTAGAAAGACGTTTTTCCGTTCTAGAATATCGTAAAACACATTTTCCTGGCCTATATCGCCTAAAAGAAAAAGTTGGAAAAATCGCCATTTTTGCCCCAAAACCATGCGTTAGCCCCTTTGGAAAAATGTCAATTTTTCGACTTTTTGAACTTGTTGTTTTTATAGTCTAGAAAAGCGTTTTTTCGTTCTAAAATATCTTAAAACACATTTTCCTGGCCTATATTGCCTATAAGAAAAAGTTGGAAAAATGGCCATTTTTGCACCAAAACCATGGGTTAACCCAGGTGGTTAACCCCTTTGGAAAAATGTCAATTCTTCGACTTTTTGAACTTCTTGTTTTAATAGCCTAGAAAGGCGTTTTTTCGTTCTAGAATATCGTAAAACACATTTTCCTGGCCTATTTTGCCTAAAAGAAAAAGTTGGAAAAATGGCGATTTTTGCACCAAAACCATGGGTTAACCCCTTCGGAAAAATGTCAATTTATTCGACTTTTTGAACTTGTTGTTTTTATAGTCTAGAAAGGCGTTTTTTCGTTCTAGAATATCCTAAAACTCATTTTTCTGGCCTATTTTGCGTAAAAGAAAAAGTTGGAAAAATAGCCATTTTTGCACCTAAACCATGGGTTAACCCCTTTAAAAAAAAAGTCAATTTATTCGACTTTTTGAACTGGTTGTTTTTATAGCGTAGAGAGGCGTTTTTTCGTTCTAGAATATCGTAAAACACATTTTCCTGGCCTGTATTGCCTAATAGAAAAAGTTGGAAAAATGGCCATTTTCACACCAAAACCATGGGTTAACCCTTTTGGAAAAATGTCAATTTTTCGACTTTTTGAACTTGTTGTTTTTTTAGCCTAGAAAGGCGTTTTTTCGTTCTAGAATATCGTAAAACACATTTTCCTGGCCTATATTGGCAAAAAGAAAAAGTTGGAAAAATGGGCATTTTTGCACCAAAACCATGGGTTAACCCCTTTGAAAAAATGCAAAATTTTTCGCTTTTTGAACTTGTTGTTTTTATAGCCTAAAAGGGCGCTTTTTCGTTCTAGAATATCGTAAAACACATTTTCCTGGCCTATTTTGCGTTAAAGAAAAAGTTGGAAAAATGGCCATTTTGGCACTAAAACTATGGGTTAACCCCTTTGGAAAAATGTCAATTTTTATACTTTTTGAACGTGTTGTTTTTATAGCCTAGAAAGGCGTTTTTTCGTTCTAAAATATCGTAAAACACATTTTCCTGGCCAATATTGCCTAAAAGAAAAAGTGGGAAAAATGGCTATTTTTGCACCAAAACCATGGGTTAACCCCTTTGGAAAAATGTCAATTTTTCGACTTTTTGAACTTCTTGTTTTTATAGCCTAGAAAGGCGTTTTTTCGTTCTAGAATATCGTAAAACACATTTTCCTGGCCTATATTGCCTAAAAGAAAAAGTTGGAAAAATGGGCATTTTTGCACCAAAACCATGGGTTAACCCCTTTGGAAAAATGTCAATTTTTCCACTTTTTGAACTTGTTGTTTTTATAGCCTAGAAATGCGTTTTCTCGTTCTAGAATATCGTAAAACAGATTTTCCTGGCCTATATTCCCTAAAAAAAAAATTGGAAAAATGGCCATTTTTGCATTAAAACCATGAGTTAACCCATTTGGAAAAATGTCAATTTTTCGACTTTTTGAACTTCTTGTTTTTATAGCCTAGAAAGGCGTTTTTTCGTTCTAGAATATCGTAAAACACATTTTCCTGGCCTATATTGCCTAAAAGAAAAAGTTGGAAAAATGGCCATTTTTGCACCAAAACCATGGGTTAACCCCTTTGGAAAAATGTCAATTTTTCCACTTTTTGAACTTGTTGTTTTTTTATCCTAGAAATGCGTTTTCTCGTTCTAGAATATCGTAAAACAGATTCTCCTGGCCTATATTCCCTAAAAAAAAAATTGGAAAAATGGCCATTTTTGCATTAAAACCATGAGTTAACCCATTTGGAAAAATGTCAATTTTTCGACTTTTTCAACTTGTTGTTTTTATAAACTAGAAAGGCTTTTTTTCGTTCTAGAATATCGTAAAACACGTTTTCATTGCGTATATTGGCTAAAAGAAAAAGTTGGAAAAATGGTCATTTTTGGACCAAAATCATGGGTTAACTCCTTCGGAAAAACGTCAATTTTTGTACTTTTTCAACTTCTTGATTTTATAGCCTAGAAAGACTTTTTTTCGTTCTAGAATATCGTAAAACACATTTTCCTGGCCTATATTGCCTAAAAAAAGAAGTTCGAGATATTGGCATATTTTGAACTTGTTGTTTTTATAGCCTAGAAAGGCGTTTTTTCGTTCTAGCATATCGTAATACACATTTTCCTGGCCTATATTGCCTTAAAGAAAAAGTTGGAAAAATGGCCATTTTTGCTCCAAAACCATGGGTTAACCCCTTTGGAAAAATGTCAATTTCTCTACTTTTTGAACTTGTTTTTTTTATAGTCTACAAAGGCATTTTTTCGTTCTAGAATATCGTCAAACACATTTTCCTGGCCTATATTGCCGAAAAGAAAAAGTTGGAAAAATGGCGATTTTTGCACCAAAACAATGGGTTAACCCCTTTGGAAAAATGGCAATTTTTTGACTTTTTGAACTTGTTGTTTTTATAGCCTAGAAAGGCGTTTTTTCGTTCTAGAATATCGTAAAACACATTTTCCTGGCCTATATTGCCTAAAAGAAAATTTGGAAAAATGGCCATTTTTGCACCAAAACCATGTGTTAACCCCTTTAGAAAAATGTCAATTTTTCGACTTTTTGAACTTGTTGTTTTTATAGCCTAGAGAGGCGTTTTCTCGATCTAGAATATTGTAAAACACATTTTCCTGGCCTATATTGCCTAAAAGAAAAAGTTGGAAAAATGGCCATTTTTGCACCAAAACCATGGGTTAACCCCTTTGGAAAAATGTTAATTTATTCGTTTTTTTGAACTTGTTGTTTTTATAGCCTAGAAAGGCGTTTTTTCGTTGTAGAATATCGTAAAACAAATTTTCCTGGCCTATATTGCCTAAAAGAAAAAGTTGTAAAAATGGCCATTTTTGCACCAAAACGATGGGTTAACCCCTTTGGAAAAATGTGAATTTTTCGACTTTTTGAAGTTGTTGTTTTTATAGCGTAGAAAGGCATTTTTTTCGTTCTAGAATATCGTAAAACACATTTTCCTGGCCTTTTTTTTCTAAAAAAAAAGGTGGAAAAATGGCCATTTTTGCACCAAAACCATGGGTTAACCCCTTTGGAAAAATGTCAATTTATTCGACTTTTTGAACTTGTTGTTTTTATAGCCTAGAAAGGGGTTTTTTCGTTCTAGAATATATTAAAACACATTTTCCTGGCCTATATTGCCTATGAGAGAAAGTTTGAAAAATTGCCATTTTTGCACCAAAACCATGGGTTAACCCCTTTGGAAAAATGGCAATTTTTCGAGTGTTTGACATTCTTGTTTTTAGAGCCTAGAAAGGCTTTTTTTCGTTCTAAAATATCGTAAAACACATTTTCCTGGCCTATATTGCCTAAAAAAAAAAGTTCGAAAAATTGCCATATTTTGAACTTGTTGTTTTTATAGCCTAGAAAGGCGTTTTTTCGTTCTAGGATATCGTAATACACATTTTCCTGGCCTATATTGCCTAAAAGAAAAACTTGGAAAAATGGCCATTTTTGTTCCAAAACCATGGGTTAACCCCTTTGGAAAAATGTCAATTTCTCTACATTTTGAACTTGTTGTTTTTATAGCCTAGAAAGGCGTTTTTTCGTTCTAGAATATCGTCAAACACATTTTCCTGGCCTATATTGCCTAAAAGAAAATGTTGGAAAAATGGCCATTTTTGCACCAAAACCATGTGTTAACCCCTTTGGAAAAATGTGAATTTTTCGACTTTTTGAACTTGTTGTTTTAATAGCCTAGAAAGGCGTTTTTTCGTTCTAGAATATCGTAAAACACATTTTCCTGGCCTATATTGCCTAAAAGAAAAAGTTGGAAAAATGGCCATTTTTGCACCAAAACCATGGGTTAACCCCTTTGGAAAAATGTCAATTTTTCTACTTTTTGAACTTGTTGTTTTTATAGACTAGAAAGGCGTTTTTTCGTTCTAGAATATCGTAAAACACATTTTCCTGGCCTATATTGCCTAAAAGAAAAAGTTGGAAAAATGGCCATTTTTGCACCAAAACCATGGGTTAACCCCTTTGGAAAAATGTCAATTTTTCGACTTTTTTGAACTTGTTGTTTTTATAGCCTAGAAAGGCGTTTTTTCGTTCTAGAATATCGTAAAACACATTTTCCTGGCCTATAATGCCTAAAAGAAAAAGTTGGAAAAATGGCCATTTTTGCACCTAAACCATGGGTTAACCCCTTTGGAAAAATGTCAATTTATTCGACTTTTTGAACTTGTTGTTTTTATAGCTTAGAAAGGCGTTTTCTTGTTCTAGAATATCGTAAAACACATTTTCCTGGCCTATATTGCCTAAAAGAAAAAGTTGGAAAAATGGCCATTTTTGCACCAAAACCATGAATTTACCCCTTTGGAAAAATGTCAATTTTTCGACTTTTTGAACTTCTTGTTTTTATAGGCTAGAAAGGCGTTTTTTCGTTCAAGAATATCGTAAAACACATTTTCCTGGCCTATATTGCCTAAAAAAAAAAGTTGCAAAAATGGCCATTTTTGCACCAAAACCATGGGTTAACCCCTTTGGAAAAATGTCAATTTTTCGCCTTTTTGAACTTGTTGTTTTTATAGCCTAGAAAGGCGTATTTTCGTTCTAGAATATCGTAAAACACATTTTCCTGGCCTATATTGCCTAAAAGAAAAAGTTGGAAAAATGGCCATTTTTGCACCAAAACCATGGGTTAACCACTTTGGAAAAATGTCAATTTCTCTACTTTTTGAACTTGTTGTTTTTAAAGCCTAGAAAGGCGTTTTTTCGTTCTAGAATATCGTAAAACACATTTTCCTGGCCTATATTGCCTAAAAGAAAAAGTTGGAAAAATGGCCATTTTTGCACCTAAACCATGGGTTAACCCCTTTGGAAAAATGTCAATTTATTCGACTTTTTGAACTTGTTGTTTTTATAGCTTAGAAAGGCGTTTTCTCGTTCTAGAATATCGTAAAACACATTTTCCTGGCCTATATTGCCTAAAAGAAAAAGTTGGAAAAATGGCCATTTTAGCACCAAAACCATGAATTTACCCCTTTGGAAAAATGTCAATTTTTCGACTTTTTGAACTTCTTGTTTTTATAGGCTAGAAAGGCGTTTTTTCGTTCAAGAATATCGTAAAACACATTTTCCTGGCCTATATTGCCTAAAAAAAAAAGTTGGAAAAATGGCCATTTTTGCACCAAAACCATGGGTTAACCCCTTTGGAAAAATGTCCATTTTTCGACTTTTTGAACTAGTTGTTTTTATTGCCTAGAAAGGCGTTTTTTCGTTCTAGAATATCGTAAAACACATTTTCCTGGCCTATATTGCCTAAAAAAAAAATTTTAAAAATGGCCATTTTTGCACCAAAACCATGGGTTAACCCCTTTGGAAAAATGTCAATTTTTCGACATTTTGAACTTCCTCTTTTTATAGCCTAGAAAAGCGTTTTGTCGTTCTAGAATATCGTAAAACACATTTTCCTGGCCTATTTTGCCTAAAAGAAAAAGGTGGAAAAATGGCCATTTTTGCTCGAAAACCATGTGTTAACCCCTTTGGAAAAATGTCAATTTTCCGATTTTTTGAACTTGTTGTTTTTATAGCCTAGAAAGGCCTGTTTTCGTTCTAAAATATCGTAAAAGACATTTTCCTGGCCTATATTGCCTAAAAGAAAAAGTTGGTAAAATGGCCATTTTTGCACCAAAAGCATGGGTTAACCCCTTTGGAAAAATGAGAATTTTTCGACATTTTGAACTTGTTGTTTTTATAGCCTAGAAAGATGTTTTTTCGTTCTAGAATATCGTAAAACACATTTTCCTGGCCTATATTGCCTAAAAGAAAAAGTTGGAAAAAAGGCCATTTTTGCACGAAAACCATTGGTTAATCCCTTTGGAAAAATGTGAATTTTTCGACTTTTTGAACTTGTTGTTTTTATAGCCTAGAAAGGCGTTTTTTCGTTCTAGAATATCGTAAAACACATTTTCCTAGCCTATATTTCCTAAAAGAAAAAGTTGGAAAAAATGGCCATTTTTGCACCAAAACCATGGGTTAACCCCTTTGGAAAAATGTCAATTTTTATACTTTTTGAACTTGTTGTTTTTAAAGCCTAGGAAGGCGTTTTTTCGTTCTAGAATATCGTAAAACACATTTTCCTGGCCTATATTGCCTAAAAGAAAAAGTTGTAAAAATGGCCATTTTTGCACCAAAACCATGGGTTAACCCCTTTCAAAAAATGTGAATTTTTCGACTTTTTGAACTTGATGTTTTTATAGCCTAGAAAGGCGTTTTTTCGTTCTAGAATATCGTAAAACACATTTTCCTGGCCTATATTGCCTAAAAGAAAAAGTTGGAAAAATGGGCATTTTTGCACCAAAACCATTGGAAAAAGAAATAGTTGGAAAAATGGCCATTTTTGCACCAAAACCATGGGTTAACCCCTTTAAAAAAGTGTCAATTTTTCGACTTTTTGAACTTGTTGTTTTTATAGCCTAGAAAGGCGTTTTTTCGTTCTAGAATATCGTAAAACACATTTTCCTGGCCTATATTGCCTAAAAGAAAAAGTTGGAAAAATGGCCATTTTTGCACCTAAACCATGGGTTAACCCCTTTGGAAAAATGTCAATTTTTCGACTTTTTGAACTTGTTGTTTTTATAGCCTAGAAAGGCGTTTTCTCGTTCTAGAATATCGTAAAACACATTTTCCTGGCCTATATTGCCTAAAAGAAAAAGTTGGAAAAATGGCCATTTTTGCACCTAAACCATGGGTTAACCCCTTTGGAAAAATGTCAATTTTTCGACTTTTTGAACTTGTTGTTTTTATAGCCTAGAAAGGCGTTTTCTCGTTCTAGAATATCGTAAAACACATTTTCCTGGCCTATATTACCTAAAAGAAAAAGTTGGAAAAATGGCCATTTTTGCACCAAAACCATGAATTTACCCCTTTGGAAAAAAGTCAATTTTTCGACTTTTTGAACTTCTTGTTTTTATAGGCTAGAAAGACGTTTTTTCGTTCAAGAATATCGTAAAACACATTTTCCTGGCCTATATTGCCTAAAAGAAAAAGTTGGAAAAATGGCCATATTTGCACCAAAAGCATGGGTTAACCCCTTTGGAAAAATGTCCATTTTTCGACTTTTTGAACTTGTTGTTTCAATTGCCTAGAAAGGCGTTTTTTCGTTCTAGAATATCGTAAAACACATTTTCCTGGCCTATATTGCCTAAAAGAAAAAGTTGTAAAAATGGCCATTTTTGCACCAAAACCATGGGTTAACCCCTTTCAAAAAATGTGAATTTTTCGACTTTTTGAACTTGATGTTTTTATAGCCTAGAAAGGCGTTTTTTCGTTCTAGAATATCGTAAAACACATTTTCCTGGCCTATATTGCCTAAAAGAAAAAGTTGGAAAAATGGGCATTTTTGCACCAAAACCATTGAAAGAAATAGTTGGAAAAATGGCCATTTTTGCACCAAAACCATGGGTTAACCCCTTTGGAAAAATGTCAATTTTTCGACTTTTTGAACTTGTTGTTTTTATAGCCTAGAAAGGCGTTTTTTCGTTCTAGAATATCGTAAAAGACATTTTCCTGGCCTATATTGCCTAAAAAAAGAAGTTGGAAAAATGGCCATTTTTGCACCAAAACCATGCGTTAACCCCTTTGGAAAAATGTCAATTTTTCGACTTTTTGAACTTGTTGTTTTTATAGCCTAGAAAGGCGTTTTTTTGTTCTAGAATATCGTAAAACACATTTTCCTGGCCTATATTGCCTAAAAAAAAAAAGTTGGAATAATGGCCATTTTTGGACCAAAAGCATGGGTTAACCCTTTGGAAAAATGTCAATTTTTCGACTTTTTTAACTTTTTGTTTTTATAGCCTAGAAAGGCGTTTTTTCGTTCTAGAATATCGTAAAAGACATTTTCCTGGCCTATATTGCCTAAAAGAAAAAAAGTTGGAAAAATGGCCATTTTTGCACCAAAACCATGAATTTACCCTTTGGAAAAAAAGTCAATTTTTCGACTTTTTGAACTTTGTTTTTATAGGCTAGAAAGACGTTTTTTTTCGTTCAAGAATATCGTAAAACACATTTTCCTGGCCTATATTGCCTAAAAGAAAAAGTTGGAAAAATGGCCATATTTGCACCAAAAGCATGGGTTAACCCCTTTGGAAAAATGTCCATTTTTCGACTTTTTGAACTTGTTGTTTCAATTGCCTAGAAAGGCGTTTTTTCGTTCTAGAATATCGTAAAACACATTTTCCTGGCCTATATTGCCTAAAAGAAAAAGTTGGAAAAATGGCCATTTTTGCACCAAAACCATTGGAAAAAGAAAAAGTTGGAAAAATGGCCATTTTTGCACCAAAACCATGGGTTAACCCCTTTGGAAAAGTGTCAATTTTTCTACTTTTTGAACTTGTTGTTTTTATAGCCTAGAAAGGCGTTTTTTCGTTCTAGAATATCGTAAAACACATTTTCCTGGCCTATATTGCCTAAAAGAAAAAGTTGGAAAAATGGCCATTTTTGCACCTAAACCATGGGTTAACCCCTTTGGAAAAATGTCAATTTTTCGACTTTTTGAACTTGTTGTTTTTATAGCCTAGAAAGGCGTTTTCTCGTTCTAGAATATCGTAAAACACATTTTCCTGGCCTATATTGCCTAAAAGAAAAAGTTGGAAAAATGGCCATTTTTGCACCAAAACCATGAATTTACCCCTTTGGAAAAAAGTCAATTTTTCGACTTTTTGAACTTCTTGTTTTTATAGGCTAGAAAGACGTTTTTTCGTTCAAGAATATCGTAAAACACATTTTCCTGGCCTATATTGCCTAAAAGAAAAAGTTGGAAAAATGGCCATATTTGCACCAAAAGCATGGGTTAACCCCTTTGGAAAAATGTCCATTTTTCGACTTTTTGAACTTGTTGTTTCAATTGCCTAGAAAGGCGTTTTTTCGTTCTAGAATATCGTAAAACACATTTTCCTGGCCTATATTGCCTAAAAGAAAAAGTTGCAAAAATGGCCATTTTTGCACCAAAACCATGGGTTAACCCCTTTGGAAAAATGTCAATTTCTCTACTTTTTGAACTTCGTCTTTTTATAGCCTAGTAAAGCGTCTTGTCGTTCTAGAATATCGTAAAACACATTTTCCTGGCCTTTTTTGCCTAAAAGAAAAAGTTGGAAAAATGGCCATATTTGCTCGAAAACCATGTGTTAACCCCTTTGGAAAAATGTGAATTTTCCGATTTTTTGAACTTGTTGTTTTTATAGCCAAGAAAGGCGTGTTTTCGTTCTAGAATATCGTTAAACACATTTTCCTGGCCTATATTGCCTAAAAGAAAAAGTTGGAAAAATGGCCATTTTTGCACCAAAACCATGGGATAACCCCTTTGGAAAAATGTGAATTTTTCGAATTTTTGAACTTCTTGTTTTTATAGCCTAGAAAGGCGTTTTTTCGTTCTAGAATATCGTAAAAAACATTTTCCTAGCCTATATTGCCTAAAAGAAAAAGTTGGTAAAATGGGCATTTTTGCACCAAAACCATGGGTTAACCCCTTTGGAAAAATGTCAATTTATTCGACTTTTTGAACTTGTTGTTTTTATAGCCTAGAAAGGCGTTTTTCGCTCTAGAATATCGTAAAACACATTTTCCTGGCCTATATTGCCTAAAAGAAAAAGTTGGAAAAATGGCCATTTTTGCACAAAAACCATGGGTTAACCTCTTTGGAAAAATGTCAATTTATCGAGTTTTTAAACTTGTTGTTTTTATAGCCTAGAAGAGCGTTTTTTCGTTCTAGAATATCGTAAAACACATTTTCCTGGCCTATATTGCCTTAAAGGAAAAGTTGGTAAAATGGCCATTTTTGCACAAAAACCATGGGTTAACCCCTTTGGAAAAATGAGAATTTTTCGACTTTTTGAACTTGTTGTTTTTATAGCCTAGAAAGATGTTTTTTTGTTCTAGAATATCGTAAAACACATTTTCCTGGCCTATATTTCCTAAAAGAAAAAGTTGGAAAAATGGCCATTTTTGCACCAAAACCATGGGTTAACCCCTTTGGAAAAATGTCAATTTTTCGACTTTTTGAACTTGTTGTTTTTATAGCCTAGAAAGGCGTTTTTCGTTCTAGAATATCGTAAAACACATTTTCCTGGCCTATATTTCCTAAAAGAAAAAGTTGGAAAAATGGCCATTTTTGCAGCAAAACCATGAGTTAACCACTTTGGAAAAACTTCAATTTTTCGACTTTTTGAACTTGTTGTTTTTATAGCCTAGAAAGGCGTTTTTTCGTTGTAGAATATCGTAAAACACATTTTCCTGGCCTATATTGCCTTAAAGAAAAAGTTGGAAAAATGGCCATTTTTGCACCAAAACCATGGGATAAAGAGAAAGTTGGAAAAATAGCCATTTTTGCACCAAAACTATGGGTTAACCCTTTTGAAAAAATGTCAATTTTTCGACTTTTTGAACTTCTTGTTTTTATAGCCTAGAAAAGCGTTTTCTCGTTCTAGAATATCGTAAAAAACATTTTCGTGGCCTATATTGCCTAAAAGAAAAAGTTGGAAAAATGGCCATTTTAGCACCAAAACCATGGGTTAACCCGTTTGGAAAAATGTCAATTTTTCGACTTTTTGAACTTCTTGTTTTTATAGGCTAGAAAGACGTTTTTTCGTTCAAGAATATCGTAAAACACATTTTCCTGGCCTATATTGCCTAAAAGAAAAAGTTGTAAAAATGGCGATTTTTGCACCAAAACCATCGGTTAACCCCTTTGGAAAAATGTCAATTTTTCTAGTTTTTGAACTTCGTCTTTTTAAAGTCTAGAAAAGGCTTTTCTCGTTCTAGAATATCGTAAAACACATTTTCCTTGCCTATTTTTCCTAAAAGAAAAAGCTGGAAAAATGGCCATTTTTGCTCCAAAACCATGTGTTAACCCCTCTGGAAAAATGTCAATTTTCCGACTTTTTGAACTTGTTGTTTTTATAGCCTAGAAAGGCGTGTTTTCGTTCTAGAATATCGTAAAACACATTTTCCTGGCCTATATTGCCTAAAAGAAAAAGTTGGAAAAATGGCCATTTTAGCACCAAAACCATGGGTTAACCCGTTTGGAAAAATGTCAATTTTTCGACTTTTTGAACTTCTTGTTTTTATAGCCTAGAAAAGCGTTTTTTTTGTTCTAGAATATCGTAAAAAACATTTTCCTGGCCTATATTGCCTAAAAGAAAAAGTTGGTAAAATGGCCATTTTTGCACCAAAACCATGGGTTAACCCTTTTGGAAAAATGTCCATTTTTCGACGTTTTGAACTTGTTGTTTTTATTGCGTAGAAAGGCGTTTTTTCGTTCTAGAATATCGTAAAACACATTTTCCTGGCCTATATTGCCTAAAAGAAAAAGTTGTAAAAATGACGATTTTTTGCACCAAAACCATGGGTTAACCCCTTTGGAAAAATGTCAATTTTTCGGCTTTTTGAACTTCTTGTTTTTATAGCCTAGAAAAGCGTTTTTTCGTTCTAGAATATCGTAAAAAACATTTTCCTGGCCTATATTGCCTAAAAGAAAAAGTTGGTAAAATGGCCATTTTTGCACCAAAACCATGGGTTAACCACTTTGGAAAAACTTTAATTTTTCGACTTTTTGAACTTGTTGTTTTTATAGCCTAGAAAGGCGTTTTTTCGTTCTAGAATATCGTAAAACACATTTTCCTGGCCTATATTTCCTAAAAGAAAAAGTTGGAAAAATGGCCATTTTTGCACCAAAACCATGGGTTAACCACTTTGGAAAAACTTCAATTTTTCGACTATTTGAACTTGTTGTTTTTATAGCCTAGAAAGGCGTTTTTTCGTTCTAGATTATCGTAAAACACATTTTCCTGGCCTATATTGCCTAAAAGAGAAAGTTGGAAAAATGGCCATTTTTGCACCAAAACCATGGGTTAACCCCTTTGGAAAAATGTGAATATTTCGACTTTTTGAACTTTTTGTTTTTAAAGCCTAGAAAAGCGTTTTTTCGCTCTAGAATATCGTAAAACACATTTTCCTGGCCTATATTGCCTAAAAGAAAAAGTTGTAAAAATGGCCATTTTTGCACCAAAACCATGGGTTAAGCCCTTTCGAAAAATGTGTATTTTTCGGCTTTTTGAACTTGTTGTTTTTATAGCCTAGAAAGGCGTTTTTTCGTTCTAGAATATCATAAAACACATTTTCCTGGCCTATATTTCCTAAAAGAAAAAGTTGGAAAAATGGCCATTTTTACACCAAAACCATGGGTTAACCCCTTTGGAAAAATGTGAATTTTTCGACTTTTTGAACTTCTTGTTTGTATAGCCTAGAAAGGCGTTTTTTCGTTCTAGAATATCGTAAAACACATTTTCCTGGCGTATATTCCCTAAAAGAAAAAGTTGGAAAAATGGCCATTTTTGCACAAAAACCATGGATTAACCCCTTTGGAAAAATGTCAATTTTTCGATTTTTTTGAACTTCTTGTTTTTATAGCCTAGAAAAGCGTTTTTTCGTTCTAGAATATCGTAAAACACATTTTCCTGGCCTATATTTCCTAAAAGAAAAAGTTCGAAAAGTGGCCATTTTTGCACCAAAACCATGGGTTAACCACTTTGGAAAAACTTCAATTTTTCGACTTTTTGAACTTGTTGTTTTTATAGCCTAGAAAGGCGTTTTTTCGTTCTAGATTATCGTAAAACACATTTTCCTGGCCTATATTGCCTAAAAGAGAAAGTTGGAAAAATGGCCATTTTTGCACCAAAACCATGGGTTAACCCGTTTGGAAAAATGTGAATTTTTCGACTTTTTAAACTTGTTGTTTTTATGGCGTAGAAAGGCGTTTTTTCGTTCTAGAATATCGTAAAACACATTTTCCTGGCCTTTTTTGCCTAAAAGAAAAAGTTGGAAAAATGGCCATTTTTGCACCAAAAGCATGGGTTAACCCCTTTGGAAAAATGTCAATATTTCGACTTTTTGAACTTTTTTTTTTTAAAGCCTAGAAAGGCGTTTTTTCGCTCTAGAATATCGTAAAACACATTTTCCTGGCCTATATTGCCTAAAAGAAAAAGTTGGAAAAATGGCCATTTTTGCACCAAAACCATGGGTTAACCCCTTTCGAAAAATGTGAATTTTTCGACTTTTTGAACTTGTTGTTTTTATAGCCTAGAAAGGCGTTTTTTCGTCCTAGAATATCGTAAAAAACATTTTCCTAGCCTATATTCCCTAAAAGAAAAAGTTGGAAAAATGGCCATTTTTGCACCAAAACCATGGGTTAACCCCTTTGGAAAAATGTCAATTTTTCGACTTTTTGAACTTCTTGTTTTTATAGCCTAGAAAAGCGTTTTTTCGTTCTAGAATATCGTAAAACACATTTTCCTGGCCTATATTGCCTAAAAGAAAAAGTTGGAAAAATGGCCATTTTTGCACCAAAACCATGGGTTAACCCCTTTGGAAAAATGTCAATTTTTCGACTTTTTGAACTTGTTGTTTTTATAGCCTAGAAAGATGTTTTTTCGTTCTAGAATATCGTAAAACACATTTTCCAGGCCTATATTGCCTAAAAGAAAAAGTTGGAAAAAAGGCCATTTTTGCACGAAAACCATTGGTTAACCCCTTTGGAAAAATGTGAATTTTTCGACTTTTTGAACTTGTTGTTTTTATAACCTAGAAAGGCGTTTTTTTTGTTCTAGAATATCGTAAAACACATTTTCCTGGCCTAAAATTCGTAAAAGAAAAATTTGGAAAAAATGGCCATTTTTGCACCAAAACCATGGGTTAACCCCTTTGGAAAAATGTCGATTTTTCGACTTTTTGAACTTGTTGTTTTTATAGCCTAGAAAGGCGTTTTCTCGTTCTAGAATATCGTAAAACACATTTTCCTGGCCTATATTGCTTAAAAGAAAAAGTTGGAAAAATTGCCATTTTTGCACCAAAACCATGGGTTAACCCCTTTGAAAAAATGTGAATTTTTCGACTTTTTGAAGTTGTTGTTTTTATTGCGTAGAAAGGCGTTTTTTCGTTCTAGAATATGGTAAAGCACATTTTCCTGGCCTTTTTTGCCTAAAAGAAAAAGTTGGAAAAATGGCCATTTTTGCACCAAAAGCACGGGTTAACCCCTTTGGAAAAATGTCAATTTTTATACTTTTTGAACTTGTTGTTTTTAAAGCCTAGGAAGGCGTTTTTTCGTTCTAGAATATCGTAAAACACATTTTCCTGGCCTATATTGCCTAAAAGAAAAAGTTGGAAAAATGACATTTATTACCAAGGGGAACAAATTATTTTATGCAGCCTGCGTGGCGTATTTAGTATCCCGGATGGGTACATCCGGGACTTACATTAGTAGATACTTAAACATCCGAACATGTGATTTCACGCCTCTTTCAGTTCAGCTTCGGTGCAGGGCAAACATTTTTCTTCTCTGAAGACTGAAGAACATTTAGAAAGAAACCCCCTTTATCCCATTTCAGAAGGACATTGAAGGGAGGAGAAGATTTCAACGATCAGTTAAGTAGGCTCTGTTTACTTGTTTTTAGCGCAGTTAATCGCTATCACAAATCCTGTTGTTCGAGTCACATGGCGGCTGGTGAACCAGAACCATTTTTGCACCAAAACCATGGGTTAACCCCTTTGGAAAAATGTCAATTTATTCGACTTTTTGAACTTGTTGTTTTTATAGCCTAGAAAGGCGTTTTTCGTTCTAGAATATCGTAAAACACATTTTCCTGGCCTATATTGCCTAAAAGAAAAAGTTGGAAAAATGGCCATTTTTGCACCAAAACCATGGGTTAACCTCTTTGGAAAAATGTCAATTTATCGAGTTTTTGAACTTGTTGTTTTTATAGCCTAGAAAAGCGTTTTTTCGTTCAAGAATATCGTAAAACACATTTTCCTGGCCTTTATTGCCTTAAAGAAAAAGTTGGTAAAATGGCCATTTTTGCACAAAAACCATGGGTTAACCCCTTTGGAAAAATGAGAATTTTTCGACTTTTTGAACCTGTTGTTTTTATAGCCTAGAAAGATGTTTTTTCGTTCTAGAATATCGTAAAACACATTTTCCTGGCCTATATTTCCTAAAAGAAAAAGTTGGAAAAATGGCCATTTTTGCAGCAAAACCATGGGTTAACCACTTTGGAAAAACTTCAATTTTTCGACTTTTTGAACTTGTTGTTTTTATAGCCTAGAAAGGCGTTTTTTCGTTGTAGAATATCGTAAAACACATTTTCCTGGCCTATATTGCATAAAAGAAAAAGTTGGAAAAATGGCCATTTTTGCACCAAAACCATGGGATAAAGAAAAAGTTGGAAAAATAGCCATTTTTGCACCAAAACTATGGGTTAACCCCTTTGGAAAAATGTCAATTTTTCGACTTTTTGAACTTCTTGTTTTTATGGCCTAGAAGAGCGTTTTCTCGTTCTAGAATATCGTAAAAAACATTTTCCTGGCCTATATTGCCTAAAAGAAAAAGTTGGTAAAATAGCCATTTTTGCACCAAAACCATGGGTTAACCCCTTTGGAAAAATGTCAATTTATTCGACTTTTTGAACTTGTTGTTTTTATAGCTTAGAAAGGCGTTTTCTCGTTGTAGAATATCGAAAAACACATTATCCTGGCCTATATTGCCTAAAAGAAAAAGTTGGAAAAATGGCCATTTTTGCACCAAAACCATGAATTTACCCCTTTGGAAAAATGTCAATTTTTCGACTTTTCGAACTTCTTGTTTTTATAGGCTAGAAAGACGTTTTTTCGTTCAAGAATATCGTAAAACACATTTTCCTGGCCTATATTGCCTAAAAGAAAAAGTTGTAAAAATGGCGATTTTTGCACCAAAACCATCGGTTAACCCCTTTGGAAAAATGTCAATTTTTCTACTTTTTGAACTTCGTCTTTTTAAAGTCTAGAAAAGCCTTTTGTCGTTCTAGAATATCGTAAAACACATTTTCCTGGCCTATTTTGCCTAAAAGAAAAAGTTGGAAAAATGGCCATTTTTGCTCGAAAACCATGTGTTAACCCCTTTGGAAAAATGTCAATTGTCCGACTTTTTGAACTTGTTGTTTTTATAGCCTAGAAAGGCGTGTTTTCGTTCTAGAATATCGTAAAACACATTTTCCTGGCCTATATTGCCTAAAAGAAAAAGTTGGAAAAATGGCCATTTTTGCACCAAAACCATGGGTTAACCCGTTTGGAAAAATGTCAATTTTTCGACTTTTTGAACTTCTTGTTTTTATAGCCTAGAAAAGCGTTTTTTTTGTTCTAGAATATCGTAAAAAACATTTTCCTGGCCTATATTGCCTAAAAGAAAAAGTTGGTAAAATGGCCATTTTTGCACCAAAACCATGGGTTAACCCCTTTAGAAAAATGTCCATTTTTCGACGTTTTGAACTTGTTGTTTTTATTCCCTAGAAAGGCGTTTTTTCGTTCTAGAATATCGTAAAACACATTTTCCTGGCCTATATTGCCTAAAAGAGAAAGTTGGAAAAATGGCCATTTTTGCACCAAAACCATGGGTTAACCCCTTTGGAAAAATGTGAATTTTTCGACTTTTTGAACTTGTTGTTTTTGTAGCCTAGAAAGGCGTTTTTTCGGTCTAGATTATCGTAAAACACATTTTCCTGGCCTATATTGCCTAAAAGAGAAAGTTGGAAAAATGGCCATTTTTGCACCAAAACCATGGGTTAACCCCTTTGGAAAAATGTCAATATTTCGACTTTTTGAACTTGTTGTTTTTGTAGCCTAGAAAGGCGTTTTTCGTTCTAGAATATCGTAAAACACATTTTCCTGGCCTTTTTGCCTAAAAGAAAAAGTTGGAAAAATGGCCATTTTTGCACCAAAAAGCATGGGTTAACCCCTTTGGAAAAATGTCATTATTTCGACTTTTTGAACTTTTTGTTTTTAAAGCCAAGAAAGGCGTTTTTTTTCGTTCTAGAATATCGTAAAACACATTTTCCTGGCCTATATTGCCTAAAAGAAAAAGTTGGAAAAATGGCCATTTTTGCACCAAAACCATGGGTTAACCCCTTTCGAAAAATGTGAATTTTTCGACTTTTTGAACTTGTTGTTTTTATAGCCTAGAAAGGGGTTTTTTCGTTCTAGAATATCGTAAAACACATTTTCCTGGCCTATATTTCCTAAAAAGAAAAAGTTGGAAAAATGGCCATTTTTTACACCAAAACCATGGGTTAACCCCTTTGGAAAAATGTCAATTTTTCGACTTTTTGAACTTCTTGTTTGTATAGGCTAGACAGGCGTTTTTTCGTTCTAGAATATCGTAAAACACATTATGCTGGCCTATATTGCCTGAAAAGAAAAGTTGGAAAAATTCCCATTTTTGCACAAAAACCCTGGGTTAACCCATTTGAAAAAATTTCAATTTTTCAACTTTTTGAAATTCTTGTTTCTATAGCCTAGAAAGGCGTTTTTTCGTTCTAGAATATCGTAAAACACATTTTCCTGGCCTATATTGCCTAAACGAAAAAGTTGGAAAAATGGCCATTTTTGCACCAAACCATGGGTTAACCCCTTTGGAAAAATGTCAATTTTTCGACTTTTTGAACTTCTTGTTTTTATAGCCTAGAAAGGCGTTTTTTCGTTCTAGAATATCGTAAAAGACATTTTCCTGGCCTATATTGCCTAAAAGAAAAAGTTGAAAAAATGGCCATTTTTGCACCAAAACCATAGGTTAACCCCTTTGGAAAAATGTCAATTTTTCGACTTTTTGAAGTTTTTGGTTTTATAGCCTAGAAAGGCGTTTTTTCGTTCTAGAATATCGTAAAACACATTTTCCTGGCCGATATTGCCTAAAAGAAAAAGTTGGAAAAATGGCCATTTTTGCACCAAAACCATGGGTTAACCCCTTTGGAAAAATGTCAATTTTTCGACTTTTTGAACTTGTTGTTTTTATAGCCTAGAAAGGCGTTTTTTCGTTCTAGAATATCGTAAAACACATTTTCCTGGCCTATATTCCCTAAAAGAAAAAGTTGGAAAAATGGCCATTTTTGCACCAAAACCATGGGTTAACCCCTTTGGAAAAATGTCAATTTTTCGACTTTTTGAACCTCTTGTTTTTATAGCCTAGAAAGATGTTTTTTCGTTCTAGAATATCGTAAAAAACATTTTCCTGGCCTATATTGCCTAAAAGAAAAAGTTGGAAAAAAGGCCATTTTTGCACGAAAACCATTGGTTAACCCCTTTGGAAAAATGTCAATTTTTCGACTTTTTGAACTTGTTGTTTTTATAGCCTAGAAAGGCGTTTTTTCGTTCTAGAATATCGTAAAACACATTTTCCTGGCCTAAAATTCCTAAAAGAAAAATTTGGAAAAAATGGCCATTTTTGCACCAAAACCATGGGTTAACCCCTTTGGAAAAATGTCGATTTTTCGACTTTTTGAACTTGTTGTTTTTGTAGCCTAGAAAGGCGTTTTTTCGGTCTAGATTATCGTAAAACACATTTTCCTGGCCTATATTGCCTAAAAGAGAAAGTTGGAAAAATGGCCATTTTTGCACCAAAACCATGGGTTAACCCCTTTGGAAAAATGTCAATATTTCGACTTTTTGAACTTGTTGTTTTTGTAGCCTAGAAAGGCGTTTTTTCGGTCTAGATTATCGTAAAACACATTTTCCTGGCCTATATTGCCTAAAAGAGAAAGTTGGAAAAATGGCCATTTTTGCACCAAAACCATGGGTTAACCCCTTTGGAAAAATGTCAATATTTCGACTTTTTGAACTTGTTGTTTTTGTAGCCTAGAAAGGCGTTTTTTCGTTCTAGAATATCGTAAAACACATTTTCCTGGCCTTTTTTGCCTAAAAGAAAAAGTTGGAAAAATGGCCATTTTTGCACCAAAAGCATGGGTTAACCCCTTTGGAAAAATGTCATTATTTCGACTTTTTGAACTTTTTGTTTTTAAAGCCAAGAAAGGCGTTTTTTCGCTCTAGAATATCGTAAAACACATTTTCCTGGCCTATATTGCCTAAAAGAAAAAGTTGGAAAAATGGCCATTTTTGCACCAAAACCATGGGTTAACCCCTTTCGAAAAATGTGAATTTTTCGACTTTTTGAACTTGTTGTTTTTATAGCCTAGAAAGGCGTTTTTTCGTTCTAGAATATCGTAAAACACATTTTCCTGGCCTATATTTCCTAAAAGAAAAAGTTGGAAAAATGGCCATTTTTACACCAAAACCATGGGTTAACCCCTTTGGAAAAATGTCAATTTTTCGACTTTTTGAACTTCTTGTTTGTATAGGCTAGACAGGCGTTTTTTCGTTCTAGAATATCGTAAAACACATTTTCCTGGGCTATATTCCCTAAAAGAAAAAGTTGGAAAAATGGCCATTTTTGCACAAAAACCATGGATTAACCCCTTTGGAAAAATGTCAATTTTTCGACTTTTTGAACTTCTTGTTTTTATAGCCTAGAAAAGCGTTTTTTCGTTCTAGAATATCGTAAAACACATTTTCCTGGCCTATATTTCCTAAAAGAAAAAAGTTGGAAAAATGGCCATTTTTGCACCAAAACAATGGGTTAACCCCTTTAGAAAAATGTCAATATTTCGACTTTTTGAACTTTTTTTTTTTAAATCCTAGAAAGGCGTTTTTTCGCTCTAGAATATCGTAAAACACATTTTCCTGGCCTATATTGCCTAAAAGAAAAAGTTGGAAAAATGGCCATTTTTGCACCAAAACCATGGGTTAACCCCTTTCGAAAAATGTGAATTTTTCGACTTTTTGAACTTGTTGTTTTTATAGCCTAGAAAGGCGTTTTTTCGTTCTAGAATATCGTAAAACACATTTTCCTGGCCAATATTTCCTAAAAGAAAAAGTTGGAAAAATGGCCATTTTTACACCAAAACCATGGGTTAACCCCTTTGGAAAAATGTCAATTTTTCGACTTTTTGAACTTCTTGTTTGTATAGCCTAGAAAGGCGTTTTTTTGTTCTAGAATATCGTAAAACACATTTTCCTAGCCTATATTCCCTAAAAGAAAAAGTTGGAAAAATGGCCATTTTTTGCACCAAAACCATGGGTTAACCCCTTTGGAAAAATGTCAATTTTTCGACTTTTTGAACCTCTTGTTTTTATAGCCTAGAAAGATGTTTTTTCGTTCTAGAATATCGTAAAAAACATTTTCCTGGCCTATATTGCCTAAAAGAAAAAGTTGGAAAAAAGGCCATTTTTGCACGAAAACCATTGGTTAACCCCTTTGGAAAAATGTCAATTTTTCGACTTTTTGAACTTGTTGTTTTTATAGCCTAGAAAGGCGTTTTTTCGTTCTAGAATATCGTAAAACACATTTTCCTGGCCTAAAATTCCTAAAAGAAAAATTTGGAAAAAATGGCCATTTTTGCACCAAAACCATGGGTTAACCCCTTTGGAAAAATGTCGATTTTTCGACTTTTTGAACTTGTTGTTTTTATAGCCTAGAAAGGCGTTTTTTCGTTCTAGAATATCGTAAAACACATTTTCCTGGCCTATATTGCTTAAAAGAAAAAGTTGGAAAAATTGCCATTTTTGCACCAAAACCATGGGTTAACCCGTTTGGAAAAATGTGAATTTTTCGACTTTTTGAAGTTGTTGTTTTTATAGCGTAGAAAGGCGTTTTTTCGTTCTACAATATCGTAAAGCACATTTTCCTGGCCTATATTGCCTAAAAGAAAAAGTTGGAAAAATGGCCATTTTTGCACCAAAACCATGGGTTAACCCCTTTCGAAAAATGTGAATTTTTCGACTGTTTGAACTTGATGTTTTTATAGCCTAGAAAGGCGTTTTTTCGTTCTAGAATATCGTAAAACACATTTTCCTGGCCTATATTTCCTAAAAGAAAAAGGTGGAAAAAATGGCCATTTTTGCACCAAAACCATAGGTTAACCCACTTGGAAAAATGTCAATTTTTCGACTTTTTGAACTTGTTGTGTTTATAGCCTAGAAAGGCGTTTTTTCGTTCTAGAATATCGCAAAACACATTTTCCTGGCCTATATTGCCTAAAAGAAAAAGTTGGAAAAATGGCCATTTTTGCACCAAAACCATTTTTGCACCAACCCCTTTGGAAAAATGCCAATTTTTCGACTTTTTGAACTTCTTGGTTTTAAAGCCTGGAAAGGCGTTTTTTCGTTCTAGAATATCGTAAAACACATTTTCCTGGCCTATATTGCCTAAAAGAAAAAGTTGGAAAAATGGCCATTTTTTCTCCAAAACCATGGGTTAACCCCTTTGGAAAAATGTCAATTTTTCGACTTTTGAACTTCTTGTTTTTATAGCCTAGAAAGGCGTTTTTTCGGTCTAGAATATCGTAAAACACATTTTCCTGGCCTATATTGCCTAAAATTAAAATATGGAAAAATGGCCATTTTTAACCAAAACCATGGGTTAACCCCTTTGGAAAAATGTCAATTTTTCGACTTTTTGAACTTGTTGTTTTTATAGCCTAGAAAGGCGTTTTTTTTCGCTCTAGAATATCGTAAAACACATTTTCCTGGCCTATATTGCCTAAAAGAAAAAAGTTGGAAAAAATGGCCATTTTTTAACCAAAACCATGGGTTAACCCCTTTGAAAAAATGTCAATTTTTCGACTTTTTGAACTTGTTGTTTTTATAGCCTAGAAAAGCGTTTTTTCGTTCTAGAATATCGTAAACACATTTTCCTGGCCTATGTTGCCTAAAAATTAAAATATGGAAAAATGGCCATTTTTGCACCAAAACCATGGGTTAACCCCTTTGGAAAAATGTCAATTTTTCGACTTTTTGAACTTGTTGTTTTTATAGCCTAGAAAGGCGTTTTTTCGTTCTAGAATATCGCAAAACACATTTTCCTGGCCTATATTGCCTAAAATAAAAAGTTGGAAAAATGGCCATTTTTGCACCAAAACCATTTTTGCACCAACCCCTTTGGAAAAATGCCAATTTTTCGACTTTTTGAACTTCTTGGTTTTAAAGCCTGGAAAGGCGTTTTTTCGTTCTAGAATATCGTAAAACACATTTTCCTGGCCTATATTGCCTAAAAGAAAAAGTTGGAAAAATGGCCATTTTTTCTCCAAAACCATGGGTTAACCCCTTTGGAAAAATGTCAATTTTTCGACTTTTTGAACTTCTTGTTTTTATAGCCTAGAAAGGCGGTTTTTCGTTCTAGAATATCGTAAAACACATTTTCCTGGCCTATATTGCCTAAAAGAAAAAGTTGGAAAAATGGCCATTTTTGCACCAAAACCATGGGTTAACCCCTTTGGAAAAATGTCAATTTTTCGACTTTTTGAACTTCTTGTTTTTACAGCCTAGAAAGGCGTTTTTTCGTTCTAGAATATCGGAAAACACATTTTCCAGGCCTATATTGCCTAAAAGAGAAAGTTGGAAAAATGGCCATTTTTGCACCAAAACCATGGGTTAACCCCTTTGGAAAATATTCAGAAATGCGACTATCTGAAGTGCATATTTTTATGGGTTAGAAATGTTTCTTTTCTATCTAAAAGATCTTCAAACATTATTTATTTGAATATCGGAAAACACATTTTCCTGGCCTATATTGCCTAAAAGAGAAAGTTGGAAAAATGGCCATTTTTGCACCAAAACCATGGGTTAACCCCTTTGGAAAATATTCAGAAATGCGAGTATCTGAAGTGCATATTTTTATGGGTTAGAAATGTTTCTTTTCTATGTAAAAGATCTTCAAACATTATTTTCAAGATCGTTTTTGCCCAAAAACAGAAGATGAAAAGAACGCTGGTTTAATCCCTTTGGAAAATATGCAAATTTGCGACTATCTGAGGTGTATATTTTTTAAAGGATAGAAACGGTTTTTTTTTCTATCGAAACCTTTAGAGTTTTATTTCTTGGCAGTTTTTCTCAAACATATAAAATGAAAAAGATTGAATTTTTGCTACCAAAATTTTGCGACTATCTGAATTGCATATTTTTATAGGCGAGAAAACGATTCTTTTCTGTCTAAATCGTCTTTAAATATTATTTCTTAGAATTTAGAATTCTTGCTTACTTAGCGAATATTGTTTGCCCCTATGGCTTTATAGCCCGTCTTTAGAAACCTTTCGCTGGTTGCCACTATGATGCGTTTATATTATGTGAGAGCAATTTACTTCAAATGCTCCGACGGAAGTTTGCACTATCAGAAATATTTTCCGTCTAATATGCTTGAAACTCTTCAGTCTCCTGTTCGTCAACATATCTTGGGTGCCTACGGAGGTTGCACAAATCCATCCAGACCAAGAACTTTTAAAGAGAAACTTGAGCAAAAGTTCAAGAATCTGTTGAATTTGAGGTGGTAGAATATTTGTATGTTGTGTAGGTGTTATCATGACCACACCCGATGTGCCATATTTTACTTGAAAAAGGACTGTGCTGTTTGTCGAATGCTTGTTCAAGGAGCATGACGTGCTTCTGTTAACTTACGGTTGTGTTCAGTTCAGTTTCAGCCGTTGAACGTCGGTCGTTAGACGTAGGCCTTCCCCACTGACCTCTACTGAACTACTTTTTGCGCGACACGGTTACAGGTTTTGGAAACCATCTAAGTCTTCCCTTCATCGCGTCCTTGGTCTTCCTCTGTTCCTTGTGTCCCCCCGGCGCGTCCTGAACGTAATGCTGATTGTCCAACGGTTGTCCGTTCTTCTCGCCAAATAACCAGCCCATTTCCATTTGAGTTTGCTTATTATTTCCATGATATCTGGTACTTTGGTTTCTTCTCGGATCCAATGAACTGTTTTACGATCTCTCCATGATTCTCACATGGCTCTCTGCATAGTTCTGGGTTTCAAGATTTGTTGTTTCGTAAGATTCCAGGTCACATATCTGTAAGTGACTGTTAGTAAGATGCACTGATCGTAAACCTAGCGTTTGAGAACGATTGCAATGTCTTTGAAGATAACACTCGCTCGAGTATGCGTATATGTGAAGTAAACAACAAATATACACCACTGAAGATAGCCCGAGAAAACATCCGACATTTGGCGACGCTACCACTCGTTTCCCCGCCAAATGACGTCTGAGAAACGAGCGCAGAAATTCCATACTGATGACGCGTAACTACCCAGATCTGGGTAGTGACGCGTCATCAGCATGGAATAGGCTATTTGCACTAAGAGGTCATGTGACCATAGTTAATTGAGTGGAATGGTTATGAAACCCGTCAGACTCCTTTGTTATATGTTTTTGTGGACCTGAAAGTGCACAACGTTCAAAAGAATTCCTATCATTTTGATTGTATTGACCAATAAAAACGTTGCATTAATTTATTCCGTAACAATTTGCCAACAGAAAACAAAGGATTGTGCACTTTCACGGTGCTTTGAACATAAACTGCAGCACTGTTGTTTTTATCATTGATGTTTGCCGCTTTTCATAACCAGTCTCCTCTAATAACTATGATGTGACATAGTTTTTATGAAAATGAAAGTTATATGATTTTGCCTTCGAAAAACGATTAGTGGGTCATATCTTAAACAGAATAATAGTGATTTGGTTTTTCAAACCCGCACGAGTAAGTTCGTAGCTTGCCGCGTGACCAAAATGTGATTTTTAAAATTATGAATTACTTCTTTCTGAACACAAGCTTTGCACTTTAACTTCAAGAAGATGTTGAAAAAATGATGTGGTAACGTTTACAGCACATATGAGCGTAACTATCAAACGTTTAACAAGATTTAAGCAAAAAGTAGTTTTGGCCGCCATGTTGGAGGGCAAGAGTATGCCCTCCAAAATGGCGGCCAATACAAATCATACTGCTTTGTTGAAAAATCAAAGTGCCATAAAATATCTCCCTTAAATGTGTTTCCTCTCGAATTTCAGGTGTAAGATAATTTTTGTGTGCTCTGTCAATTTTTGGCATCAGCAAGACTCCAACTCATTGTTTAAAGGAAGCATTGGTCACGTGACCTCTTAGTGCAAGTGGCCTATTTATGCGCCCATTTCTCAGACGTCATTTGGCAGGGAAACCAGTGGTAGCGTCGCCAAATGTCGGCTGTTTTCTCAGGCTACAATGAAGGAAAACATTTTTAATTTCAATTTTGTGAACTAATGTACAAAGTTCCAACTGTTAAATAATGGTTATTTTAAATTTAGACCTAGTGTCTAAGCATATACGTTTATTTTTGGAGGGTTTGGCAAGAACCATCCCTGCTATATGATATAGCCAACTAGTGGACGTGTAATTTGCGAATAAGTCAAGTTTTCTCAGTCTTTCCCAAAGCACTGCTATTACTCATGTACCCAACCAAGCACACAGGCTAATAGCGAATGGCATATTATACAGTTCACATCCCTGGCTGGAGGTGTGCATTCTAAAGTCAATCTTAATTTATGTCTCCAAAACTTATAACCTATTCTGGGTCAACTGACCTCAGAGTAAATTGAAAGATATTGCTAAGAAACGGAGCAAGACTGAAATCTGGCAGAGTTGAGCTACCGCTTACGACTGAAATAAAAGCGGTCAGACGGAGGCCAGAAAAAACCTGTCCCATTGCAAAAAACCCCGAGGGGAAAAAATGCGGGCAGGAAATCTGGGTAGGAACCAAGGCTCAAGCTCCATAGTCCTTCCTACGGGACTTTTACGTGGTAAAAAGAAACGGCCGCCTAAAACGAAGGTTAGTTTTGTAGCATCTTATATTCATCGAAATGTTTCCTGTCAAGGTGACTTAATCTTGATCTCATCTGCTGATATGGTTTTGAAGAGGACATAAATTCCTTCAGCATTTAAAGTTGCATATTCATTCACTGCTCTTTAGGGTCCAATCTTTCTGTTCCACATTCAGTGCCTTGTTCTTACATCCAGTTTAATTTCACAGAACAACAATTCTGATAAGTTCCGCTTCTCTGTTAGATGCGACACTATATTGGGGCTCAAGGTTCTCTTTCCTTGTTTAGCTGTTAATTATGAGAAAGAAAATTAAAATTGTTCATTAATTATCGGATGTTAAGAATGTAAATGGCTGTATATGAGCATCCAGTGTTAACCACATCTATTGGAAGTTGGCATCGGTTATGTGGTAAACGTTATGTTAACATGAATTCTCAACAACAATACAGTACGATTATCTAGGGCTAATTCGGACCCAAGGATTGAAATACGTCCCAGCGTGGGCTGGAATAGGCTTAATAAGGGCTCTTTTTGGTTGAAATTGAGTTCAAATGGCTCAATGAAAGGCTGAATCAGACTTTGTTCTGCAGGGCCGCTAAATTGAAACTTTGGTGTAATCTTTCACCCCCTTCAACAGAATGTATCAATCAACCCTCTCCAATTCTTGGTTTGCAACCACGTGACAAGGCGGCCATGTTGAAGGTCAATACAATAGAATATTTCTTGAAGAATTTACGTGAAAACAGAGTTGAGTTACCAGAGGAGAGAAATGCTTTTGTTCTTGACCTCAAATATGGCCGCCGCGACGTCACGTGCAAACCAGCAATGGCCTCTCTTCTCCTTGGTATTTCTCTTTCAACAGTGACTGGAAAAAAGCCTCTCCTGGGCCTTTTGACAGACATTTTACTGAGTAAAAATGAAGGTTTTTTCGTTATTTTTCTTGGCGAAAGACTTGTAAACTTACTTCGATTCAGTGTGGCCGATGTTTTATCCCTGATGTCCTTGTCCAGTTTACTAATCTTCCTCTTCCACTTCCTCACTCTTGTCATTTTGCTTTGGCAGATCCTCATAAAACAAGGAAGCATTATAAATTAGCTTTTAAAACTCTGTAAACTGCCCCCTTAGTCTCAGATCTAAAATAGCAATTGGACACTAACCACTGCAATTGATTTGATTAGCTGTATTGGCAGTAAAAAGGAGAATTCTAAGGTAAGAACAACAGTTTTATGGGTCCTGGCTGATATCGCATAGTTCTTCCACAAGTTCAGTGCAAGGGAAAATTGTTTAGGCTGTTTACGTTAGAAATCCACGAAAGCGGAAAACAAAAGAATCATGATCAATAAAGTATACTTGGCAATCCCAAAGCGTGCTACCCTCACCTGTAGAGACAGGAAGAAAGTAAGAAGTTAGCATAAGTTTCCAATATTGGTATCCCTACGTTTCTCTGTTCCTTGACTTATTGTGTTATCGGTTTGAGTGTCAGTGGTTTACCCAAAATACGTTTCAACGCCTATACATTCCGTCGAATTTCCACAAAAAATCAGTTCCCAAACAAACCGGGATTCCCGTTGTCCGCGTTGATAATTTTAGATTGTAGTAGTGTGGGCCGCCCTCTCTTTATACAAGAAAGCGGAAGAAATAATCATGATCAATAGAGTTTGCTTGGCAATCCCAAAGCGTGCTGCCATCGCCTGTAGAGGTAGAAAGAAACTGAGAAGTTAGCATAAGTTTCCAATTTGAAAAGTACCCGAGTTAGAGTGGTATCCCTGCGTTTCTCTGTTCCCTGATTTTTTGTGTAATATCGGTTTTGAGTGTCAGCGGTTTACGCAAGATACGTCTCAACGCCTATACACCCCGTCGATTTTACACAAAAAATCAGTTCCCAAACAAACCAGGGTTTCCGTTGCCCGCGTTAATAATTTTAGATTGGTATCCCTACGTTTCTCTGTTGCCTGATTTTTTGTGTAATATCGGTTTAGAGTGTCAGCGGTTTACGCAAGATACGTCTCAACGCCTATACACCCCGTCGATTTTACACAAAAAATCAGTTCCCAAACAAACCAGGATTCCCGTTGCCCGCGTTAATAATTTTACATTGCAGTAGTGTGGGCCGCCCTCTAAAAAAGAAAGCGGAAGAAATAATCACGGCCAATAGAGTTTGCTTGGCAATCCCAAAGCGTGCTGCCATCGCCTGTAGAGGTAGAAAGAAACTGAGAAGTTAGCATAAGTTTCCAATTTGAAAAGTACCCGAGTTAGAGTGATATCCCTACGTTTCTCTGTTGCCTGATTTTTTGTGTAATATCGGTTTAGAGTGTCAGCGGTTTACGCAAGATACGTCTCAACGCCTATACACCCCGTCGATTCTACACAAAAAATCAGTTCCCAAACAAACCAGGATTCCCGTTGCCCGCGTTAATAATTTTAGATTGGTATCCCTACGTTTCTCTGTTGCCTGATTTTTTGTGTAATATCGGTTTAGAGTGTCAGCGGTTTACGTAAGATACGTCTCAACGCCTATACACCCCGTCGATTTTACACAAAAAATCAGTTCCCAAATAAACCAGGATTCCCGTTGCCCGCGTTAATAATTTTAGATTGCAGTAGTGTGGGCCGCCCTCTAAAAAAGAAAGCGGAAGAAATAATCACGGCCAATAGAGTTTGCTTGGCAATCCCAAAGCGTGCTGCCATCGCCTGTAGAGGTAGAAAGAAACTGAGAAGTTAGCATAAGTTTCCAATTTGAAAAGTACCCGAGTTAGAGTGATATCCCTACGTTTCTCTGTTGCCTGATTTTTTGTGTAATATCGGTTTAGAGTGTCAGCGGTTTACGCAAGATACGTCTCAACGCCTATACACCCCGTCGATTCTACACAAAAAATCAGTTCCCAAACAAACCAGGATTCCCGTTGCCCGCGTTAATAATTTTAGATTGGTATCCCTACGTTTCTCTGTTGCCTGATTTTTTGTGTAATATCGGTTTAGAGTGTCAGCGGTTTACGCAAGATACGTCTCAACGCCTATACACCCCGTCGATTTTACACAAAAAATCAGTTCCCAAATAAACCAGGATTCCCGTTGCCCGCATTAATAATTTTAGATTGGCATCCCTACGTTTCTCTGTTGCCTGATTTTTTGTGTAATATCGGTTTAGAGTGTCAGCGGTTTACGCAAGATACGTCTCAACGCCTATACACCCCGTCGATTTTACACAAAAAATCAGTTCCCAGACAAACCAGGATTCCCGTTGCCCGCATTAATAATTTTAGATTGGGGTAAAAAATGTTGATGTGCTCTGTAACGGAACAGAAAAGGAGAAGACATAAAGGTGAAAATGACGGAAATCTAGGAAGCGGAAGACTTGCAAACTCAAAGCACTCACTTGTCGATGCCGAGAACGAAATTGACTCCCGCTAAGAATGTACCTCCGCACATGCAGCAGCTTATACATCAATTCCGCCGTAGTTAGGCAGCGACAGGAACTATAAAAGAAAGGATAACAAAACGTTAAAATATAGATTGTAGTATTCTTTTTTATTATGGTTGGGTACATCCATAAAGTAGCGATAACGCAGCTTGGGGTTTATAGGATTTTTCGTAGCTCCAGAGATAATTGTACGTTAATTTGAGACAGTTATGCAAACCCTCGACTTCGTCTCGGGTTTGCATAACCGTCGAGAATTCTCCCAACGCCTTGAGTGTTTATATCAGGCTACGCAAACACAGGAAAAAAGTTTTCTATTGCTTTTATAAGATAACTTTCCGAGAAAAAACGCAAAACTCTTTGTATGGCACTGATTAAAAGAGAAATTCTTACCAGTCGCAAAGTTTTGTCCACGAAGTCTTGCACGCGTAATCAGTTCTTGTTTTGCAAAAAGATGCTTTCCAAAATACGGACTTTTCTCGCTTAAAATGATAGCTTAGGCGAAAAAAAATTGACACACCTTCTTTGTAACGATTTTCCAAGTTTTAGCCGACGAAGGAATGGGTAAAAAAAGTAAACTTGTCGAGTTTTGAACTCGAAAACTTTTTCAAATTCGTGCTTGCGTGATTAGCGCGCGAAAAGCAAAACATCTTGACGTCACAACCATGTTTACATACTCTCATGCAAACACTCCTACCGGCCAATCAGAGCGCGCGTACTATCTTAGTTATTTTATAAACAGTGCTATGGCAGATAATAGATTATTAAATATGAACGTTTACCCCTTTAAGCCCTAAGAGTGATCAGTATAAAATTTCTGTTTGTAACTGATATCGATGCTTTGTAAAACAGAGTGGTCATGAGAATTACGGACATGATCACCTATAAGATAAATTTGCTTGATATTTTATCAACTTCTGCTCACTACATCTATAGGAAATGAATAGGGGCAACAAATGAGAATTCAGATTTTGATCTTACGGTTTGAAGGGTTAAACGTTCTTCCCTCTTCGCGGTCCGCCACACAATATTGCCCACGACTTGCTCTATGCAGGGTTCACAGCATTAATCAGTAGAGCTACAGCAGATCTAACTTGAAGGTCGTACTTGGGTGCGAATCATACCGAGTTGCTTCGTTTGGTCCCCAAATTTCCTTTATTTGGGCTAACGCTCATTGGGGTTTTATGGGTTAAACCTACCAGAAGTTGGAAAGTTATCAGTTCCTTCTGTCCCTGTCAAACTTTCTCATATGGACATGTTGAAATCTGATGCATCGTTCAACTGGACACATAGCATTATTCCCACCATTTTATTCCTACAAAAAAGACAAAGATGTAAAACATGAACATTATTCTGGAGAAATAATGTTTACAAAAAATGAATGTCTCTGAATCAGTAGCCAATGAGCACTCTGAAGGGAGACATTTGTAGTAGTTGTATATATTTGCAGTAGCTGTATTTGTATTTCTGTCCTGTCCTGTAATTTGCTGGAGAATTTTAAAACTCTTTTTTTCATCTATGGCCTCCCTTTGCCATGTGTAGTGTGTAGTTCCAGAAAATATCCATAATCCCCACGAAGGGCAACGGAAATTCTGGGGGGAGGGAGTCCAAAAGGAGGCAATTTCCGAGGGAGTTAAGGGTTGCTTACAGAGTTTTTTTCCAGGGGAAAATATAAATATTAAAATATAAATATCAAATGTCAGCTTTCTGTTGAGCAAGCTACCAACTGTTTCACTGTTACCGGTCTTCAAAACAAGTATTATTGTTTGTATTGACCATCTTTTAACTACAGTGGGCTAAATGCTTTCACGGCTTACATCATAGTTTTCCTTACAGTGTAATACAATTGTCATCAGCTTGTGAGTAAACTTCCGGTTATCTAGCTGTTGCTTTATTACACATTTGATCCATCAAATTAAATTTGATCATGTTCTAAGCTTTCTTGTAACATGTTCTAACTAAAATGAAGTAATCAAAGTTCACGTGGTGTTTAGTTTGAATGTAGCTGTTTATTTTGCAGATGACATTACTCCTGTAGTCAGTAGTGTGAGGCATCACTTCCATGGTTAATTATTAGCTAACGGTATCCTGGAGGTTATCAGATGCCGTATAACAAGAAATTGCCAAAAATATTATCAACAACATTTGTGCCCTTCAAGGTGAGGTATGGATATATTCTGGAAGTACACAACATAAGATGTCTTCAGTATTTTACAGACTGCTTCAGTGTGGTGCCTTAAGTGATGGCTTTTTACAAGGTTTCCACGGATATCTCTTGCTTTTCCTTTTATCTCAGCACAGAGATACAAAATTTTCTCTTCAAATATCACTAACTCATGAAACATAAATTTTTCAACACAAGAAGAGAAATTTCGTATCTCCAAGCAGTCATGTAATGTTCGATTTATTATGTAAACACCACTGAAATGCCAAACCACTAACATTTTTGTTTGGTGCGAAAGGCATGATTTATAATGTAACCATAGCAACCATGATATTTTCACATATGAAGATAACAGTCACGTTATTTGGTTGACAAGACATGCAAAAAATTCAAATTCTATGACTGGTGTTTCTCATAATTTTTGTCAAGCTTGTTCATCCTCATTTGGTGATTGTCACCTAAAAATACCTGTAATTGGCCTATTTCATTGTTTCCTGGAGTTTTTAGTAGTAGCAGTCGTAGCAGTTGCAAGCCAAGTCGCAAGCAGTCATAGCATTAACAACATGCAAAGTCTTCCAGATACTGATGATAATAGATGTAGTAGGTGGTCAGCCTAAGGACAACCTTGGAAAATTAATGTGTATCTGGCAAGCACTTTCTGCAGTCACCTTTCGAGTCTCATAGTAAAAAAAGCAAGAGACAATCACGGTTGTCATTAAGAGCCGGGGGCCCGGGCTACTTTTATTGGAAAATAGAAGAAAAATAGAACCAAAAGAAATCCCTAGCCGTTTGATTCTCTGCCTACTTGTTGTATTTACCCGGCAACTTGAAATCTTAGTGACAACCCTAACAATGAAGGTATGGGACTTAATTATTTGCTTGCTTGCTTTTTGAAATTAGTTTATTTTTGTTATTTCTTTATATTATGTAGGTGCAATTTCGTATAATCCGTTTCTTATATGAAAATGACGCACACAATATTGTTTAATGACCAGCTTTTGTACTCACTGGCAATTCACGTTGGAATGTGATGCACTTTTCCAAAACAAAATTAATGATAGTTATCTGAATCAAGAATATTCTGTACTAGGCAACAGCAGTACTTTTAAATATACTTGCCTTTTTGCTGATTTTTTTGGTCTTTTCAGTTACCACAGCTAGACCGAAAAACTGCAGCATCAGTTGTTTGACAACTTTCAGTTTTAATTTTTATAGTGAGGAAAAATCCAGCAGTTGAGATGTGCTTTTCCCAGTATTTCAGGTATTTGAACATTTGTTTGGGAGAAACACAGATAAAACTTCGGCATCCTGCACGTAAAATCAACAGAAGACATGACTCCAACTCTCTTTCAATTAAGAATTTGTAGCAGTGTCCAGTTTGGTGCATGCCTTCTCCATTGTTCTTCGCATTAGCATTTAGCGGTTTTCATTAGCATATAAGAAACGAATTATATGAATTCTCTTTATTTAAAGAAAATGAGTGGCCCAAAAAGGGATCCAAAAGAGGATCCAGTTATGTCTACACCCATGTAGGATGTGTTACCTACCTCTTCATGATTAATCCACACTTTTAGTTCAGGTTTGCATGCTGCTGGCCTCTGAGGATTAAATGCTTCATGTTCAATTTGCCATCACAGACATTTTTCTGGAAAATTAAGTGTGTTTTTTTACTATCAGCTTATCACTTCTATTTAGTGTTAGGTTACAATTGCTGACTAAAATAAAATATTTAATACATTGTTTTTAAAGCAACCCAGGTTTCTGCATCAGGTTTATTCTGTTTATCTGGAGAATTACTGTACATGACTGACTGAAGGCTCGTGACTTCGGCTCTCATATTAGCTCCTTTGGGGCTGAAAAAAACCTCCCAATTTTCCCTCAGAAGGGGTTGGAACGTCTCTTACTTTAACCTCACCTGCTCAAACGGCCTAGGTAGTTGTCACGTAGCAGCTACACTGGACACAGAACTCACGTGAAGTACCTGAAAAACAAGCAAAAAATACAGACATTGAAAAACTGCCTCGTTTCTCAATCCCACAAGAAACATCAAAGTTTTTAAACCCTTTTACGGTTCATTAAGCACCTTTTCAATTGTGCGTTTCCCTTTTAAAGGATGGACTTGAATCCGTACAAAATCCGAAACCTTGAACATCGACTTCGATCGACTTCGCCATGTTTGCTTTTGGTTCCCAGCTCGGCTAGTAAGCCGCCAAAAAAAGTCGGTTACTCGAGCAAGATTATCGCTACTAAAAGTCATCTTGTCTTTTGCAAAAGGACTTTATGAAGTCCTCCATGCACACAACCAGACTGAAAAGTGGACACGCAACGAAGGCTACTTGTGCTTCTTGCTTGTGCATTAAACGGTTTACTGTCGGTATTGACCAGGAGTGAAGACTCAGGGGTGAATGCATTGAAACAACACCGACAATATAAATATTAAAGGTTACCTGACATATTCTCTTCGTTCCGTGGAAACGTTTCGTCGGCCATGACAAGTTACAGTTGCAAATGGTGCCATGCCACGTGCGTTTTCAGCTCGAAACCGAAGCGACAAGGAATCGTATGTTGTGTAAACTTCATGAGGTGTCCTTTGGGGTTGTGGCCCATGGTACACCACAGGTAGCCCAAGCTCGAAATATTAGCATCGGCAAGCCTCGGCATTATATTGTTGCGTAACATTCAAAATATAAGGATTTGTATGCGGAAAAAACCTATCGTTTCTGTAACCTACGAAAATGAAAAAGAAAACCGTTTACATAAAAACCCATAAAACGGCCCTAAATCGGTCCGTGGACCACGCAGGAGAGACGTAACACACATTTTAAGTAAGGTAAGCTGTTTTTTATTTAAATCCTTTCATTTTCGTATGTTACAGAAACGATAGGTTTTTTTCCCATACAAATCCTTACATTTTGAATGTTACGCAACAATGCCGATGCTCGCCGATGCTCATATTTCGAGCTTGGGCTACCTGTGGGCACACAAATCCTAAATAAGCATTACGCGTGCACCAATCAAAATCACACCAACGGTATTTTCTTTGGAAAAATCCCCAAAACTTGTTGTTTTTATAGTCTGGAAAGGCTTTTGTTTCTTTCTAGAATATTCTCAGACACATTTTTCTTGTCTTTTTTTGCCTATGTTAAAAAGATGGAAAAATTGCCAATTTTTGACCAAAACCAGTGACAACCGCTTTGGAAAAATCCCAAATTTTTGACTTTTTTAACTTGTTGTTTTTATAGTGTGGAAAAGCTTTTTTTCTTCCTAGAATACTCTCAAACACACTTTGCTGGGCTATTTTGCCTATATTTCAGTAAAATATGGAAAATTGCCAATTTTTAACCAAAGCAATGGACTAACCCCTCTGGAAAAATCGCAAATTTTCCACTTTTTTAATTTTTTGTTTTTATAGTCTGGAAAGGCTTTTATTCTTCCTAGAATATTCTCAGACACATTTTTCCTGGCCTATTTCGCCTATGATGGAAAAATTGCCAATTTTTAACCAAAACCTTTGGAAAAATCCCAATTTTTCGACTGTTTTAACTTGTTGTTTTTATGGTCCGGACAGGCTTTTGTTCTTTCTAGAACACTCTCAAACACTGCATTTTGCTGGGCTATTTTGCCTATATTAAAAAGATGGAAAAATTGCCAATCTTTAACCATTACCATGGACTAAACCCTTTGGGAAAATTCCAAATTTTCGACTTTTTTAACTTGTTATTTTTATAGTGTGGAAAGGCTTTTTTCCTTTGTAGAATATTCCTTAACACATTTTCCTGGCCTATTTTCCCTATAATATAAAGATGAAAACATTGCCAGTTTTTGACTTGGCTAGGCGTTCTCGGCGTGTATCTCTCGGTAACGTCGCGTTACAGCTCAGACCGAGCCGAGAACGCCTAGGGACTAGGCTGCCAATCGCCACTTGCTCCATGCGCTTTTTTTTTTAGCTTGCGTCACATTTTGTTTTCAATTTAAATCTGATTGGTTCGCTAAATTTCTATGCGAATTGTGAGTTTTTGTTTGTTTGTTGTTTGTTTGCCTAACCGGTGACAATAGTAATTTGTTTCGAATAAACTCTATGAAGCAAAGGACCAAGATCAAGGCAGTTTCGACGAGAACTAAACAGTTTACTGCAAATGTTGTTGACAGTTTCTGATGTGGGCATCTTGCATGGTATCAGCCTTTTTCCTTTCACTTGCGTAATTGAAAACCATTCTATTGACTCAAACAGCCCTTATGAAAGAAGACAATGGCTGGCTGTAACTCCATGTTGAGCACGGTAATTTCAAACAATAATAAAACGCCAAAAAACAAAACGAGTGGATGACTTCTGCAGCGTTAATTAACGAATTACTTATAGTGTCCGAAAAATATTTCATCCGGCGGAAATCTTTCCTACTGAGTTTTATGAAAATCTTACATTGTTAATCGATTTATTAAATTGTTTTTCGTAAACTTTCGTGTTATTTACGTGCTCACAGTGCACTCAGAATAAAGACAAAAGAACCAATTACCAATACCGCATTGGCTGATATTTTTTTCTCAGTTTAACATAGAGTCCATTAAAAGAAAGTCATAAGAGAGATAGTAAGATATAGCTTTATTTACAGTAAAATACACGCTGTAAAAAGTATATTTTTATTAACACTTCCAAGTGTATGCAATGTTTACGACTCTGTTTACGATCAAAATTTTGAAGGGTTAATCCAGTTTTCAACGATTAGGTGCTAATTAAAAGAACTTAAAGCCACGCATAAGATCCTTCCTATAGCTCAAACCTTATTTAAACGGCTTAAGTTTATACCTTTTTTGCTGTTCAACTAAATCGAAACGATGTCCTTTGTACTTTTTAATTAGTTCCTCTATCGAAGTAAAGGAAAGAGTGCTTGCACCGATCGGTTTGTTATGAGCAGTCTTTGGCTTTGATGTGTAAATTGCTGGTAGCGAAGTCCATTTATCATTGTTTGCAGAAGAATCATCAAGATGGCAAGATGGCTCGCCATTAATATCTTTGTTATGATGATTTAGTGAGCTTTCGTGCTGTTTAAAAACGGTCCTACGTTTCAAAAAATCAGTGTATTTGTTACCCACCTCGTTGGTCTTTACTGCAATTTTTGTTTTTTTTACGTGTGGTTTCTTGGACCCGCATGTCGTACAATTATAACAGTACAAAATGTCCACATTACGCTGTGCTGCGTTTAATAAACTGTCTTCGAGCGATCTTCCCTGCCTCGCAGTACTTTTCTCCGGTGTCCAAAATGGTAAATAAAACGTTTTTGGAGGTATGCAGCGTTTAAAAGTAGACGTTTTCACGCAAAATGCTTCAGAATCGTTGCAAACCTTTTTGACATTTGTCTTCTTCAATAGATTACTTGTTACTTGTGATTCAAAATCTCTTTTAGACGTTTTTTGCCCTTGTTGTGAAGGTAATTTTATCTTGTCCAAGAATACTGTTTTTTCATGACTGGGATAACTCCTAGCAATTTTTTGTGAGTTATTCGGGTTAGGGCTTTCGTCTTGGACTGGCGATAAACTCGTGTTGATTTTGTAATCGTCTTGAATGTCAAGTTTTTCGCCACTTATCTCATGATTGGTCTGTGATAACGAATTATTTTCGTCCGCGTTTTCTCGGATATATTGAGTTCCGTTTCCCGCCTTTTTAGACAAGGGTCTCATGTTTAAATTCTCCGTTCTTCCATTCGTGACTTCGTCTGTACCATCGAAACACTCGGATACGGAAATGTAATCGTGAATCGATGAATCACCGTTGTCATTGTTAGATGTTATAACCTGCTTGTTTCCACATGATTCCTCATTAATTGTTCTTTGATGGTCGTTGTTATGTTCAAATCCCTCGATTTCATTTCGTACCCCTAAAGTCGTACGTTCGGTTATCAAAATCTGATCCTGTTCAGAGCCTGTCGCCGGTACCTCTTTTGTGTGGCTCCCAGCTATCGAAAAATCTCCTTCAAAACTGTCAATAAAGTCAAAACTAATATCTTCGTCTTCGAATACGTTGACAGGTTGCCCTAGAAAATCTTCTCCTTCCGCGTAAAGCAACGGGCTCGAGCACAGCGAACCCAAATCATACGTAGGACTGTTCATTGTATAAAAGTTCGATTTCAATCTCCATACGTAAATTCTTTTGTACAAACCTTTATAAAGCCCTAAAACAAAACACAATTGTTTTCGCAAATTAAAAACTCCGTCAGCTGTACTGGTCACCATGGCAACAAATGGCAATAATTCTATTTTTCTATTCTTTCACCCATAACAAAAGGAATAAACATACGATTGGCTTGAAAGGTTTACTCAGATGCGGCTATTTACTCAGTTTAAAGTTAAGTCTGCCAACTTTGACATTTGTGTTATTTTTTACTGTTATTAAATAGAAGGTTTTGTAACATCGAACATAGATTTTTTTTCGCACGTTTTCGCCACTGACGTTTGGATGAACACTATACAAAATACTGACAATTTTAAACTGTCCCCAGACATTTATCAATAATTAATATCTGCCACCGCGATTAATTATGTACAATTTTAAAAGTCGCATACTATGAGCTTGAATGGAGAGCTTTTATTGCTTGGTGTGTAACAAATGGTTTGGCACTACGGTTATCGTTTATTGGGGCTACATGGGCCAAGACAAGTAACTTAATCCTTGGAAGATTTCTTTTGTAAAGAGGGACAAAAATGGCCAGGTATAAAGCTACGGATTTCAGACCAAATTAAATTGTAATTGCGAATGAATTGGCAAAGGCTGCCACCTCTAATGAATTGATCAACTTTTTCCGGCGAAAATAATTTGATAAGATCATCTTTTTTATTTTCTCTTTTCCTTTTCTTGTGCCAGTATGGCGGGGCGAAAAAAAAAAAATCCGGGGACATAATTCTAAAAAGACAGTCACACGGAAGGAGAGTGGATCAAATGTGAAAAGTAAAATTAATGAAAAAAAAGGAAAAGTAAAAAAGGAGATGTCTTTCTCGTACCCAGGGTTCTCTTCTACCCGTCCCTACGGAGCGACGGGCAGGAGAGAGAACCTGACAACGAGGTTGAGAAGATTTGAGGAAAGAAACTGCTCAAAATTGAAACAAAGTAACAAACAAAAGACAACTGAACTATTATAAAAACAAAGACATGTTTAGAACCAGACTTAATGCAAGGCTGGCAATACGGCAAAGGGCTGTTTCATTTGAGGCCAATATTTCGGCTATCATGTTATCCATTGTTTTCAATTCTAGTTTGTCATTACCGTCTCATGTAAATTTAAATTCAAATTTCAGGAGCCGTTATAGTATTCCCTTTCAGTGTAGCTCTGGCACTAAGGAAGGCTAATTCTGTTAGCCGAAATATTGGCCTCAAATAAATCTGCCCTTTGCCATATTGCCAGCCTTGAATTCAACTTTGTCTTAATTCCCACTTAAAGTGACGTCTGGCGTTAGCATCTCTACATTAGAGATCCGGCAAGAAAAGGACCAGTTGGTTTTATTAACGCATGGAGTGGACCTCTACATTCAAAGGTTTTCAAAGACACGTTAACAACTTGAGCATACTTTTTTGCTTGGTTACTGGATTGTGTCGACTAAATGAAACTATTGCTATTTATGAACAAGAAAAATACATTATGGTTATTTCTTTTAGGCATCTTTTCTTTATCTCGTTAGATCTGTATTGTTCATATATCAGTACCATTTGGCTGTTTAATCCTTTATTCATCTATACTGATATAATTGGTATCAAATAATAACAATAAACATGGATTGCATTCAATGCGCACATAACGTGTGAAAACAAAATTTACCCAACGATTAGCCATAATAGCGTGAGCTTGGGAACTAGGCTAGATTAGCAGCCGCTGTTCGGGAAATGAACCCGCGCTCAACCTACCTGGGAATGATAAGAAAACAGCTGCTACATTAATTAAATGTTTATCATTTTTTCTTGCCTTGATTTTTAAAGGTTGTGTTCTCGGAAGCACAAGCTCTGTAATTCCTCTGATAAAAAAAACATTCTCTCTTGTAAAAAAACCAAGTAGTTTCCTTGTTCTTTTGAGCAGATTAGTTTCAGTTACGCAACCCTTTTATTGATTTGCGAACCTGATTTCTATCGCTTTCGGTGCGAGATAACTCACCGTGGCGATCACCAAGAAAGCACTCGGGCAAAAGGCCATTTGCACGATGGCGTCATTTTACTACTACGACCAGAGTCCTTTTCGTTTTTTCGTTCTTCTTTAAATTTGGTAATCCCAGAGAGGTTCAAAGAAATAACAGCCTTAATTTACACAAGAAAGCAAAACCCTGAAGGATTCTGGTCGTAGTAATAAAATGACGTCAACGTGCAAATGACCTATTGACGTCATGTACATTGTCGGTCCGCGGTGTGTCTTGGCCTGGTGATGAGGTACAACTCGTTCCCAGTTCTCTCTAAGTGGTGAACAGGACATCTTTAAGTGACCTTAACCAGAATTTTGTACCAATTCAAGTTACCTAATGAATGGTTATTTATTCTTTGCACGATTTAAAAAATATTTTCGATACAGGAATTACAACCACAGGCTAAGTTTTAAACGTACTGAGATTATGCTTCCGTATCTGAGTCGATTCTAAACCTTATATTAAAAAAGGCAATTTCCAGCCAGTAACATTTATACATATATACTATATTTAATCCGGCTGTGAATTTCACGCTGTTTGTGTCTGACTGATCAGTCTTGGATTCATCTGACTGCATTCTATGTAAGCAGTCGTTTAAAATACAAAGAAAAGGAAGGGCCTCGTGCAAACACGCCAAAGAACAAGCAAATCGGATCCTTACCATGCTTTAGACGGCGAAGATATAAAGGCCTTCATAAACTAAAAATATAAATTTATATCTGACATTATGAGCCAAATATTTGATCTAAAACACAAAACGTCTGGGGGCGGGGGCGCTCAATAGCCTGCGTGACACGTGACATGAGAATGATACACGAATTTAGAAAACGAGACAGGAAGAGCTCCCAACCGCACCCCCCACCCCCCTCCTCGTTTACGTGGGACACAACATGTTTGGTCATACTTTGTGTGAACATAGCCTTGCCCCTGCGATTTTATAATCAGTAGGGTTAAACGAAGTCGTTTTGCTTCTTGTAAATGTAATCTCTCAACTTCACAAAGCCAAACAACAGGATTTGTAAAACAGGTTGAACCACGAGGAGGACGAAGCCGACCAGGCAGCCAGTGGAAGGATCATAGTTGTCATAATCCAGTAGTTTGTAGATATAGCTCTCACCCTGGATGTTTGTACCGCCAAGAACCCAGTAAACCACAGTAAAACCTAAGTATATGATGATATATAGCAGCGGATAAATGAAATGGAAGAGGCGTACTGGGATCGAGCTCAGGAATGTGTCAATCAACATAAACACTGAGTTTAGTGCATGCTTGGTAACATTGTTGGCATCAACTGGCTCGTCTTCTTCGAACAACACTGTCCAATACCCCGCTGTAACCAACAAACCACCATTGGCGCTGATGATGTAAAGCAACCACAGGAATTTGTGCTGAAACCGCAGAGCATCTTCTTCGCGGGCCTCGTCACTTGGGGTGTTTCCATCATTGAGCTTGTCGTTACCAGATTCCATCTCGATCTCGGTGTTTGTTCCTTCCTTAACGGGAGAGCTGGGACTGGTTTCCCGTCGTGACCTCCTGTATTTGCAGTAGAACGCACTAGAGGTCAAGCCCGTTGCAAGCAGGAAATACAAATTTAAGATCGTGAATGTCCAATTGGTCAGAAAAATGAACAACTTGGCTCTGTAAAGCCAAATGTTGTAGATGAGCCAAGCGAGATTGTAGCCTGTAACTATTAGGCGGTAGCCCAAGAACAGAGGGAGAGAAAGCCACTAAAGGAGAGAGAGAAAAAAAAGAAATTCACACATGTAAATTAATCGATCAATCATTTGCTCACCCAATAAATCAGTAAATGAAATCGACTAAGTTGTGGAAGGACGGAAAGAGTTCTGCACTACAATATCAACACGATAGATAGACACTAGAGAAAGAAAGTTCAAACGTGTAACAGTTAGACGGTAATTTTGAGAGGCGCAATTGTTTTATTTTCACAAAATTCACCCTCCTGCTTCGAATTTCTTCCTTAACTTTAATGCACTCGTTTTGTGAATCCCTGTTACGTTAATTAGTATCCGCCCGGTTACTATAAACTCTCTGCACTTCAGCAAGTATACTTGGTGTCTAAACGCACACAGTTCAGTCTTTTATCAGCCTAACGAGAATTGTTTATCCGGCGGATTCATTTTTCAAGGTATAAGAAATTATAGAAAAGTCCTCAACATTCGGAGCTTTGTTTTAATCATAAAATGTTCTTGAGTGAGGCCCGATCAAATAGCTTGGAGCCTTTCACCCGGATCAACAATATACTTAATTAAAGAAGAACAGGGCTCGCAATTTTGCAACTAGTTTAAATTTTCCATTTGCAACAAACGCTTAACTCAACCACCTACCGCGGACAACACAAAAGGCAGATCGGAGCAGATGGTGCATGAAAATATAAACTAATATATTTTTGGTGAAAGGGTTTCAGATGGGGTTTCTTGTTTTTCATCTGAAGGTTTTAAGTTGCAGTAAGCTGTTGTCTAATACTTATTTCGAAACCAAACTTTCTTGAGCAATACTCACAGACTTTCTTAGAATCCCTTTTATAAGTTTATTTTGCAAGTGATTTCATATGATACCTGTTCAGATCCATGCAAAAATATTTGTGTTTTGATATTTATAACAGGATGTACCATTTTTTCGGTAACTAAAAATGTGCCTTTACTACAAAAAATACCTTAGCTTAGTGCAGCAAAAAACAGGCAAAAGGTGAAATGGATTAAGTCCCCCACCTAAAATTACTACATGGCTTAGTCCGTACCCGGTATAATAGGAGCAAGGAAAACAATGTTTACTGACAGTTACGAAACTGGGCTCTAACAAGAAATCATCACTAAAGGCGGGTTCTTTGTGGCAAATTCTTTTTTTTCCTTCAGATTTTTATCGAGTTCCTTTGTCAGGTTTAATTTAAGATATAAACTAAAAATTAGCTCAGAACAAATTCAAGTAATTGACCAGGAAAATCATGATTTATATCCTGTGCTTTGTCACTACGATTTCGCACATTAAAACATAAGGTTTTGAAGAACTAGCTTGGTGTTGCAACACCTTTTGACCGTATATTGCATAATTTCGGCCACGAAGGGATCAGATAGCTGTGCATTATTTAGCGGTGTAAATAGATTCCCGAGCCGTAAAAGCGAAAAGATCCAGTTTCACGAGTGTGCATTGTCAAGAATTAAATTCAGCTTCGCGTATTAATGTTATTTGGTTAGGTTACAAATTAGTGATTGTCATCTTCGAAGAAACACTTAAATTTTAAGTGTTCCGATGTAACGGTTAATGACTCACCCGCGAATGTGTGAAATCTTGCAAAATAGGATGCCATAGTTTGAAATTTCTCAAGCGAAATTCATCTCGACACATTGTTGGAACCTTTGATTTTTCTCTGTTGTCGATATCAACACAGACTCGGTGTATTTTTCATTTTGGAACTTGACAGAAAGGAGTATTTTCACTGATCAATTGAAAACAATTAATTAAAAATGTAGAAGTTTCCATGATCAGTTGTTGTTTATTTTTAGAACGGTATCTAGGCGCAAATGTCACGCACGTTCGTAACCCTTTTTAAAAATTACATAGCTTTTTTTCTTTGCCTAAATAATAAAGCGAGAAATAAAGTGGTAGTAGGGATCACAAAGAGCAAATGTGGTAAATGTCAGAAAATTTCCTTGCAAATCGTTGCCGATTTTCTTGAAAAAAGATTCTGCAGGTAGAGGCTTGGTCGCTAAGGGGCTTAGCCCATGAAGGACTGGGACCGAATAAAATCCAAGATGGTGGGCTTTTACACGTGTTTTTGTTTTGCATTTTTGATCTTAGATATTTTTCTATTTTCAACTATTATTTAACTGTTTTTCTTCGTTTATCAACAGCTTAGAAGACAGGCTAGACTAAGGAGAGAGTATATCTATCGCAAATCGGTGGAAGAAAAGGAAAGATCCACCTATGAGCGAAAAAAGAAGTTGAAGATAGCACTTGAAGGTTGGCTTAGATAATCCTTTGGTTTTTCTATTGATGCAGTTTACTTTAAATAAATTTGATCATTTTCAAGGAAGGTAATGACTTCCGATGTCCAAGAGGTGACTGTTCATCGTCCTTTCGCATTTCTTGAAGAACAGTGTCATGAAATGTGCTGTGTCCAAATCCACCATGTTGTAGTATACATTACCACATGAGCGGATGAAATGCCTTTGCTTTGTCAACAGTGAGTTGACTGTAAAAAACTTTCCGCTGTAAACAGATTCGGTAAGGTTTCCGTATAACCCCATATATTTATAATTCCTACAGGAATATATCACAAAAAGAGTCATTTGACTGGTCAAGGCATTTGTCTTGTTTAACTTCTTTTTTAATGTAGCAAAAGCCTGAAAGAGGTTCAAAGTATTGCACTTGAGAGATATCTTTTCCGACGCCAGCTCGCAAAGTAAAGTAGTGGCAAACAAAAGTCTGTTTATGCAGTTGAACCCCATGTAAGGTGGTTTGTTAACAAGCTTCACAATTTATAGTGTTTTTAATCTGTTTTATTAGAGGGTAAGCCAATTCCAACAGAGCTAAGGAAGGATGAAGCAGAACTTAGAAAGGCTATAGAGTTTGATGATGAGAAACATGAGCGTAAGTATAATAAGCAGAAAATTTAATAGGTTCCTTACTCAGTCTTTTGTGAGGAGAGAGGGGGTAAGCACATACCTTTCTTCTTGTGTGTTAGGGAAGTTTCTCAGTGCAAGCTTTATCAAGCTAATTAACTAAATCGAGGGTTTATCCTAGAGGATTTCTGGATGTTCTGTGATTGTCCAGTTTTTGGAGAAAAAGCGATTTTCTTTAACTTCTCAGTTAATTTTGGCTCTTCAGTATGCCCCCTTATAACTTCCTGGATGAAAACCCAAACGTACAGTAATAGTCTCAGCCCGGTGCTGTCAGGCTGTCCAGGCCACTGTAAAGGCAAGACCTCTCAACTGAGACAATCTCCTTTTTCCTTCTGTAGAGGTAGGAAACCATCAAGATGATGAGTATGCCTGGGCTGGAGTTCAAGACCCCAAAATTATGATCACAACTTCTCATAACCCGAGCTCAAGACTAAAACAGTTTGCCAAGGTAAACAAGTATTAGTAATACACATGTTAAATATGTTTGAATTTTTTTGACACTATGTTATCATGATTTTTTGCTTTTTTCCTAAGGAATTACGGTTGATATTTCCCAACAGTCAGCGCTTAAACCGTGGTAACTATGTGTTGAGTCAGTTGGTGCAAGCCTGCAGAGCCAATGAAGTTACAGACTTGATACTTGTTCATGAACACAGAGGGGAACCTGGTAGGTTGACCATCTGTAACTTGATTCCTAATCTTGATATTGGCTGATCAAGAAGCTTGTCAACATCTTGTCTTAATTGGAAGGACATAAAAATTATGCCTAACTAAGTAACTGCTCTAGTCAGAAAAACCAGAAAGATTTTTGAGCTTACGGTCATTTTGATGGCCTATATATTTGTATGTACAAGTCAAATTTACAGCTTTAAAATGATAGTCTTTGGTTTTTTATCTGTTTGGTCATTATACGTAATCACAGGTACGATTTTGTTAGACATTGTCCAATGGCCAACTCATTGTAGCATTGGTCAAAATTATGTAGTGCAAAAATAAATTTTGTGTGTGGACTTCATAAAAGGAGTTTTAGGTATTTTAATTATAATGCCCTTTAGTGTACTGTAGCAAATTTAACTACCAGTAAATGATTGCAACTAATTACATCGTTTGTTGTTTCAACTCTCTTTAGATGGTCTTGTAGTATCTCATCTTCCATTTGGTCCGACGGCTTATTTTACCTTGTCCAACACGGTAATGAGGCATGATATTCCTAACATTGGCACTATGTCTGAAGTATATCCTCACCTTATATTCCACAACTTCAATTCAAAACTTGGAGAAAGGGTGAGATTTTACATGTGTATAAGACACATCACTTAATGTTGACTTAATTCAATTTTTTGTTTTGCAGTAGCAGTACTTGCATCTGTTACAATTTTTAAAGGTTACACTTGTGTTACACAGTGCAATAACTTTTTTATTTTGTGTTTGCAAATAGGTAAAAAGCATTCTTAAATATTTATATCCAGTTCCTAAAGAAGACAGCAGAAGGGTGATCACATTTGCAAACCAAGATGACTACATTTCATTTAGGTGAAGTAAATGAAATTGCCCCTTACAGTTGTGATTTTCATAACAGATAGGCGTACATTGTTGTACATCATGGCAGTTTGGAAATCCCAGGCTTATTAGTTACTGACTAATTCTAACTTTTGAATCTGTGGACAAAATCCTACGGTGTAACCATTCAAATGAAATCGTTTTGGCAATACTTTCACATGGTGCTATTAGAACTGTCGAATGGTAATATTCCAACTAAAATCCTATGATGTTACTATTAATTTAAATGGAACTGCTTTGGTAGAAATTTTGTGTAGTGCCAATTTTACAAAATGTAAAATTTTTTTCTTTTGTTGTCATCAGGAGTAAAAAGGTTCCTAATCATTGTCATTAAAAATTAATGGTGGATTTTTTTCTTTTCAGACATCACACATACAAAAAGGTAGATGGACAAGTGGAATTATCAGAAGTAGGACCAAGATTTGAAATGAAAGGTATGTTATAGGGTTGTTACAGTGCTGTTTGTGGTGTCTGGATTAAAAACAATCTTAAGTCATGTTAAACATAAGTAAATGTGTAGCACTGTTTTGTCTTTAATTTTTCATCAGTTTATGAGATCAAGCTGGGAACTGTGGATCAAACCGAGGCTGACACTGAATGGAGACTAAGACCCTACATGAACACTGCTAAGAAAAGAAAAACTTTGAGTAGCTAGTAAAATGTTATGTTATCTTCATTAAGTTCCTTTTAGACAAGTTTTGCAAAGTAGCTGCGGAATAGCCTGAATTACTAGAAGGTGATGCAGGTATTTTTAAGAACAGAGAAAGGTCTGAGAGATTCACGCTTTTCCACGCACTTATAAACTGTGAAAACACCTTTTCATTGCATCTTCTTGACAAAAGGGGTTGCTGTCTAGTGAAGGGATCGCAAGAGAAAACAGCCGTTTGTTTTAAACGCGTGTATGGTCATCGAACATGTCATCGCCTGTTTATGCTGCCTCAGGGGAAATTAAGAAGATCTCAGTTTTCCCAAAAGAGTAGTCTCTGTTTTTCTTTTTGCTATTTTATATTTTGTTGATGTTCAGTAAATCTTTACATGTTAATGCCCCGTTTGCAGAGTACTTACGATCACATGGTAGAAAAAACACCTTGCTGGATGGCAAACGACGCAGTGAGACCTTGAAAAGAAAAGACATTAGCTTTTTGAAAGATGTCATCTCTTTGTATTCTTTGCCCCACTGCGTCGTTTGCCATCCAGCAATTTGCCCATCACAGGCGGAATTTCGCTCCCATTGTTGCCCACACACATCTAACCTAGTTCGGAAAATTGTACGATCATGTTTTTTTCTCGGACAAACAATGAAGATTTAAGTGCAGAAAGTGTCTTTTCTTTTGTCTCTTTACCGTTTGTCTGTTGATAAGAAAAGAAAAGAAAACTAACCAATAAAGATATTTGCATGTGGATGTGCTACATTTTGCTTAAAGTCTCCGCCAGGGCAGATAAAAAACCTTTTTGGTATATTATGGCTATTTTATCGGTCTTCTTGCACCGTTGATAACGACTTGATAAATTCCTTTCCTCGTTGATAAAGTGAGTCAGGCATCTCAAAATAAATGATAAAGTTACCTACCTTTTAAGACCTTTCCAGAAGACTGCTGTCTGTCGCTATGGATCGAACATATCATTTAGTCTTTAAAGTTTGCGTATTTGCAATCGTTTCTTCCGGTAATTTGTGAACAGGAAGTCAAGGAGTCAACCAGGAAATTTCAAAGAGGACATGATTTTCACTGACTCCAAAGAAAACGCCCTGTTCTTCAATTTTCGCTGCCGCCGTTAAGTTCAAACCCACGAACTACACGATTAGAAGTACTTCAATCTGGAGATAAAGTTGATGTCGTGAAATATTTTATATCATCCCGATCTTACGGTCAAGGGAGGGTTAGACAGACAGCCTCAAACGAGTTGTTGTTCCCTGGACTGTCACTGAGAGAAGTGACGATTCCTTGACAACTCTTAACAATTACTGTAGAGTGCAAAATATATCGGCATTTAATTGTCAAAGATTTTCCCACGGCACGTATTATTTTAGATGGTTTTTAACTGATCTTATTGGTTGGCTGGTCAAACTAACGTCAATGAAACATGCCGAGCACAATAAACTGCTTTATGTAGCAACGAATTGAGCAAGTAAACTAGATTCAGAAAGTCCCAGTGAATTATTTTTGCACAAGCTGCCAGAGCACTTCATGAAATTTTATATCTCATGTGCAACTTGAAAAAGCCGGAGATAAAACGAACGCCACGAAAGCAAACTGTTTTGCACTCTTATGTCACAGTTTCGCACAGGGATACCAAACAGGAACAGTTGTAACACGCCATTTCCCAACAGACTTTAGCTCATGCTTTTGTCCGCCAATGAAAGAATGAGGTCAAGAAAAAAAAGGGTTAAACTTAAATAAGGGGAAAGGCTTTGCACCAAAACATTAGGCTAAAAATCGGTTTTCTACTCTTGTGCTTTTTGTGGTTTTCTTTTGTTTTACCTTGTTTTCAGTTTTTTTCTCCGACAGCTCAAATAGGAACTGAACCATTTCCATATTATCAGTTATTTTTGCTCAGAATTGGGAATAAAGTATAAATCAGAAATTGAAAACAAACAAGCAAACGCGGTTGTCAATGTTTTAAGGCGTTTTTTCGTTTGTTGAATTAACGCAATTTTAATTCTGACCTGATCTCGAGAAGTCCACTAGGGAAACTAAACTTTCCTGCATGATGTTTCATGAACAAAATTTACTTTGAGTTTTAGGAGGGTCTTTGAAATGCCCACTTTTGTGCTTAACTCTAAATCATAAAACCTAAAACATAATCTTTTATAGTCAGGCTATAGTCAATTATATAACTGGACGATGAATCCCTCGGGGAATTACAAGTCTTCTTAAACACTGCTCTACTCATTCTTCTTTGTACACAGTGTTTAAACCCAACAATAGGAAGCAATGGACATTTTGGTCCACGATTTTTATGAAGTATTTCTTGTTGAAATTTCTTATTATATCGCCACACTGAGGCAACCATCTGTTGCGATCAAGTGTGACAATTTTCTTGGAAAGAAACGGCTGTCCAGTAAAACTAGTAACCAAATGCAGGAAAATCTTTTAAAGCAATGCAAGTAATTTAAAAAAGGAACTCCTTATCCCCCATCTTTTAAAATAAAAGGAAAGAAAAACTATCGTTGATGTAGATAACAGCTGAAAAATAATTTTGAAACATTTTTTTGAATCCTCTTAGGATAATAGGCCATTTTACAGTTATGGATGGAAGCGAGGCTGAGGGTGACCTTGTTTTGATACAAACCTTCCTGCTTTATTATGTAAATCAAGTTATTCTTATGCTTACTAGTATTTTGCAAGGACAATTTCCATAACAAAGAAAAGAAGGTTTGTATCAAAGCAAGGTCACGCTCACCCTCGCTTCCATCCATAACTGTAAAATGGCCTATTTAGTATGTAAGAGACGGACGAACGAACGAACGAAAGAAACGAATCCAAGTCAATTGCATGGCCGGTATCTTCTTTTGTTTTTATAAAGTAGTCAAGTATACAAGGGTACAGGTTGAATTTCGCCTCATTATTTACACAACTGCTACGGTTACCTCTTGACGGTTACAATTATCTGGTCGACAATTATTTCACTACATAAGCTTCTCTAAATTAGTTTCGAAACTTTTGCCATAATGTCAAAAACCGGTTTCTCCCGAGCAAACAATGAAGCTACAAGGAAATGTTAAGTACAGGAACTTTTCTTTGTCTTCGTGCCCTTTGTCTGTGGAAACGAAAGGAGGATAACTAACGAATATAGATATTTCCGTGTGGATCTGCTACATTTTTCAGGTGCTTTGCTCTGTTCTTTCCACAAGGATCATGGGTAGGCCAGTTATTCCTTGTGAAGCCATCAAAGTAGTAGTAGGTGCTGTTCCAGTGACCAGTGCTGTAAAACATTGGTCCATAGCCTTTACTGGAAGCAAATTTACTAGGAGCCAACGTCATTTTGCACTTGTCAGTCACGTGTTTAACGATCTGGCAGCTCATACTTCCGTCTTGCCAATTTACCAAACTTCCGGTTCCAGGCTCACACACAAGCCAGTTGTTTATATTGCTCTTGATAAGGACTCGGCTGCCTAGTTGTTTCCACTCCGAAAAGTTGACAGCATTGAAGTCTGTTTCATTTAATGGGGGCGTCGTTGAGATGGGTACGTCGACATTTGATGTGACTGGCCAGTTTGGTCTTGGAGTAATCGCGTTTGATTTACTCGTGAATGCAGAGTAATTCGTGAATGTATAACTCCAAACTAAGGTCCAACCTCCTCCGTCAGTTTCCATCTCGCAGTAAGCTTTGAACGCGTTGGCCTGGGACTCTCCCTTAGGATTAATCCAGTAAATCCCCGACGTGGGAATTGGAGATTGACTGCGGAGGATCTGGCACGAGGAAACTGCTACCTGCCGAGTAGTGCCTGCAGAAGGAATCGCTTAATAATCATTTGAAGTAATTAGCTATTTCTTAACGAGCTTTGAAGATGTGAAAACAAGGTTATATACACACGCAAATTAAAAATCAGTGTTAAATAAAAAAACGTAGTGGTTAAAAAGGGAGCGAAATGATAAGGGCCAAATAATAATAATAATAATTATAATCATAATCACAATAATCATAATCATAATCGTAGAGCGATTTTCGTATGACCTTGAAATGAAAACGCGCGAACAAAACAGAAACAACAAACGAACGGAAATAGAGCAATATGTTTGGTTTGTCGAACGGATACAAACGCTCATGGCTTTTGATTGGTTAAGCGAACGCTCGGGTGAAGAAACTTCTCACGCCCAAGAACTTTCTAGAAATCAGTCGATACTTCGCTTTGACGCCATGCTGCAACACCATTGGCCAATCGAAGGATGCCTTCTCCATATTAGCGTTTTCTTTGGCGGGAAAACGAAGAGTCCATGTTTTGATCTTTTCATCCAATGGCTGATAAAATAAATAACGCACACTTACCGAAACCACTTTTCAAGGTCATACGAAAATCGCTCTAATTATAATAATCATAATCATAATCACGGTGATGATGATGATGATGATGATGATGATGATGATGATGACAAACTTACCTAATGGTTTGGGTCTCTCCGATAATTCAACCTATAGAAATAAAACTATGTTAGTAATATAAATATAAGGTTAATATGCCATTTTTAGCATAACTATCTTATTGCAAATTCAGTTACTTTAATAGTCTTTTAAATACATCTTTAGATAAAATACAAACCTACGACGGCCTTAATAATATCGGAATTAGTTTTGGAGCTCTACAACCCCGCAAGCAATAAAATTTGTCTGAAAACCTGAGATGAGATCTACGCTATCAGATAAAATGTCATATATCTTATAGAAAATCACAATGGATCAGTCATTTTATATATTACATTGAATATTCGAATTCATTTAGAAGTTTTAACGCTATAGAGACGGATTTTCTGTCGGATAGTCCGAGTCAGAAGGATGAATACGTCTTAATGTAGAAAAGTGACGCTGTCCATTTTGGAGGAATAATCCGTCTAATTTTATCCGTCTGTCAGACGGATAATCCGCCATCTCTAGTGTAATTCTGTTTTATTGGCCTCCGCACCAAATGTAAATACGTTTTTGTAATCATCCTCTAAATCCATTTCCTCCACAAAACAACTGTGAATCACAGCTGTCAAAAATAAAGCTCAAATAACCTACCTTCTTCAAATAAAAATACCCTTTTCGTTGTACGACCTTTCCACAAGACTGTCTGTCGCTTATTGAACATATTCCTTGGTCTTTTTTAAAGTTAACGTATTTACAGTCGTTTCTTCTCCCGCAAATTTGTGAGCACGAAAGCAAAGAGTCGACCTTTTGATCCCAAACAGTGTTTTCATCAAAGAGGAAATGATTTTCCCTGACTTCAAAGTAAACGCCCTCTTCTTTAGTTTTTACCACTGCTGTTAAGTACAACAAGATAAGAGCTGTTTCGAACATCTTCAAAACGAGGAACTTTGTATGAGTAATAACAAACTTGTTCTTGAAGTGTAAGAGTATTTCCTAAGAACATCCAAAGGTTTTTTAAAATTTCACCCGACTCCTCGCGCGCCGGACTAAGAGCGATATTCCAACTGAGTAATAAAATTTAACCCGACTGCCCAAAAGGAGTTATTATTCCCAATAAATGACACTGTTACAATAGGTGATTCCTGAAAATGTCACCAAGGTTTGACATTTATTGTAAAGTGCAGAAGATATCGACATTTAATTGTCAAATAACTTCCCACACCACTTAAGTATTTTAAATAAAATATGGCATTTATTTGATTTCAGTTGTCGGCTGGTCAAAATAACATTTAATGAAACGTGCCGAGTACTCAGTAAATTAACAGATTTTGCATGATGAATCAAATTAGATAAGGATAGTCAACACCAGCCTCATTCCCAGTAGTCCTCCGAGATTTCGGATGTGACGTCACCCCTAACGTCACCCCTCAAGCAGCGCTATCTTACTCAGTTCCAAGCTTCCTCCGTTTCCCTGATCGCGCGGATTAGCCTGGGGACGTAGCTGTAATGACACTATAACTACACCAGAATGCCTCAGGAGATTTGATATGTCGTGCACAACTTAAGGTTGAAATCCGAAGATAAAACGAACATCACAAAAGCAAACTACCTCACATTTGCGCGTAAACAAAAAAGCTTTCAATCATAACACGCGAGAATGCTCTGAATTACAAGGAACAGCCATGAATTGGAGTCTGAGCAACTCTTGATTAGAGCATCTTATTCTGTTCAGCTTCCGATTAAGTATATTCGACATCTGAGCCGGGTTGTGCAAAGCAGGGTTAAAATAACCTAGGGTTAGGGCGAAATTTAAATTCAGATATGAAAGCTTAAAAAGTTGAACAAAAGAAAAAGGAACCCGGGTTAAAATTTAACCCCGGGTTAGCGCTAATCGACCTTCAAGAAAATCATTTACCAAATCAGTTATTTTACATAGCGGAGCTCAATGGCACACTGAGCTATTTATTAAACATGGATTGATATAAGCCGACTCAGGCACGTACGGCCAGCTGTGGTACAAGAGTCTGAAACGTGCGGAAGAGAGTCAAAAAACAAGTTTCCTCAACCGATGGCCGTTATTTTCTTTCTGCTCCTTCAGCGCGCGCTTTATCGGTCTTTTTACAGCATAAAGTTTGCTTCGAACCGATTTAACTTTTCTTTTCAAGGCTGACCTTCTTTCCAGGTCTGCTCACTATGCCCCTGATGAGAATGACAGATCTTCGGAGCGGGCTATTTTTAATCAGTAATTTTTAAATTACCACCAGTCTATACTGCATGACACTGTGTCTATGTTCCTGTTTACATTAGTGAGCTTACTTGAACATATAGCCGGTCTTCATTGCCTGAATTTCAGACGATTACCTCGAGTCGTTTGTACTCACTGAGGGAGTAAAAGTGACTCGAAGTAATCGTCTGAAATTCAGCCTAAGTGTTTCATAGCTATTTCTCATTTTGCTATTTATGTCATCGCTAAACATTTACATTTAACAAAATCTAACGTATTTGTGGCTATTTCCCTTGGCATTAATGCTTGTAGTCTACGCCCAAAGAAATGGTTATTAAACTAGCTACTGGTCTGGTTATTGAACTGTTGTGTGGTTATTGAACTATAATGTGAACAAAAAAGCTCAGAAGTAGAAAACAAGTTTTTCATAGTTCTTTTTTCTACTGCCATTGCAAATCGACTCTCATAAATTATTTCTCGATCGAGAAAAGTCGTTTAATCAAGCGAACCGAGCTTCAATGAGGACGTGCAGCGACCAAAGAAAAAATAATAAATAAAAGACTTTAAGAAAGTCTGTTTACTTATACTTTATTACGAGGGAATCGTAATAAATTTTGAATTGAATCAAGAATAATATAAGTATTACTGGGCTCTATTGATGTACATGTAGACCCATTTTTGAAGAGGACCCATCAAATCTTTTGTCAGCAGTCCATCAGAAAACTGCACTTGCCTAATTTTGCACAACTCTGATTTTCAGGAAGGCCTTTTTTTAAAAATGCCCCCTTTGGCGCTGTTATTTAACAGGAACAAAATTTAATATCCCAGTAAATCATTTGTCAACTTGAAATGAAAACTACGTTAATTGCTTTTGTAACTCCACTAACAACTTAGGAAAACACGACTTTGGTTAACGTGCACAACAGTTGTGAATGTTTTGAAACTTTTTTCTGTATCCTCTTAAATAATTCAATATGAAAAGGCTATTGTCAAACTGCGTATTAATATGAGTTTCACCATCGTCTTTTGCAGAGTTAAAAGAATAATGTCAACTGCAGGATGGAACAATTTAAGGTACCTTTGCTATGTTGATTTTAGAAAAGGATAGCAGTAACACAGTCAAGTGACGCATTCAAATTACAGCAACGCAAACCTTTTAAACTAAAAAATTGTTTTTTATATGTGGAATGATGCTGTATGGCAAATTGTCGTTAGAGTTGGTTTTTTAACTAGAAGTGATTGTTTGAAATGATGTCTTGTAATTCATTGCACGCGATCGACTTTCCAAAATCTTGAAAACTTTGACACGAAAGTGTTAAAAATACTCAAAGTTCAATAGATTTAAAGTTTTTTTATGATCATCATCAGCTCGTTCGGTGACAAATTTTGTTAGGGAGGAAAGCATATTTTCACTTACTTAACGCGTGTTAGTAAAGCCCAGAAAAAATCCGTATTTACTGAATTTTTGCTGGCCGGATTTTTTTAAACCAAAGTCTTTTTGAATAATTGTAAGTTAAGTTTTCAAAAATTTAATTCTTATCCTTTTTTGTCCACAGTTACTGATCAACATTACAATATGTATCATCTGTCAGCTATTAAACACCATAGCAGCGATGGAACGTCTGGAAACATTTGTCAAAGGCGAGGCTGGAACACTTATCTTTGATGAAAATCCTATTGCAAAGAAGAACTCTGATTCATTGCTTGCCTGTTCTCACCTCTGTGTCCGAGATACACGATGCAAAAGTGCTATTTTTATAGAAGACGAAAAGAAGTGTGCTCTTCTTCAGATTACGAAGAAAAAATCGCAGCTCACACGACAAAAACCGTTTGGCGTATTTTACTTGGAGAAGGTAACGTTATTGTTAAGCTTCTTCCATGTCTTAATCAATTGTGTTTGGGGGTAAATTTGGACATAGTACCTAGATAATAAATGATCGTTCCTTAAAAAGACTTTTTCCAAATCGCCTTAAAGGATTTTCTTTTCCACAATTCACCTTTAGCAGTGTTCCTATGGTTACGAGATTTGGGGTCAGAAGTAGCATAATACTGGATGCCGGCCCCCAAAAACGATAAAAGATGTAAAGGCTGATATATTCTTTTCAGCATGTCCTTTTTTTTCATCTCTTACACTCCTCCAAGCTTTCCCGCCCCCAGACGGTCGCCTCCACGTCGGCGTAAATAAAAAGCGTGCCTGGTAAACTTTAGACAGGAGAGGGGAGCCGAAATGTGTCCCGCAGTTGTTTCTGGAATCGTTACTGGGGACGCGTCGGGCAGCTATTGGTCAATTTTTTCCCTGTCCCTAACAATCCCAGAAGTCTTCGCGAAAGTTAACTCGGCCCAGTTTTTTCTCGTTTCTGTAGTGGCGTAAACAACACAATCAAGATCAATCAAATGCTAACATAAGAAGTGCATCAACCAATAGTAAGAAAACAGTATGGGCAGTCGCTATACTTCTGAGTTGGTAGTAATGACATCTTATTAAAGTAAAGGGATTATGACATCAGAAAAATGAAGGGTGTTGTTTTACTATCCACAGGTTAATACCGATCTGCCAGGTAAGTCTTCATTCTATAATTTCTTGTCTGTTGCAATTATCTTGAAAAAGTTGAAAAAGTAAGTTCTTGCCTATCAGCGCTGATCATGAATTATCGCAAATGTGGGTTGGCATGAAAATGGTGTCTCCTTCTTTCTTGGTGACGTTTTTTTCGAGGTTTTCAGATTGATGATGTTTATTTTTCTCATGATTTGTCGTCACTATTTCGCAAGTAGTTACGTCAAATTCATGGAGCAGCAACTCTACTTGGCTATCACGAGGAGCGAATGTAGAAAAAAGGCGACTTCTTGGATTTGCTAATTGATTTAATATACTTTTTTGATCCACCTAACGTTGTTGACAAGGTATCAATGTTCATCTGTTCATGTAGGATCGAAACGGGAGCTGGCTGTCCCCTCGTGCAAATCTCTCTCCCCACCCATCCATCCCAGTGGTGTGTACTGGGTTGATCCAGATGGTGGATCCCAGATCAACGCGTTCAGAGTTTACTGCGAGATGGACACCGATGGAGGGGGCTGGACCTTAGTTTGGAGTTACGCGTTTACTGACTATGAAAATTTTAAGTCAAAAGCTAACGCAGTCAGTCCCTCGCCCGAATGGCCCGATATCTCGGCGGACATTGATGTGCCTGTCTCTACTACACCACCTTTGCATGAACACGATTTCAACGCCTTAGACTTTTCACTTTGGAAGAAACTCGGACAGGAAATCTTCGTCAAAAGTAATGTGAACAACTGGCTGGTATGCTCACCAAGGGGAGGAAGCTTTGTCGACTGGACACCAGGAAAAATCTCTTGTAAAATCGCCAACAAAATCGCTGGTACGCATTGTGCTGATGGATCTCCACCGGTGAAAATTCTCTTTAAGGACTGTGGACCACAGCTGCTTCGAAGAAACAAAAGTTATTATTATTTTGTGAGTTGCACCAAATATAGATGGCCTATTCATGATCCGTGCGCAAAAAACCAGGAAAATCAATTGAGAGACGTCCAGGATCCCCACGGAAGTATTTTCGTTCGTTGAGCGGAACTTCCCAGAAGAAACTACAAATTGCTCTTTGTACTAAGTGTAATTTCTTGTTGTAGTTTAACAATTTCAGCATTGTGTTTTAACTGCCATAGCACGCGCTTTAGAAGTAGCACGGACAAAATTTAAAGTAATATATGCATGACGTTCTTTGCTGAACTATAACTAATACTGGTTTCTATTTTTATTACGCACTGAAGGTCGAAGGCATTTCAGTGGCAAATGTTGAAGTTGCTCGACGTGATACTGGGTCAGTTGTTGTTTTGAATGACTCATAGGATTGTTTTGTGGGAATCTATCATTTTTGCTATTTTGCCATTGTTATATTAGCCCGCTTATTCCAAACTGCGTTGAAAACCGGAAGTGAAAACAGTGTCATATAACCTAGTTCCCAGGGCCTTCCCGTTTTTCCTGTTCTCTGGACAGGAAATCACCCCAGTCTCTCGCGCGGCCTCAGAATGACAAATACTCAAATAACCTGCTCTCAAAAGTTTTTTTTCTCTTTATAGAGGGGGTCCATATAGAGACCAAGCCAACGCTATAATGATACGAAACACGAACATATCGGCGTTAGAATGACCCACGTAGACTAAACTCAGAGTGGGGATTAAAACAAGACCGAAGGGCTGATTTGCTTTAAGATTTACTTGAGGTCAATACTTCGGCTAATCTCGTACCCAGATCTCACTCTGTTTTACACTGGCCGTGGGAGATCTGGGTACGAGATTATACTTCGGCTAACAAAGTTAGCCTTCCCATGGATAATAGAAAGACTGTCTTTCTATTATCCATGGCCTTCCTCAGGGCCAGGGCTACACTGGCCTCAAATAAAACAACCCTCTGCCGTATTGCCAACCTTGCATTAAGTTTTATTTTAATTCCCAGTTCAAGTGACGTCTGGCATTAGCATCTCTACCTTAGAGATTCGACAACAAAGAACCGGTTGGTTTTATTTACGCATTGAGCGGACCCCTACATTCAAAGTTCTTTTTTTAACTCGGGGAATAGGATAAAATTGAATAGGTTACTAAATTTTGTGACCACCATATAATTTGATTATAGTATGAACACGTAACTATATTAAGGACTGACCATCAGAAAAGTTATGGGGGGGGGGGGAAATTTCGAGCCGCAGGAACTTTTTTTTTTCGTTATCAAATTCCTTGTGTGAATTTTTTTAGGCCATAGCATGAATATTTTTTAGGATTAACTGGCGTACGTGAATTTTTTTTCATTTAATTTTCCCTTGCGCGAATATTTTTTTTTGTACTTCGCCCGCCCCCCCCCACCCCCCCATATGTTTTCTAATGGTACGTCTCTTAACGTAGCGAGATCGTGTTGGCATGTCTTTCCTTTCAGTTGTTTCAGGGTCATCAAGCCAATTTAACTAAACTAATTTCATTAAGGCCCACGACCCTGTTTCCTGGAATGCATCAACCTGATCCGCTTTGTAAATCCTGAAATATGAAGGGGTCACCATTAACTGTACGTACTGTTTATTCATCACGTTCTCGATCAACAATATATAGAATACGAGGAAGCGTTGTTGGGGTGATGTGGGGAGGGGAGGGGAGGGAGGGGGTCGTGGCTAACTAAAAACAGATGCACAATATATACATGAAAATGTATACTGACATCAACATAGAACAGTCTACCCTCCAGGGGTACAAGTCCCTATAATGGTCTATACGGGAGGGGAGGCTCCACAAAGCGGTACCTTTTTCAAGGTTCAGGTTTATGAAAGGGTATGGATTTCACAAGTGAGTATATGAATGGGTGGTGAAATCTGTCTTTTCGGTCTGTGAAAGGACCAAAAAGTACAAACAGACGCGTCTTGCATTTAAATGGGATTCGTTCTGAACTAAGTCTGTGAAAGGGGCGCATGCCTTTCTGTCAAAATTATATGGAGTTTAACCTCAGGGCGCAGCCTCCCCGTGTATAACTTTGTTGAGTGCCCCCCCGGTCAATGGACATTGTAGCTGTACTCTTTAAGAAACATTCTTCACAGTTTGTCTGGTGTTTTTGCGCCAGACTAAGTCGCATTTTTATAGAAATGTGCCGCAGTATGTTTGACGTGGAAAAAATAAAGAGAAGGAAAATGCGGAAGAGGAATCATGTCAGGCGATCGACATTGGAAATTCTATTTTTATTCTCGGCGTGCTCTCTTGTGATATTGGAAATTCGATACTACCCTAAAATAACAAGTTCCGCTTTCCAGACGATCTATAAACATAAACTTCCCTGATTTGTCACAAAACTAGTTTGACGCGCACAGTCTCTATAGCTAACGAGTTGTAAGGTGTAGCGTGGTTTGGTTCTTTTCAATTTTAGAGCCAAAATGGTGGATTCAATGCTAAGCAAACTAAGGAAAATGTTATGTGGTAAGACAGGCAGTGTCATGTCCATGCTTTTCATGACTTCTTCCTTTTTTCTTGTTGAAATAATAGTTGGTTATGCAACAAACTCAATGGCTCTTGTAGCTGATTCGTTTCACATGTTATCCGACGTTATTTCGCTGATAATCGGCTTTTTCGCTTTGAGATACTCCAAACGCAGCCAGCGAACTGAGAGAAACACATTCGGCTGGCAACGAGCTGAAGTGTTGGGTGCTTTGGTAAACTCTGTGTTTCTTATTGCACTCTGCTTTTCAATTCTCGTCGAGTCGTTGAAACGACTCGTGGAGCCAGAGTCACTAAAGAACCCAGTTTTGGTTCTCATCGTTGGAGCTGTCGGTTTAGCGGTTAATGTGATCGGCCTCATGTTATTTCATGAACATGGGCATGGGCACAGCCATGGTGGTAGCAATGGTCACAAGGATAACCATGGCAATAAGCATGTAACTGAAAATGTAGAAAATGAAAATGTACAAATAGCCATTCAGTCAGGGCCACGGAGGGAAAAAGAGAGCCACAAGGCTGTCGACCAAGCCATAGATGAAGGTAAGTGTTATGGTGGACCATGTCACGTTTTTTTTCTTCTTATGTGATTTTTGTTTTTGCTAGTAAATCATAGTGGCACTAACGACTTCTCTGACAACCGTGACTTTGCATCAAGGCAATGAAGAGTTTAAAAAGCCTTTTGCATTAGATACCGCGATTTAATAAATTAGAACCAGTGAATGTTCCAGTTTATCAATCGAGACTCTAGGCTCGTTGTTATGTTTACTATTTTCTCAAGAACTTGAAAGTTCGTTTTGATGAACTTTTAGGCTAAATTGCAGTTATAATATCGTGGTGATTATAAATAATACTATCATATAACTACGCTATTTGGTATATATAATATTATAAGTGCATTTGGCTAATTGACTTCTTGAGAGATTCACGATAGACTATAATTAACTATAAGTCAAGATGAAAGGCTTGCAATAATTGCAGTAATTAATTATAAATATTTTACAAAATAAATTAATAGAACATTAAACAGTACTTGCTGTTTTTGATATCCGTGTTTCTTTTTCAGAAATTGGCTACTTATTTACTATTTAAAGGAGAAAGGGTTTAAGGCTGCAAAATAAGACAATTACGCTTGTGTTCGACCCTTTTTGACTTTTTTGGAGCAGTGGCGAGTGTACTCGGCTGTCCAGAATTCAAACTTAGCTATAAGATCAGCTGAGTGAGCTTGTTTAAATAATATTTGTTAACTGGGCTGTAAAATCCCGGCAGTGGAACAGATTAATGTTGTTTTAAAAGCTCGGCTTTGGTTAAGAAGCTTAACATTGTTATGGGAGTGTTCACCCGACTGCCAAAAAGAAATAACAGAAGTCAATTCTGTTGACTGAGGTCAACTAACCTATAATCGTGACAGAACAGGTTTCATTTTACTAAAGTTGCATCTACAGCGATCTAAGGCACAATAAACTGGAATAGAATTACAATCCAAATTGTAAATCCATCAGAGTTTTTTTATGCGCGAGCTGAACACCCTTTGTCTCAATCGCCTCACATTGCGTCAGACTTCGTGTATAAGTTTAGTTTAGTATTTTTCAGTCTAGTCATCGTTGTTTTTTTAGGCAAAGAAAATAATGGAAATGAAACCGATGATGTAGAACAACTGGAGTCTGATCATTCAGCACTGGAAGATAAAGATGAATCGAGGGATAAAACTGATGGCGATGTAGTTCCTAATGGTGAGTGTACAGAGGCCCAAATGAGGATAAGAACATAGAAGACGAAAGTTGCAAATAACGCAGTGCGCTGCCGACTTCATGACAATAGTTCATTTAATCACTTTACTTTACGTTTTAGGCAAGGAAACAGTTGGAATTGAGACCAATGACACTGAACATAGTTCTGATCACAGAGAGCCTGAGGATGAAGATAAATCAAGGGATCATTGTACCTCGGCCAGTAATGGTAAGTATAACTGGACCAAAGCGGGACAAGTGTTGGGGACTGTAGGGTTCTCGCTTGGCTAGTTAACGAAGGAAACGAGACTCTGTTCTTCAACTACTACGGCATTTATTCTTCTCAGCGCTAACAATTCTTCTGCAGCTACAACACCTTTTCTTCTACTAGCCAAGCCCGTCACTAGCGAATTAAATAATCAAATTGTAGACGTGTTTGTCTGGTTAGCTGACCTGGCCTTGAGAAGTGAGAACTTCCCATTGCGTATCATGTCGCTGAACTAGAATACTCTACACCAAAGAACCAACTGAACGCTAGCGGTAAAATTGCTCTGTAGGACCAAGCATACAAAAGCAGGGACCTTCAGTGCACCTAGAACTCACGAAGGTCAGCTATAATCCCCGAACATGCCTACTTCAAAGAACTACAATTAAGTTAAACAAATCGTACCGCAGCGATACTACTAAAAACTCAGGAACTATCCGTGTGAGCTGCTGTAACATTGAATTTCCTTAGACTATCAACTGTTTATGAAGAACAGCACGTACAGTACTATAAAATAATCATTCGGATACCCTTAACGTAAGAAAAACCTTAAAAATACCAAAACTCAAAAACAAAACTAAAAGCAACTACTACTTCATAACCGACACACGCAATACACAGCGGAAAAGAGCGGCAACTGACGCAATACGGTACCGTAAACATACCAGCAAAATACCACAAGATAGTGCGATCCAATATTATCTACAATACCAGCTAGGCCGCATGTCTTGGGTACCCTCAGAAATGTCTTTTTTATTATTTTACCTGTTTGGTTATTCTAATTATTCTCCATTAGTTATCGTTTCAGGGTTCTTATTCTAGCAAGTATTATACCTTTTATTCCATCCCAAAGTTAACTTATTTAGGTCAGAAATTTGATTTCAAGAAATGCCAATTAATTTCATCTAAGTCATATCTACGGTCACGTCTAATAACGTTTTGCATTACGATATGAAAATTTATATTCTGAACGGATTATGAAGGGTAATTAGCCAGTATCCTCAGGCCCGTTTCAAACGTCTACGTCTGAAACCAAGTCGTGCTAGTGTCGTGCTGCAGTCGAGCTACAGTCGTGCTGCAGTCGTGCTAGAGTCGTGCTGCAGTCGAACTACAGTCGAGCCAGCTTAGCACGGAAGTAGCACGACTTTTGAAACAGGCCTTACCTATGTAATCCATAAAACATTTGGAGTGTCTGATCTGTATAGGGCAAGAGTACATTTGGCTCGCAATACCCTAAATCTTTTGCTTTATGATCATCTATCCCTCAGGTGAAGATGAAAATAGCCACTCTGTTTCCAGCAATTCTGCCAAAAGTGACGTCAAAGTCAAGTCAAGCGCTCAACTGAACATGAAGGGGGTATACTTGCATGTTCTGGGGGATGCCCTCGGGTCTGTTATTGTTATAATAAGCGCTTTGATCATCAAGTACGCCTCTGGTAAATGGACGGTATACGTTGATCCTGGTATGAGTATTCTGATGGTCTGCCTTATCTTGAAGAGTTCCATTCCACTCATGCGAGAGTCATCGATGATCTTGCTTCAAACTGTTCCTACTCATATTAAAATCAAGGAAGTGCAAGATCGGCTGTTGGGCCATGTAGATGGTGTGTTAGGTGTTCATGAATTCCATGTCTGGCAGTTGGCTGGAAATAAAATTATCGGTGAGTTCTGAATATGACTGGTGAATGATCTGTAATTGCTAAAAGTCTCTTCAGTTTTCGATCACACAGATGACGTCAAAATGTGGCAAAAATAAACTAGTGGCAAACGAGGCAAAAGCGAATGTCTCTCTGATATTCTGACTATAAAGTTTGGCGTCAAGCACAAAACACTAAGCGGGGTCCTCTGCATGTTTTGTACCGGCGTCATAACGACAACAATCTCTTCCCCAGAGTCCGGTCCGCTAGGGTAAGGGTAAGGGTAACGCGGTTTCTGGGAACAAGTTTTACGTCATAAATCATTCTCACTTGTTAAATAGGCCTCTTCCGAGTTCCAAAAACTCTCATTTTTAAAGTGGGGCCAAGTGCTCAACCTTTCTTGTGAAAATGAGTTTTATTTCCATGAGAATAAGAAAGTATTTCCATATCAGAGGCAGAGCACTTAAACTCGTTTTGAAACAGAGGTCCTGGGGAACTCGAAAATGATCCTTTGCGTATGCTCCCACTTTAATAATTTCCATTACGTAATCCACTTTTTGCCTTAATTTTAGCTTCAGCCCATATCAGATGCCGATCTCCAGATGAATACATGGGCATTGCCAGCAAGATGAAGGGATTTTTTCACAACGAGGGTATCCACTCCACTACTATCCAACCCGAGTTTGTAACTGATGGCAAAAAAGGTAATGAATGTGCCTTAGAATGTGGGCAGGACAAGGCATGCGCAGGAGAGAGATGCTGTCCTGGGGAGACTGGAACTGAACTAAGGAAACGTTCTCCACTGAATCACGACGAAGGCACCATAAATCATGGGTTCAATGTGGTTTAGATTTAGTTATTTTCAAAGACTGTATTCTCTTAAAGCCTCCAACAGAATCATTTAGAACACTTTTATTTTATCATTCAGGTATTGGATTGTAATTCTAGTTAGCGGTCAGGTATTTGGAGGGTTGCCATCAGCTCTGATTTTCAGATGTAGACAAATCTCTTTTCCTAGAGATGCATATACAGTCGAACGGTCCCGGCGGACGGTCTCGGCGGACACTCCGTACATTGACTCTTAATAGGGACCTTAAGATTCGAGGACGGCGACGGCAGAGAAAGCGTCGCTGAAAAAGTGAATTCGCGTTCTTTCAATCTTCATCGCGATTACTCCAAGTCACTAACTTTGTCAAATGTAGGCGAACCCCTCCTAAAGTCGAATTCCTAAGAACCATATCTAAGTTCAGAAGGAGAGAGGAAATTTCGTCGTCGCTTGTGTACTTCCTCTGTACATCGAGAAATTGGGCATTTTCACGTCGTAGTCGTGCAGTGACGGCAAAGAAATGTACAAAAAAGCGTGATGCACGTGCAAAATTGTTGTTTTGCTAATTAAACCTATTGTTTTTGTGGTGTTCCCGTTGCCGTCGCCGTCGTCGGATCTTAAGCTCCCTAAATTAAACCTCTCTACAACGGTAACGGCCGCTATATCGTGTCCCTAACTGGCATTCTGCCAAAATAACCTCTCGACAACGACCAGTTTTTTCAGCGAGTGATGAATAAGTCAAGAATGGCCGTCATGAAATTTGATACGTAGGCGCGTTGATGACTGATCGCGGCAATTGTATTCGTTGATTGCGGTTATACTGCTACATGCAGTAAGAACAAATTGTCTACGATACTTGTTCGCTTTGTCACGTTAACAGTTGTTTCAAAACATTGTTCAAGTTTTTTGTGTGTATTTTATCTCTCTATATATTATTTATGATTGGATTACACTCTTTTTCTGTAATAATATATTTTATAAGAATATCGAGGCTAAGATTTATGAAAATTTATGAATATTTTAAGAATAAACCGAAGGCCGAGATTTTGAAAAAACGGCAAAACTAGCCAACAACTAAATCGCAAAAACCTTTCACTAACTATAATTGACACTCCCAAACATTCTTAAACGGAAATGTCATAAGCTATAATTTAAGAATAATACAAATTATATTTTCAGTCTTAAATCATGTAGCAGAAAAATAAGAATATTCAGCATGGGCCGGAAAAACAACATTCTTATTGAAGGAGTGTAACATCATGGGATACAGTAAGCATGAACGTAGCAAAAAAAAAAATATTGTAACACCTTGGAACATAGTAACCATGAACATAGCACAATAAAAATGTTGTACTCCTTAATAAGAATTTGTCGTATTACACCCCTACCTCCCCATAACGGCCACTTCTCGACAACGGCCTGACTTTCTCCTGCCCCAAGGTGGCGGTTGTTGAGAGGTTGGACTGTATGACCTCCGCCCACTTAAGTTACCATCAACTCACAGTCGATCTCGTACATTTCCTAAACAATGAATTATTGATTACATTATTATTTACATTATTGATGGAGTTGTACATTTCTGGAGATTAAACTATAGTACTGTCTCATGTTTGCAGGAGCAAAGAACTGCTCCTTGTGTTAATTGTGACGCACCAAAGCATAGTAAACCATTTCCATGTTTCAAAAAACTCCAAATTCCAAATTGAAGCCAAGTACAGCATCTATCTTTTAAAAATGAGTTTTCGCGCAAAGGCTTTGCACTTAGCCATGCTTTAAAACAGAGGCTCGGGCAATTCGTAAATGGACTATTTAGCTTCGTAAGATTGTTTTGATTTCTTGTTAGTTCTGTAATTATAATCGTTGTGTGTAGGTACTGTTAGAAAGCAAATTAAAATTATATCCTTTCTTTTTCACTATTTTTACAACTACAATCAATATGCGCCTGAATAAATTTTTAGAAGCAAGACGGCATAGCAAAAGAGAATTTCAGCGATTCTCGCTAAAACTGATCTATATAAACTTTAGGGATGACTTATTTGTATATAGTTTGATGACCAAGGATTTAAAAACGAGGCTGCCGTTTTACAAGTTCACTTAAGCGCTCAGAAATATACTAAAATGAAGATCATGATCTAGGCAATTATTATCCAGACAAGTCCATTTCCCTGTAGACTTTCTAAAAGAGTCTTTCGTCTGATTTAATATGGGGAGGGTCGACCTCTCGCGACTCCGTTGCTCGCTCGGCTCCTTCGCGGCCTAAAAAGCTCGCTCCACTTGCTTAGAAACTCGTGGGGTCGACTTGCGGCAAGTCTAATTTTCCCAAGACTGACGAGAACATTATGTCAACATGATACAACTCAAAGCAGTTACACACATTGTCCACCGCTCACCTGTGCCGGTAACCGATCACATCACCTTCCCTTATTTATTTTGTTTCAGTTTTACTTTCAGTTGTCCTTTTTTGAAGTTTAGTAACACCGCTTTATTATAGAAATAAATGATTTCTAATGTGTGGCATGTCAGTGTTCCATTATGGCAAATTAAGGATGTGACTCGGCTAAAGGCTACATATGAGTAATTCCGTTTTAAGACAAAATCCATTAGGAAATTGAGTAACTTTCATTTTCAGTGGACAAAAACCCTGTACCAGCATATTTTCAAGCATATTGCATTCTTTTTCACACTTTTCAATGGCCATAAATGTAATAAGTTGTTTGAAATAACTCCGACGAAAACGTTCTTATGGGAGCCCGAGAAAACATTCAACTTCAAAAGCCTCAAATTTCACAAAATGAAATTTATCTTACGCATGACGATTTTACCCGTGTTTTCTCAATTCCTGTTAAATTTGAAATTTATTTTCTCGGGCTTAACTAATTACATCCATAGCCCTTGAAAAGTTTGAAAAAAGAATGCGATATGGCTTTAAAAATTCTCGGTACAAGGTTTTGTCCACTGAAAATTAAAATTATTCAACTTCCTAATGCATTCCGTCTCAATTGCTCTCTTGATAAAAGGAAAAGAAAGATCATTTCATATCTAGGGAATTAAAGATGATGAACATATATCTTAGGTCTTGACAGGTTGAATTGTAGTTGTAATAGGTGAGTAGAATAAAAATGTGTCCATTCGCAAATGCTTTGATGAGATCAGTTTCTCTCTGATGACTCGGCAACTTTGAGTTCGACTTAAACATTTCAATGATCGATTAACTATTTTCTAATGCAAAATTTCCGCCGACGGTTTGTTTGTTAGTTCCTCAGTTTCCGAGATTAATCCACACCATCTCCGTTTTTCTAATGCACTTTGAAATCCCTTTAACTTAATTTAAAAAAATACGAAGTTGCCGGTTTTCAGGAGCAGAAAAGAAACTGATTATTAATAAATTCAGTCCTATCTGAGCTGTAAATAACACTCGAAAGCAAAGTCAGCACATGGTTTATCTATTTTCTGGCCATAAAAAATCCAGTTGCAAAGGAGAAGAACAATTTGTATCTGTCAAATGAGGGCCGACGATTTGGACATCATTATTCTGCTCATCAAAAAGAGTTAACGGAGAACATAACCTTACTTGTAAGCCTTTCAAGAAAGTTTCCTAGCTTTTCAAGGTTTTTCAAAAATCAAAATTTATTCAGTTAACCAATACCCAAATCAATAATAAAAAAAAAATCCTTAGAAATTCATCAAAAATCTGCTAACATTTTGATGTAAGATATTCTTCATACGTGATGTTTCTATGGTTTTTATCATCGGACAAGCAACTTTATTGTTGACTCATAGCTGACATTTCCGTTTAAACTTTATGAAGAAGAGCCCCAAAATTAATAGCCTTACTCGGGTAATGGAGTCTGTATGTTAAAATAATTATGATCACTTTCCATTACGGTAAAATCAGCCAATTTTTCCGCCTACAATGCGAAAATTACGACTATAGCCATCTGTTTTAATCGAGGTTGTTACGAATTGTCGCAAAATGTCAAGGTAAAAGGACATCGCATAAATAAATACGGAATATTAGGACCGAGAAAAATAGTCAGGTTTACGGCTGAAGTCGAATGCAGCGAAACTAACAATGTTAATCAAAATCTCCTTGCTTACTTTGTCCATTATAAAACTGAGTTTAAGCGAAAGTTAAAACAATTGCAGGCGAAATATCAATTAACAGCTGCAGATAAAAAGGCCGTTTATGATGGCTGGTATCTGAGGCAAATGTACCACGAGATGTAGACTGAAAGGAAAAATAAAACATGAACTAAGGAACAAAAGAGGGATAGCAAGTGAAGGAGATAACTTCAAAATATCCTTTAAGCAATCAAACATCTATTTATAATTTAAGAATATTGAACTTTAGATTGTAGCGATATTGTGACCAAAAACAAATTTGGTCTGTGCATTTGCAGATTGCTTTCGATTTAGCAACAAGGAGATTGAATAGTCGGAACATTATTCCTTTAGTATCTAGAAGGTGGCAAAAAAACCCCTGTCAGATAGGTCATTCAAATCAATCATTTCAGAAAGAAGTAAATATTCTTTACGACAATCAGAGTGTCAAATGTCATCACAGATAGTATATTTTTTGCACACATCTTTAATTAAACTAGTACTATTTGAAAGCTCAAAGCAGTCAAAGAAAAACATTTCATAAAGAAAGTTATTTTGAGCTTATAAGTTTGTGCCAGTCGCTTCTATTCCAGCAACGTTATAGCGGAGCTATAGAATGGTGTCCTTTTTAAAGGTGAGGGAACACAACAACTTTGCACGTATTATATGTTGTTTCTCCTTTCATTTTCTCTCGCGGAGCAACTAAAATTCTAAGTTTTGTTGCCTCTCTTCGCAGATGCTGGACAGAACTTATCTTTTCTTCGTATTACCTTTAGTCCTGGCAATAAAGGCAGAAGAAAGTGGTACATTTTTTACCGTTGAAGAGAATGAATTTCTTCTGAACGAAAAGGTTTTTTTGAGGATTAAAGGACAGTCTTTATTTTCTTGTTCTCAAATATGCGCGAGGCGGTCGGGTTGTAAAGGTGCAAACTTTCTTAGGGAAAAAGCAGAGGAAGGAATATGTTTACTTCTTAGTGAACTACAAACAGAACATCCAGATTTGACTCAGAAGTGGCAAGGGTCTTTTTATTTAAAAAAGGTAGGAAATCATTAAGATAATCCACCTATTCTTGGACAGTTGAATTTCCAATTTATCTCAGGCATGCCAATCAAGCAATGAGCTTCGAACAACCTCTTCATTTGGGTGATGTCGTGAGATGTCGGCCACTCGGCCTGGTGGCTTTCCCGCTCGCTCCCGCATAACATTCGCTGCTCGCCTCGCTCGCTTTTCGAAATGCAGAGCTTGCTGGCAGATTAATAAAGTAACTTGTCCTGACTGTAATTTTTGTAATTTATTTTTACAGTTGAATGTTGGTCGCCCTAAAGACGGTAAGTAAGCATTAGTCTTGCACTGCGTTTTTCTGGTTAAATCGTTCAATTTTTTTTCGAAGAAAAAAATTGCATGTTGCGAGTTGTTTGGTGCGAGTGACTTTTCTTCATGTGACACGAATTATTTGTTCTTCGCTCTTATGACATGGCAACAGGCACAACAGGCATGTTTAACACCATTTTGTTATTACTGAGCTTAACATTATATTAGTTAGTGTACGATCTACAAAAGTTAGGCCCCTCACTGAAAAGTTAAAACATGCATCTCGTTGAAACGTTTTTAGGAGACCACACCCTTCCAAACCTTTACGTTTCAAAAACCTTTTTTGTCTTTTACATTTACATCTAATAACTTGAATATCTCACATGTTTAGGAGAAGGAGGAATCTTTTCTATCCACCCAGATTTCCAACCGAAAAGTGCTTGTTTCACATGGTTTTATTATAACTGCTGGCTGCGCGTGTGTACTTCGATTGGTTGTTCGACTTACTTTGCCACTCGAAAGTTCCTCGAGGAAATATTTTAGGAGGCATGTATACATACTAAATAAGTCGTTTATTGACCAGGCAATCTTGATGCCTTATTTTGTAGGTCCAGCCATAGATACCATCCATCCGACTGCGAATCACAACTCGTGCCAAGCTATCCTCGACCATAATAACCATGCCTCCTCGGGAGTTTATCAGATTGATCTTGACGGAGGTACCCAGGACAACGCGTTCAGAGTCTATTGTGATATGGACACTGAAGGAGGAGGCTGGACTCTAGTCTGGAGCTATACTTTCACAGATTATGATGATTTTGATGATAATTCAAATGCGGTCACTCCCAGACCAAACTGGCCAGCAAATTCCGAAGTTGATGTCCCGGTGTCGACAACTCCACCACAGAGTGAAAAAGATTACAATGCTTTAAACTTTTCGATGTGGAAACACCTTGGAAAACAAGTCCTGATAAAGAGCAACATAAACAATTGGCTGATGTGTCAACCAGGAACAGGAAGTTTGGTTGATTGGAAAACCGGAAGTGTAAGCTGCCAGGTGATCAAAAGAGTGACCACTAAATGTCAAAGTACTCAGGGACCAACAAATATCTGGATAAGTGAATCGGACAATAGCTATGGTCCAATGTATGGTACCTCCGGCAAGTCTGGGATTTACTATTATTTCGATGGCTCCCAAAGTAATGGCTGGCCAACACATGACCCTTGTGCCCAAAACCAGGAAAACAATTTGAGGGATGTTAATTCTCCACATGGAAATATTTTTATCCGCTAACAGATCTGTAATCAAGACATGGATTCCTTTGGGATGACCTGGATAAGGGTGTATTAACCAATTCACTTAAAACCTGGTGCATCAAGAGAACCGTTAAATCCCACCTGGACAGGGATACATTGGTACCTTTAATCCCCAGGGTGTGTACTCCCTTATATGGCCTATAGGGGGATGTACCGTCGAACAGGGTATGGTTTTTGACCTCGCTATCCTGAACAGGGTATATGATAAGCGAGTCTGTGCTATGAACAGAACGTAAAATTTGCGTAAAATTTGCACTCCAAGTATACAAATGCTATGTCTATAACGCGAATTTTCTCTGTTGCCATTGCCAATAAATGGCTTTAAAACAAGACAGCGTGCGTTTTATCCTTTTTCTTGAACAGGGTAATAAAGTCGAGGTTGTTGTCCCAAACATAGTATGTATTTTAGTTTTTGTCCTAAACAGGGTCAGGGTTTCAAATCCTCAGCGTCTCACTTTTGCCCAAATCGCTGGCTGAGTACCCACCCGGGCTTTGATGCACCATGATCTGATTATTGGGATCAGAACATCCTGATCTGAACCATCCCAAAGTAACGCAGCACTCAGAGCTAATCATTTAAAGCAAAGACAATATATAATTAAACTATGAAACCTCTCGCCCCTTATGACTTTGAGACTTGTTGTCACTTCATTCTCATTAAATAGAGTGAGTGAACTAAGAAGCAGGCTCTGAAAGCATTATCAGTATTTCTGATAGCCTGTCGGGAGGCTTTCAGATAAGTCAGAGAGAGGGGAAAAATAAGGAGGAAGTGGGGGAAAAGGAGATTGTGCCGTACCTTCAGTCTGAACCGGCCTGCAACAGGCTATATTTTTGAACTAGGCTGCGCTTGCCTGGCTACCTATATACAAGACAAAACTGAACGAGTTTGGTGTTTCAGGCTAGTGTGCGTTTAGGTCTTCACAAGAGAGAATCTATACGTTTCATTTTGTATGCAGTACTAGACGTACTAGTACATGACTGTACTTTGCTCTTTGAAGTAGCCTGTGCCAGGCCCTCAGATAGTATAGTGGGGACGTATTAAACGAACAAAGCGAAAATAAGACGCGCGCGACTTGGGAAGGGGGCGGTGGCGGCGGGAAAAATGGGAGAGAGAGCCTGTTAGCATTTTTTTAACGACTCTCATCCGCCCATTTTTGTTACCTCTGGATCTGGCTGTCAAAACTGTTAACACTTCGGTTAGATACAATCATTCTCGCTTCTCGCGCGAGCGCCGCCCCGTCTCTCCCCAGCCCCCGCGCGTTTTCTTATTTTTGAACGACTTTTCACTTTCACCACTATCTCGGAACCTGGAACAGGCTACTGTCAGAGTGATATGAGCATCCCTGCGTTTTGGGTATCCCCATTCCCAAAACCTTACTGGTGTGGGCATCCCCTGTAACCCCAGCCCTAACCCTTAATCAAATCGCTAAGGTAATATTAGAAGCCGTGGATGCCCATATCACCAGTGAGGGTTTTGGGAATGAGGATGCCCATATCACTGTAACACCGGCCATAATATACTTATCCAATGGATAGTGATTTATTCGGTGGATAGCGCATATCCAACGTTTGAATGCAGCTCTAAAAGAATTATTCCGCGGCAAACCTGATGTCACCTCGTATAAGGGAATCCAAGACAGTCTTGGATTCTGGATTTCAGGTACTGGATTCTAGTTTTTGTCAGTGGGACTTGGATTGTGGATTCCATTCGTTAGTGGGATTCCGGATTCCTTGAGCTGTATTCCGGATTCCAAAGCCCAGGATTCTACGGGATTTCCCAGATTCTGGAATCCAGATTCCCTTACATGTGGCAAATGGGTGATGTCACGGTACCCGAATTTACCGAGGACGACCAGGAACAAGCAGGGGGCAGGGGCCACTGAAGGGAGGGAGATAGATAAGCTGTCACTTTGTAATTGAGTGCTAGCCATTTGTCAGAGCGAATCAGGGGATTGTGAGTTGTGTAACTCCTCTGACATGGCCCACCCAGATAAGCACTAGTTACGTGCGTGTCAAAATCGTAAATCTGACGTTTGAACAAATCAAGTATGGTATGTGTCTGCTGACACCTCCCACTTAGTTTTCTGGGACGGGTTGTCACAGTTAATTCTTGGTCCTGGTCTCCAGATCTTAGCTGGGGCCCAGTCTCCTTGTTACGGGTGGTTACCAAGGAATGAAAAAGCATTTCTTGAACTTTCTTGAAGAAAAAGAAGATTTAACGTACGCCAAAGGGTAAAGGAAATCAATTAAGGAACCAGATATTGTTATTTCAAAGAATGGTGTGACTTATAATTAACGGTAAGCTATTTGCTATTTATTTTGCTAGGTAAGAATGCGACACCTAGGCTGTTCTTTCTCTCGTCACGACACTGCTAGTTATAACCTTTGGTGCTTGTAATAATGTGAAGCATTCGAGATTGAAATTTTTATTCATGGGCTTGAAGAGTTTTAAGGTTTAACTACCTAGGAACTGTTAACAAACAGTTACACCCATAAACTTCTTTTATGCAAGTCAGTTGTTTCGATTGAAAGTTACAGGTAGCCATAGTTCACGTATGGTTATCCTATATCAGTGACAGCAGGAATAACTTTCTAGGTACACTGAACTCGAATTTTAATTCAATTTTTTTCTTCATAGCTGGGCGCTATGTGGCCCGGAAAATGTCTTCAGCATTTTCCAGATCAGATACACGAGCTCAGCAATCTCCAAAGGCCTTGGATCAGACAAACTCTGTACCTGGTAAATCACAGAAATATGCACCAGTTACTACAGACATTGACGATTCACTAGTGTCTTCTACAGAGCAGAAACAAATGGGCTTTTCTTATGGAGTGATTAGCCATGCAAATGGAGAAGACGGAGCAGCTCAGCAGAGAGTGACCTAATCCAGAATGCTGGCTGATTAATTAGTAGCAAGCTACATATATCTTCCCTTTTAGTAAATAATGCAAAATGCACTTTTAACCTTGTAGAATGTAACCTGCATGTAGGGCCTGGATTTAAGGGTTTTTAGTCACATTAATTTACTCTAGTGATATCATGCTTCAATGTTGCCATGAATCATATAACAATGGTAGAACAGCAAATTTTCAGAGAAACTAAATGTCAACTTTGTCTTATAATTATTGTATTTTACTAAATGCAGCACATGTGGAGAGGGACATTGGATTATTAGGACATTACAATATTAGGCTGATTTAGCAACAGAATGGGAGTCCTCTGTTGACAATGGTGTGCGCAAATCAAACAACTGGCTTGACCAATGGCAGAGCGGCAAATTGGGCACCGGAAGTCGTGTTTAGTCCTTTCCGCGCGCTTTCCTATCGCCAACTGACGTTCCTGTCCTGTTGCTAAATCAGCCTATTGTTAGTTGAGATAAAAAGGACTGCACTTCACCACACGAAACATTAGTCACTCACTGCAATGCTGCAAACCCCACTGTATACTGACATGTAATATTTATTTTAACTGTGATTGTAATGATAACTCTTTTATTACTGGGCAATAATCAATCGTTCATTAAACCTAGGACTTCGCTATATAGAGGTTCCTCAGAGTGCAAAGAAAGTAGTGTCTGATAGCCCGGGGCTAGTGGATTTTGCTATTGGGGTAGTGAATTCTGTTTTTAACTTGCCCGATGGGCAAGTGTTGTTTTTGAGCAATTCGAATAAAGGAAGAACTGTGAAATCAATTCTGCTCATCAAAACGCTTTTGGGGCTAGTTCAAAATGACATCTGGGCTAGTAAATGCTAGCTTCAGCTTGCCCGAATGGCAAGTTGTAAAAATGATTTTCTTTGCACCCTGTTCCTTATACCTATAGGTTCTACTGTATAAACAGTTAATATATATGAAAAAGAACCTCGATATAGCGAAACCTCGTTTATATAGCGAACAAAGTTTGCCAGTTCCTTGGCACTTTGTTGTATCGAGGTTCCACTGTACTGATGCTAAATTCATACAGTGAAGTGGCTATGAGTAGATGACCTTTTCTTGTCTCTTGGAATCACTGAATTAACTTTCAAACTGAAGATTCAATGATGGTATTGCTACAAACTTTCTTACATTGGAGAGGTAGCTATTCTTGAAGCATAACTCTTTCAGTTTGTGAGATTTTCGGGGAGTTATTCCAAGCAGCCTTATGCTATAATCAACTGTATTGTAAAAATGATAAATAAAAACTGTGCTCTCCTTGTAAAAAAGCTCAAAAAAGTGTTTGGTATTTACAGTGTAGGTTTGGGGTGGAAGTGTGTATGTATGATGTAGCATGGAAAAGTGAACAACTATACTGCTTCTAAAACTGTAGAGAGAGATCAGGGCAAGGGAAGAAGGTTGCAGGGGCAGAAAACAGGTGATACCAGGTACCTTATGCACATAGCCATAGCTGTGCTTAGTATCAACCATGGATAGCTGTTTCATTTTTGACGTGCAGTGGTAGGACAAGTCTTCTTGTGGTCTTTATGGTCATTTTATGGCACAATGGAGGTTTTTCCATTAGGGTTGACTGGTTGATCCCAGGATAGAGTCTCCCTCAGAGATATTTTGGGAATTGCCAGACTTTTTTTGCCAAAACAATAATTTTAGCAGGAGGATAGAATAAGGTAGCCTGCGAACGTCCCCAGCGGCGAAGAGCGAAGGAGAAACGGATGCTTTCGCAGGCTAAGAATAGGGCTCTCAGTGACTCCTTATCTTACATCAACTTTTCCATCATATTTACAAGCATAGACAGGAATTTTTTATCAGTTTCTTTGGGAATTATACCAATCTTAATTTGTTTTATAAAAACATCCAAACCAGCATTAGCCTAGAGAAAAAAAGTTTTAACTTACATTGTTCATACTTAGGCAAATTAGGCTATGCACTTGAGGATCAGAAAGGCTTCATTAGGGTCTAAATTCCGACAAGTGGCATGGCCTTAAATGGTGACAAGAACAGATAAAAATAGTTACAAATGATGGCAAGGTGGATGAAGACTGCAACAGTGATGAGGACAAGGGCATTACAATAGTAGATTACTGACAGAGACATGGCTTCCTTGCCAATATGCAAAACAAACGGGTGGGAGTATAGATCCAAAGAAGAGCTCACATGTACCCCACCACCTCCTCCATTTAAGAAGAAGAAGACCTCATCTCAGGTCTGGTTTCTCTTTCGAAAGAAGCACTCTCCTAATGAAGTAAAACGAGAAACCCGAAAACCGGTAAAATCCAGCAGGGTGCTCATTTTGGCCATTATACATACTTTCTCACCCCACCCCCATCACCTCCCCCTTTCTCTCCCAATTAGCATGCTTTTGCGGTCGCACGTCCGATCGCTGCTTAATTTATCACAGTTGCCAACCGATTTATCTCAAAATTGAGTGTATATTGCCCTCGGTTTTCAATATCATGTTTACCCAGGGCCGATACTTTTGAGAACTTTTAATATCCCGCGTAGTTGAGAGGAAGTCATTAGGGAACTTAAGAACCACGACGGAGTTCACGACGACGACGTCTCTTGTCTGGGAAAAGACTGGAACGAGAACGTCAGTTTCGGCGGGAAAAAGGAAACTTAAGATGCAGTCGGTCGGTAGGTCGACGACGACGACACTGAATGTAAACACAAATGTAAACTGTGATGTTCGTTCGCAACAAAGTTTTTCGCAATGGCGTCTTTTAAAACAACGCAAGATCTTATTTTTTAAGCCGTGCTCCTAATTTCATGGACGATGGAGAATGTTTTGAGTTGTCTGACCTTTACGAGTGGAAAAACACCTGCTTTCCGTACAAAGATTATTCAACTTTCGACCTGCATGAGATGACCGAGTCCGAGGGCCTGTCAGAGTTTAGATTTGGAAAAAGCGACATTCTGATGTGATAGCTGTTTTCCATATAAATTTTATTTCCTCTATATTAAAGATACATGATTTGTCTTACCTAAATACGTACAAATAAATTTATCACTTACGACTGCGCTCACTCGGCCTCCACAGCTGTTGTCATTCTTCGAAGCGGTAAAAACAATTCATTAGTCGAATTTTCAATCAACATCGCTTGTTAGGAGAAAAAAGGAACGATACCTGGATTCACGAGGATAAGAAAATGAAAAGGACTTCAAAAATCGCTTTAAACAGTGGATTTATACCTGCTAAGGCTTGTGGATTGCAGGACGACGTGATTCTTCTTTGTTTGGCGTCGTCGACGACACCACGACGACGAAATTTACTGGTTGCGCTTGCGCAGTATTCCGTAACTCACTTCCGGTCGTCGTCGACAAAGTCGTCGTCGTGGTTCTTAAGTTCCCTATTTACGGGTCAACCACTTCCGGTATATCCGTCGAATTCTGGGTAATACGCAGGCGCTATCGTGAAGGGAGCCAGATTTTGGAGTCAGGAGGAAGCTTCTTGTTTCTTTTCTGTTGGACTAGTTTCAGATGAAGCTTGATCGCTGAGATGCGGAGTTCCACCGATATTTTCAAAGCTAAGTAACACACAATGTAATATTTTAACCACTCGTGTTCGTAATGAAATTGCCATGAATTCGCCGAAAGTTCCCGAAGGACTTGGAGCCTTCTTGGCTCATGCTGAAAGCTTACATCCTTCTGTCAATCCTAAACGAGAGAACGGCTTTGCTAAAGAATTTCAGGTATGTAATTTGTGATAATACTGTAAAAGCAGAGTAAATTATGTTGATTTAAAACCCATCGTTGTTATTTCGTTATTATCTGTATGCGGTCTTTGCTCTTGTCTTCAAAACCGAAACAAAGTTCGATCGACATTGGTCTTTTAGCTATCATGTTTATTTTGGTTTCACAATATTTACCATTAACCTTTTTGTCACTTAAGGCTGTATAAGATCATTTTTTTAATTGTGATTTTTCTTTTGTAAAATGCTGATAAACAAACTCAACAGCTGTGCACCCAAGGACAGCTGATATGGTTTTATGTGAATATTGTCACATGACAGGTTTTCATCCACAGACATTACAAATGTCTCCACAATTTACTTAAACTAGGAATGACCTCACAAGTCCAGTGCAAGTTTGTAAATATGCATACAGTCGACTTGCATGTTTAGGGCTGTCCTTGCGAGACTTATCCATTAACAAACTTATCCTCTCAGGATTTCTAAAAATATTCAATAGATCTGTTCATGCTCATTCATCTGTGGATGAAGGCTGTAAACACACAAGTTTGAATATATTTGCAAATTTTACAGAAGCTATTTGGGTATAGCCTTGCTGAGTGAATGGGCTGATCAGTATTTCCTTAAGTTAAAACAGTTCCCATAATTAAATTTAACAATCACATTAAGCAATTTTTATTGCGATTTTTAGTGGTGGTTAGACTTTTGTATAGTGACAGGGCTCACACAGTCTTGAAAAGTCCTTGAATTTTAGGAGTAGTCCTTGAAAAGTCCGTCGATTCCATTTTTCCCTCAAAAGCCCTTAAATTTCTGTGCAAGTCCTTGAAAAGTCCTTGAATTTTCTTCAACTTTGAATGTAGTGAACTGGAAAGAATTTTGTGATGCTTTTTGCTTGTCCAAGACAGAATATAAATCATAGCTCAGAGAATTTAAAGGTTATGTACTTAAATTGCTCTATGTTTTGTGCAATAATTTACTATCAGTTTAAGACAAGTGAACTGAAAAATGTAGAGAAGTTGGTGAAGCTAACAGTTCAAACCTTAAAGTCTTAATAATAGAGTGGGAATGGGTTGTTCCAGAAAAAATCCACACCCCCCCGACGGATGGGATTCTGGAAATTCTCACGGGAGGGGGGGTCGAAGACTCCGGAAATCCAGGCGGGAGGGGGAGTTGACCTTAAAAAAGTCTTCTGCAGGGGTCATTTCGACCGATACCCCGGTAGTTGATACAAATCAAACGTTTAGTTCGATGACACTTAAGCGCTTTCAGACCCTGAAAATAGTCAAAACGTTTTGTTCATATATTTCTCACCTGACATAAATGATAATCTAAGTTGCTTTACAGGTCCTTTTATAGCAGAAAACGCGAACAAGATACTAAAGAACGGGCCTGAAGGAACTCGTCGCAACGTTGTTGTCACGAAGAGCGTCAAACGCCTGACACATTTCTACTGTTACCCAGAGAGCCCAAGAGCTTAAGAGTGATTTTTATAAGCTAAGAAATTATGTAAACACTGTTCAGGTGTCGTTCGCATTTTTTTGTTTTTTGCTCCTTTCGTTTTTTTAGTTCCACGCGATAGAATTCTTAGTTTAATATAAGCTGAAGCTTTAGAAATTAAAACAAAAACATTTAGGCGTGTTTGCATGTATTTTCCATTAAAAATAAATTAAATTTAAGCCTTATATTTTTTCCCGGAAATCCAGGCGGGGGGGGGTCTTCCACCTTGGAAATCCAGTTGGGAGGGGGGTCTTGTGCTTCGGGAAATCCAGGTGAGAGGGGGTTAAAAAGGACCCCATCCGTCGGGGGGGTGTGGATTTTTTCTGGAATAACCCAATGTGCATTTTTGTACAACCTGTGAGATTATATTCCTAGTAGGTGGTCCTTGAAAAGTCCTCGAAAAGACCTTGAAAAATGGTTGCAATCTATTGACAGTCTGAACCCTGAGTGAACACCTTGTTTGCTACATCTGTGTAGAGGTGGGGTGGCTGTGGTGTCTAGGGGCATCCACTTGATGTCAGTGTGTACGTCTAGCACACCAACAGTTCCACAACTAGTAATTTCTGTACCCAGCCATGTAGAATGAACCAAAATTTGAAGCATCAGTACCATACAAGCATCATGGTCCTAAGTAGCCTGCAAAAACAGCCTTCTCTCCTCACTCCTAGCCACTAGGGATGTTTTGCCAGGAGGGATGTCTGCACTTCAAAAACACTGATGATGTAAAATCTGTCCAGAATATGATCAGGAGCTCTGATTGGTCGATGTAGCAGTTGCATTGTTTTAGCTAGCTTTTGTTTATAAATTACAGACAAACGGTCACAAAGTTCAAATGTAAATGCTATGAATCTACCACGTACTATGAAACAGTTAATATTAGTGGAATATACTCAGAGGAACACAAACCTTTACCATAATCGACCAGGTGAAACATAAGGAAAGGCAACTCTATTGATGCTTCAATCAATAAAGATTTCTATATATAGTTGGAGTAACCTATGGTGTATTTTAAACAGCACATGCACTCATTTCTGTTGATTTACCATAATCAAATGAATAAATGAGCCAGTATTAGTGTTAACAACAGCTCAACACATAGCATCCTGGAACGTCAGCACCTTAAACAAATTAGTTCCAAGATTTCAAATTCACAGAGCATATAGCCTGAGAAAATAACCAACATTTCACGATGCCTCCCCTGGTTTCCCTGCGAAATGAGATCTAAGAAACAAGTGCAGAAACTCCATACTGATGACGCATCACTGCCCAGGTCTGCGTAGTGCTTCTGATTGGTTGGAGCAAATTTCCCATGCGGCATGACCAATCAGAAGCACTTCCCAGTTCTGGGAAGTGAAGCATCATCTGTACGGAATTTCTGCACTCGTTTCTCAGGTATCATTGCACAGGAAACCAGTGGAAGCATCTTGAAATGTTGGCTGTTTTCTCAGGCTAAGGAGCTTATATACTTGTAGGAGAAATTTTCTACCTGGGTCTTTCCCATTTGCCCTTGATCTTAAATTTTATGAATGTGGGGATTAACTGTCTTGCTGAAAATGATTGCCCAGAATGTGCTTCTGTTAGTTTACCATATACATGTATGTCTTCTGTATCTCTAAATACAAAATTTACTCAGGAAAACTACCAGTAGTTAGGTACAAAAGACAGATAAGACAGATGTCTGAAAGTTAGTATTTACCAAGTAATACTTTTAATGTAGCCCTATTTCTGAAATCATGTAAGGCTGATCTACCAGATGTTCCTTCTTTTTACTTTGGTAGCAAATAAAGGCTTTGTCATCTCAACTAAAGAAAAATCCTGACTATTCATGTCATCATGGGGAGATGGAGTGCAATCGACCAAAAAATCGGTACAAAGATATCGTGCCATGTGAGTGTAAATTCTGTAACATCATCACTACAGTTACTAACAGTTTACTGTCCACGGATGGACTGAGTGTACAATTGTGTAGCAGGGCTCAAAAAAAGTCCCATCGGGTAGCCTGGAACAAGTAGATTTTCTTACTGGGCAAATAACTTTCAAAGCTTTCTGTCCAATGGGCAAGGGCCATCTAGTGAGACGAGTAAGAAGTGACCCCTGGCAAGCAAAGTGCAACAGCTGCTTCCCCAAAGGACAAGCTGGAATTCAGGTTTTTTTTTCGAGCCCTGTAACCAGGCTGTCTCATTTATCAATCTGGCTTGTTTTAATCCCTTTTTACCTTCAAAGTTACTTGTACCCCATACTGTGAAATCTCACTAAATCACGTATTACATGTATTTTCACCCTCCTCCTCCTCATCATCATTATACCTGCAGTCAGTCAATGGGTTCAGCATATGTATAGTTTGATAAGGGACTGTCCACACTTGATGCTTGGGTATCGGCACAAAATGCTGTTGTGTTCACACTTTGGGTACCTGATATATGACTGTGTACATAGTTGTACTCCATTTTGCCCTGTCCAGGGGCGGATCCAGGATTTTTCTTAGGAGGGGGTGCACCACTAACTGACTGATGACGTAAGAAATTTTAAAAGCGAATACGAAGAAGAGGGCTTTTGACTAGGAAATAACATAATGTGAACTGCTGAGAATACATATCAAACGATAGAGCAGATTTTGTATGTCTGTCAAGCGACTGCACAGTGTTAATTAGAAAGCGGCCGCAGGTCATCCCAGGGGGGGGGGTGCGCACCCCCTGCACCCTCCCCCTGTATCCGCCCCTGCTGTCAGATGCCACTTTGAAATATGAGCTTAGCAGCAAGAACAAAGCAGTGGACTGCACGAAACTTACAAAAATTGTGTGCACACAGGGACACAGTGCTCACTTTTGTGCCCGAGTGCAAGGTCTTGACCTTATACTCAGACACCAGTACCGTGCCCGAATTCTAGTGTGGTTACCTAAAAAAAGGGTGTGTTCACATTCGTGCCCATTGAGTACCGTACTTGGGCACTGTGCCCGCGCACCAATTGTGAATGCTGCCTAAGTCTCCTCCAAGTAGTTCTGTTGTTGGCACTCTCCTGCCCATGGTTGAGATCAAATTAGGCTGTGCTCTAGTGGCTGGGCCTGGTCATGGCCCCTGGCACCTAACTTGTTTATTTCGTAGAAATCATGTTCTGGGCACCCTGGATTTCACAGATTCAAACCACTTGGCTCCCTTTATTTTTTCTTACTTCACAGCCAGTTGTCAGTATTTCTCCATTTCTATTTCTCTTAGCAACATTAATTATTAATCTTCAATCATGTACATGTACTGTATTATCAACCCTTAAATAAAACAATTCTTCTTGCATGAAATGTTTCTGCAGTTGACCACAATCGCGTCATGTTACCAACATTATCGGGTGTACCAGGATCAGATTACATGAATGGAAATTATATCAAGGTAAGACCAAAACTCCCTTGGAGCTCTGAAGACTGTTAAGCTTTGTGAAATTATTTGTTGTCATGTGATGTACACCACACAACACTCAGTGGCTTCAAATGTAATCCTCATGGCAATACAGGGTGCAAAGAAAGTCAGTTTTACAGCCTGTCATTCGGGCAAGCTGTAGCTAGTATGTTCTTGCCCACAAGTCATTTCAACCAGCCCCCAAACCCTTTTTGATTAGCGGGATTGATTACAATCCGTCTGTAATTTAAAGTTCCCCCCAAAACAGCACTTGCCCTTCTGGCAAGTTGAGAACAAAAATCACTAGCCTGATAGCAAAATCCATCAGCCCCGGGCTATCGCACACGACTTTCTTTGCGCGCTGCAATAACTCATTTTTGTCCTTTTTGGCAATGTACTTGCGTTTTTTAATGTAACACAGTCCTGTAAGTGTAGGTGTCAATATGTTTGAAGACTCAGCTGATAGCTAACTGATGATGACCAATTTTTCAGGGTGCGGATGGAAACACTGCATACATAGCCTTACAGGGACCTCTGCCAAGAACTGTAGATGATTTTTGGAGGTTGATCGCTTCTCATAGATGCCAGGTGGATAATGTGTATACCTTTTTATATTATTGTTATCTTAGTAGTTTTGGTCCACATTAGTATTTAAAAAAATATCTCTTAACTATAAGCAATGCAAGGAGGTTTGTACTGTATGTTATGGACTGCAATGTTATCGCCGCTGTCCAAGGTTTAAGTGCACAGGCCAAAAAATCAACAGGATAAAAGGACGATCTGTAACTTGCAGCACAGACTGAGAAAATGAGGTTGGCAACATTGTAGGTATAGTTAACTGGGCATACAGAAAAGGAAACTTTCAAAATATTTAGGGCACTGTACTCTAGTAGAATAAGGCCTGTTTCAAACATTGTGCTACTGGCGTTCTAAGCTGGCTTGACTTCAGCACAACTAAGTAGCACAACTTGGTTTCAAACGTCGAATTTAAATCAGTCAAATAAAATAGCTGTTGCGGAAAACAAAGCTTTTTACTGAACTTCTAAAATGTATTCTAATATATGTATTATTCATGAATTGAGTCCAGCACAGCAGTGGCACGACGGATAAATGAAACCAAGACATGCTAGTGTTGTGTAGCACAGTAAAACTTGCCATGTTTCATGGTAGTGGCTCCACTTGGTTTGAAACATTGTGCTACTGCTGTGGTTTTTAAAGTAACTGTTGTTCTGTTAAGTCAGGCGCGGCAGTACAGTTGTAGCACAACGTTTGAAACAGGCCTTAAGGACCTGCAAAATTGACCATAATCACAGCACACGTAACTGACAAAGAGGTATTAATAAACAAATTTATTAAGCTGTTGCATTTTATCTGAATTTTCTTATCTTACTTCTAGATTGTGATTATGGTATGCAGAGAAATTGAGATGGGAAAACTGAAGTGTAAAAGATATTGGCCTATGAGTAAGGATGAGAAAATGAGCTTTGCTGGTATGCAAATCTCACTGGTAAGTAATATATCACATTATTATTTTAACAGTTTGCCTGTTGCACCTTGTTCAAATAATGAAATACACTGTAGCAATATTTTTTTGCTAGTCCATCCATTTATAAGACCCTGTCCCTTCTTGCAGATCTCTGAAGAAGACATTGCTGAAGGCTTTGTTATCAGAACTATGCAGATGAAATCTTTGAAGGTACACGGTTATATTTCTTATGTTTAATTCTCTTAACCCTTTAAGTGCCAATAGTACTCAAAATCAATTTTCTCCTAACGATATCCATAGACTATCATGAACAAAGTCTATGAGAATTAACAAAATGATCACAAAAAGAAAAATATTTGTTCTTTTACCAAATTCTCTCAACTAATTCTTCGAGGAAGTGTATGGAGATCAGTTTGGAGAATTTTTATGTGGATATTGGGACTTAAAGAGTTAAGGACAAGTGGCCAGCATGATGATCGTACATGTTTTTTTAAAGTCCATGGCTGTTGGTCTGGCCAGTGTTTGAAGCAGCATCCTCCTGCTCGGTAGACCGGCACTGTTCCCACTGTGCTAACCGCAGCATGCAAAGAAAGTAGTGTCCGATAGCCCGGGGTTAGTGGATTTTGCTATTGGGCTAGTGAAATCTGTTTTTGACTTGCCCGATGGGCTAGTGATGTTCTTTGAGGAACCTGAATAACAGAATTCCAGATGCTCAACAAAAAGCTTTTGGGGCTAGTTGAAATGACGTCTGGGCTAGTAAATGCCAGCTTCAGCTTGCTGAATGGCAGGCTGGAAAAACTTGATTTTCTTTTCACCCTGTAACCGGGTGGCCAAAATTAGTCGTCTCAGTTAATGTGTACATTGTACTATACTATTAGTTTGGTGATCACGATCTCTTACAACTGACCCCCAAATCTTATTATCTTGGAGTTTTGGATGATAAGTTAGGTGAGATAATTAACTTGTATTTAGTTTAAAAAAAAAAAAAAAATTGATATAAGGGGTTTGTTATGATAGAAATTTGCAATCATATTTCAAGTACTATTAATGCAAGACTCATTCATTCATACCTTGATGTAGGACCCATGTTCATGGGTCATTGACATTCATAACAGTTGATCCAATTTTATTGAACTATTATAATTCTTTATTATTTTTTTTTTAGGATGAAATGACAGTGACCCAATTACAGTACACAGCATGGCCTGATCATGACGTACCAAAGTCGGCAACTCCGCTCATTGAAATTAGTAGAACTCTTAAAAGTCTCCAAGGCAACAGAAAACAACAAGTTTTAATTCACTGCAGGTCAGTTATGTCAGTGCTACTCAGCAATAATATTAAAGTTGCATGTACCTCTATTTTTTTGGACTGAGAGGCCATGTTCCTCATACTTTTTAATCAGTCATGCAAAAAAATCTCATAAACAGTCCTCCTAAATTGCAGCTGAACGTTTTGTAATTTTCATGTTGGATTTCTTTGAGAAGTTCCACTCATTGCATTGGTCTATATACATAATTATGTTCTTTCTGCCTGGGACACTATATCCTCCCCAACTTCTTTTCACAATGTTTCTGCATAGAGGCAACCATTGCTAAATGGATTGTTTTCTATTATGTACTTGCTTTTAAAGTCTCACTGATGAAAAGAGTCCGCTATTCAAAATACTTTAAAATTTGACTTTCAGTGCTGGATGTGGTAGAACGGGAACAATCTGTGCTGTAGATTATGCTTGGGATCAGCTTAAGATGCAAGTAAGTGCAAGTTAAGAAAATAAAAACTAACATTGTACTTTTATGTGTCTTGCCAACATCTCATTCTATTCTGTTCCTTTCCATCCATCCCAACTCATCTGTTCATGCATGCATTCCATCACCCAAATAAATTCATTAACTAATTAATCAATTAATCACTTCATACATTCGCTTTGTGGTTAACTTGTTTTGTCCATTTTTTAAAATGCTTTTTCTCTTCTTTAATTTGTTTTCTATTTCAAGGATTAAAATTCTAATTCCTGCTATTTTGTATTGCAGAAAACAAACAATTTTAGCGTGTATGATATTGTAACAAACCTAAGAAAGCAGAGGATGGCTATGGTCCAAACCAAGGTACTAAACAAAACAGAAGCTTTTGCAGTGTTTTTAAGTAAACAAAAAATAAATGAAAAATCTGCAGGAGAGGATTTGAACTTCATAGAACTTGCTCTTTACATTTCCTTAGACCATTGTGGCAATGAATTTACAGCAACGTGTTGTCAAGCTTAAGAAAATAATGTAACGTAGTGTTGCTTCATGTAACCTTCCATAGCCAGACGCACTTCTTAAAGGTCAGAACACAATACAATAATACAATACAATAACTTTATTTAAAGAGGGAAGCGCAATAACCTGTTACAGTTTTCTAACCTACGGCCCTCAACACAATAGGTGACATGTTGCTGCAACATGTCATGGTGACATTCCACCCCTTGTATGCACTTCAGGTGACAAGTTGTGCGTTACATTGCACCGACAAATTGCTTCCTGGTTACTGGAGAATTGTTGTGAAAATCTTTGTTTGTGCAACAGAATTTTGTCCTGTCACAAAATTCTGTTGTGGAGACAAACATTTTCACAGAATTTCGAGAAAACGTTCTATTTTTGTGATTGATTCCTCTTTAAAAGACAGTGCATTTACAGCAGTTCAAAGGGATGCAAAGTTCTAAACAAGCTTTGTGAAAGGGGTACCATTTGTCAATAGAGGGTATACAAAACGGGTACCTTTTTCGTGAAAAATGGCATATGTTAAAAAGGGTAAGGGGTTGGACCTCGGGGCGGAGCCTCCCCGTGTAAACATTTGTTGAGTACCCCCGCCCCCCGGGATTATTGATAGCAACTTTTTGAGGATCCAGCCAATATTGGTAGATTTGAATCGCGATACTAAATCTTCTATTGGATTTTAAGGTTAGCTGCACTAAATCTTGATAGCACTTGCCCTTGAAGATAATCATATTAACGTGTTCCCAAACAGGAGCAGTATGAATTAGTCTACAAAGCTGTTGTCCAACTTGTTCACGAGCAAATAGAAGAAGAGAAATTCACGTTCCACACATACGTTAATGTAGAGCTGCCCAAGTCTCCAAAGTCACAGACCTTATCTGGTGAATCAAACTATGAGAACTGTGAGTTTATTAGAAGTGTTAATCGGTGGAAACAGAGTGACATGCAAAATGGATCAGTGCCGAGGAAAAAGTTGCCACTACCGGTGGAAGCTCCAGCAGGTACTAAATTTGATCCTAAACCATCATTGTCAAAAAAACCTGCCATAACACCACCGTCTCCTGATCCATCAAAAAGACCTCCTCTTCCACTACCCTCTCCTGAGCAAATGCTGACATCACCTGATATAAAAGGAGGCAAAGACTATGTAAATGTAGAGTTTTTAAGCTCCAATGAGCAGAAAAGGAAATCACCCATGGAAGTTACAGAAAACAAGCCTGCAATGTCAGGGAAACCAGCAGTCCCTCATAAACCAATGCAAAATTCTGATGCTGGAAAAATTAAGGGTCAATCTCCAACGTCTGGACAACAAAAACCTCCTTCAATATCTGATTATGAAGTGCTTCCTGGACCATCATCGACAGCAAGCCCACCTACTGTGATTAACACTAGAAATAAAGGGACTGTCAGTGATTACGAGATCCCTCCTGTGGCTTCTCAAGGTGCTAAGAATCCAACCAGACACGTTCCTGAAGGTATGTGGAACTATTAACATTCCTGAGTAGATAACTTACCGCTCTTATTTTAACCCCTCCTCCGGGGACACTTGCCCTATCAAAAATTATGGGGGTGCTTATCTGAAAATTGCAAAAATACACCTAAACGGTACCAGAATCTCGTTTTGTGGGCGTGGCTCCAAAATAATCGTTTTTACCTCTAGGGATATCAAGTCTAAAGCCAATTGTATTGCATTGATAAGGGAAACCAAGACGAGTGAAGGTAGAGAGTGCTTATTTTCCATCGGTAAACGTCATTTGACAACAACAACAACAATAATCTGTTTTTCCTGATTAACAAACCTGAGGCTGAGGGTGTGCTCAATTTATCCCCCCTCTGTCCATCAGCGCTCCGATTTGTTAAAAGGAAATTCTTTTTTAACTATTAAGAGTCATCTACGTAGGAACAAAGTCAAAGTATGTGTTTTTGAGAGGGTTGTAGTTGTAGTATTTAAATCTAATTTATAACATCTTTTCTAACGCAGTAATTTTTATTTTTAAACATCATTTCTAAACATCGTATCTTAAGCGAAGCAGACTGACGTGAAAGCAGTCTAATGGATGATGCGCCATGTATCATAATTTTAAACATAGATTAACTAAGGGCTGAATTGCTTGTAAGCTTGAAAAAAGCAATAACAGAATAAATTGCTAGAAATTGCTAGAAGGACTATCAATCTGAGGACGTAGGCTGCTTTCTTTTGTTTTTGCGAAGCACGTGTTGCTGCTCGCATTTCAGTTTGGTTCTATGTGGGTGTTAAAAATAATTCATGGCATATAGTTGTGTTTGCAAGTTGTATAAATGATCTGATAATAAATAATCTGTTTAACCAGGTTTGCTTATCGATCTTGGGAACAACACACCTCCATTGCCGAATAAACGCTCCTCAGGAGATTGCTCTGGATATGAGAATATTCAAGGTAATTGGGAGGCTCGTCAGGTGCAGTTAAATATGTTATACTACTACATGAGAAATCTCTACAATTTGACTGGCTTGGAGAAGTGGTATTTCAGCTTAATTTGAAATACCTACATGTGAAAATTACAAACCTTTTGCGGGTAGTAGTGTAAACAAATAATAGAATAATTTGTTCGTGATACGTAATAGTCTAGAAACGTCCACATGTACCATAATGTACAGTCTAACCTCTCGTTACGGACACCTCTCTATTACGACTGTTCGTTTGGTCCCAGAAAAGCCAAAAATCATACATTCCCTACCTCTATAATACGGACACCTCTGTAAAGCGGACACTTGGTTCTGTCCCTTTGGTGTCCGTATTAAACAGATTTGTCTGTACCTCATAGCCTGAGATAACAACTGACGTTTTGCGACACCTCCAACGGTTTCCCGAGGAAACTCTTGGTGACGTCGCGAAATGTCGGCCAATTTTCTCGGACTATTTTTCTCGGCACATGAAATCTTGGTGAATTTAAAAATTGTTTAGGGTTGGATTGTGGCGAAAGGTATGCTTTTTATACAGTCTTAAGGGAAATTTTTTTAAAATTAAGTTTGCAGGAAATCATTAAATACTAGTTGTTTCACTGATATAGTTTAATTGGTAACAAGTTAACAAATCTTAATAAAGAAATATCTAGGCAAGTACGTACTAACTGAGTATACGGACTGCAAAAATTTTAAGGTATTACGCTAAAGGTGGGAAGGTTTACAAGATACTTGTTACCCTTAGGTCGTTGTGGTCTAATGTAAAAGGACGCCAATTAATAATGTTCCTGAACACACTTTATAATAACTGCACATGTCTAAGTATTTTTTACCTGAATGGTACGTCGGATCACACTCACACTCATGTATGGGGGCATCATTACTCATTCCTTCATTACTTGTAAACTGCACCTAAGCAGCCTGGCAAAGTCCCCCAACCAGTGTTGTAAATTATCCCTGAAAAGCCCTGAGGGGAGTGGATAATAAAATATTTCCAATTTACAATTACAATTTACAATCAGCCAGTTACATTATTTGGAAATTCATGTTTAGTTTTAAATGAATCTATGTCTTTTTCTTGATAGTTAAGCCCCACTCTAGGTCTTCGAGCCCTTCGAATGTTCGAGATGACATGGTCTTGCGAGGCAACAGCTTACTTCAGCCTACAGGGGCGCAACATGACAACAGAGGTTTCAAGACCGTCCCCAACAGGCAGAAGATAGCTGCTGGCCCTAAACGCTGCCCCTTGTCTGCAGAGTTATTTGAAGACCCAGGTGCTAATGTTGGGGACGGCTTCAAAGTGGGGCATACACCAACAGATTCCACATTATTAGTCGAAGCTGGCACTGTTCATTCCCACTCTAACGTGATAGAGAAGCCTGCGACAGTGCCACACCCTAATACAGGGACAGTGCCATCGGGAAAAGGACAGCACGCGTTGCTACCTCAAAAGCCACCTAGGAATCCGGTCGGGAGTTACAGCTTGGTAGGGATACCGGCAGCCGGAAGTCAAATGGAGGTTTCTGTTGAGCCTGTTGAGGTCAAAGTCGCTGTTGGTCCTCCTCAAGTGAAATATATTGGTAGTTCTGTGGAGGGTAAAAGTACTGGTCCTCCTAAGGAACCCTCGTATGAGTTAGTTGGACATTGGGGACAGTCAGTTAAAAAGGAGTCACCTCCTTCTGTGCATGCGTACAGTCGAAACACTGAGTTAGAAGTCAAAAATGGAACTAAAGGAGCACCACATGGCTCACCACGCCCACCACCTAAAGGAGACAGGGAGAAACCAACTACTGAGGGTGGCATTTCGCCTGATCGAGAGGGGGTCCATGAAGTGTTGCTTGGAACAGGTAACCAAACACCCCATATACTCAGTCCTACAGCTCTTTCTTTTAAGGTGGCTACACACTAGACGACATGTCGGTACACACTAGGCGACGTGTCGCTGCAGCACTTCGCGGCGACTAATTGCTCCGTGTGTAGAGGTCGTGTGATAAGTTGCGCGACAAGTTGCAGCGACAAATCGTTTTGTGTGTACTGGAGACTTTTTGTGAAAATCTTTGTCTCAGTGACAGAATTTTGTCGCCACAACAACTCGCACGTATTCAATCTGATTTGCTTTTGTGCGACTCGTTGCGGCGACAAAATTCTGTTGCGCAGACAAAGATTTTCGCAAAAATTCTCCAGTAGACACGAAGCGATTTGCCACTGCGAAGTGTTGCTGCAACTTGTTGCCTAGTGAGTTCCGGTGTCTACAGCAATAACCTGTTATTTAAATCAGCTCCTGTTTCCACACACTTTTGTTATCAGCTTCTCGGTTCTCTCGATGTGATTCTCGCAGTGCAGGAAGCCCCAGCTACTGTGACTACCGTACTGTTGTCTGCCGGAAGTAATTATGGTAATTGCCTTAAGCTGTGGATTGGCCAAAAAATCTCGCGCCACTTTCTCAACCAATGAGAAATAAATCAGAACCAATTTTGATTTACCCGCACCCGCTTTCCCGCCCCCGGTAGTGATTGGTTAATTTGAGTATCTGTGCCTGTTGTGATTGGCCAGAATAATGACTTGGGAATACGTGACAGTATGATCGTGACCGCCACCCTGACACTGTACGTGTAACAACAGACAATGACGTGACGTGTCACTTCTTTTCTTCAGATCTTTATGCTACTGTGGCTCCAAGGCCGCACGGTCACAGAGACACCAAGGGTAGCAACAGTCCTAACGAGTCCGCCAAGTCTACGGACTCATCTTCAAGGCCTCGTAACCACAGATTACAGGTGAGTGATCCAGTCCCAATAGTGGCTGACCAACATCAACATTCTCCTAACAATTTCAATTCATCATGATATGGCAAGGTTATGAGAATTACTAAAATGACAACCAAATGGAAAATGCGCTGATTTTTTTGTCAAATTCTCCCCTCCAATTTTTTTACGAAACAGGATGGAGATCAGACTTGAGAATTTTAGATTACTATACGTTTCTGGAAAACTACCCACCTACCCCTACCCTAAGCCAACGTTAACACTTACTTCTCATTTAGGGCAAAATGGTGTCTTAGGGGACGGGTAGGTGGGTTTGTGGATATTGGAGCTGAAAGGGTTGATGACGGTTTTAACCAAAATGTTTTCATGTTTGCTTTTGTTTGTTTTGTGACTGAAGAAGCAAAAACAGAATAATCGTCCGGATAACGTTTCCGTTAAACCAGGCATTTCTTTGTTAATTTTCTCGTTTTTGAGTAGCTGTATCTTCACAAACACCAAACATGAGGATTTTTTAAAGTTTAGTGGACTTAGTGTGCTTTTTTTGCCTTTGAAGACCTTCTGCTAATAATCTCATATCTTACGAACTCATACCCAGACCCCTTCGGTTTTAAAACATGCAATGACTTTGTTATGAAACGTTTTTTTTGTGGTTGAAAATGTTTGTTTAGCTGAAAATGGAGCCAATTTTGAAATTCCCTTTTTTCTTTGGAAAGTTTTCACAAAGCATTTGTGAGTCATTCATTAGTTTTTCAGTGCGGAAATTTTTCCAAATTTTTGCACTGGGCATTTGTTAGCCTCCTTAAGTTTTTATAGAGGGTGAAAGAAGCCTCTTTCTGAAGTTGAATCACTGCTGGTTTAGGCAACGAACGGTCTATTTTTACTTAGTCCGTGGAGCGGTACGTCCCTGAGACAAAAATGACCACGCGCATGATTGAAGGCGCGCGAGGCGAGAGATGCTACCGCCCTCGTTTCTCGCGCCTGGCGCCTTTGTCACTCGCGCGCGAGTGCACTCTCCTCACTAAATCTAAAGAAAAAGAGTGACTGTCAGTAATTGACAATGTTCATTCTGGTTTTTTTTTTTCTCTCTTGTTTCAGAGCAGCACATCAATATCAAGTGAAGACGGAGATGCTCCTCCAGTGCCCCAGAAGACAAATGAAGCTTTCCTTGCTCCAGGTGGGAAATTGTTAAACGCACTCGCAGTTTTACCGGTAAAACGTATAACTTAGACATGCTTAACTTGATCATACCTATTTTTGCGGGAAAACAAGGGCTTGGGATCTGTTTACACTATGCCAGATAGCTTTTGCGCTGGCTTTAAGACCAAACTGGATAGCAGGGCTTCTGCCGTGTTCACACGTAAGAACGGTCATTTCGGCGCGATCTCTGTAACGAAGCGAAGCTACGCCGATCTCTAAAGTGGAGAGTTACATATCCGACAGGTGTTCATACTATATCGAATAGTTTTTCGTGTTGGCAGCCGGAAAAGACTAAAAACAGTCCGCTATAGCGTCTATATAGCTTTAGTATTCCGCCCTTTGTGGTTTATTGCTGTTTTAGATTGTAAAGGTAAATGTAGGTAGACACCTTTCTAAAGTGCATCGGAAATTGCCCTGAAAATTCTGTCGAGCCACCTTGAGAGTTCATTCAGTTCTCGGTGGACTCTTATTGTACCGCTGAACACCGATATAATGAGCCGTTTTATATCGAACAGCTCTTTTATGCAACAAGGAATGAGATTTTTTACTGCAGTTGTCACAGGAACCCAATACAACATTTCCTATTATGCTAATAATGAAAAAAAAAAATATATGCACAAAAGAAAAACAATTTAGCATTAAGGAAGAAAGTCATTAGCAAACGGAGAAAAATTAATTGGTAACTGTTAATACCCAGGAAATGCAGATGTTTATGCAGGAAGTTGTAATAATGCAATTGTCAAAATACTTATGCAAGAAGTTCATTGCGAAGCAAATTTCAACATCTACTTAATATTTTTGGCTGTAGCCGATATGGCTATATACGTTTAGACCACTTTCTGTTAGCCTTCATATCACGTGTAAGATAGTGGCTAACTGAGAAGCGTTTCCTGACGTTTGTGTCTCAATTAGTTCTTTAGCGAGCATCAAAGTCAACATGTCAACCTGTACTACTACTCAATAATTTGTTCTAGTTGAAATGACAGCATATCTCCTTCACTGTGGTTTGTTAACTTCCAATTTTCGTGTACCCCTATTTTACGATATCCATGCCGTCAGAGTACATATAACATCTTATTTTGTATTAATATTTTTGCATAGTTCTTTAGCGAGCAGCAAAGTTAAACTGTCTTAGAAATGTTAGGAATCGGCGTAATTGATATGTTTGATGCAACGACAGGTTAATTTGTAGTTAAGTATGGTAAAATTTAACTTGGCAGTTTCTGTCTAGGTCTATAACAAACTGAATAAATTGGCTATTTCGTTGAAAAGCTGTTTTGTGCGAGGAAGTTCATGTTGTGTAGCTTTGCAGCTGAAGAAACCTAACGTTAACTCAAATCGAAGTTTCTTTTCCATAAAGCTTAATCAGTGGCTTTCAACACCACGATTGGCAAACAACACGAATGGGAAATTTGTAGTTCCGAAGATGCCACCAGGAGTTGACATATTTTTGATAGCCCTGAAAATTTTTCTTTCCATCTCTGCAACTCTGGGCAATGCCCTGATCCTGGTTGCTCTACGAAATGTATCCTCCATTCATCCACCGACGAAGCAGTTATTTCGATGTTTGGCTGTTACTGATCTTTGTGTTGGTCTTATATGTCAACCACTTGACGTTTACTTGACTATTGGTAACTACAACAAGCGAGAACTTGTGTATGTATATATATTTTTCAATTTCGTGTTGCTTACGGTATCGCCCCTAACATCGGCTGCCATCAGTGTTGACAGACTTCTCGCTCTGTTATTGGGACTGAGATACAGACACGTTGTAACTTTACGCCGAGTTCGTGTGGTCATGGCTTGTGTTTGGTTCATTGCTGTTTCAAACGCTTCTTTGCGGTTGGTGAATTTTATCCAGTTCAAATATAAGGTATTATCTGCCTGCTCCCTTTGGACGTTCATAGCTTTAATAATGGTTTCTATAATAGTCTCCTTATTTTCGTACATAAAGATTTTTTTCACCTTCCGTCATCAACAAACCCAAGTGCGAGATCATGTTCAACCAGAACAGTCGAGCAGAGTAAGAAGTGTACTGAACATAGCACGATACAAGAAGACAGTGTATACCGTAGCTTGGATACAGTTTGTTATGCTTGCTTGTTATGGTCCTTTCATCGTGATGGTATTTCTTTGGAATTTTGGAAGTGTAGGTTATTCCACTGAAGTATGGATCGCGTTTGCAGTTTCCTTATGTCTCTTCTTTTTAAATTCATCTCTGAATCCAGTCCTTTACTGTTGGAGAATCAAAGATGTCAGACAGAAAGTAAAAAACGCCATTCGTAAGTGTCTTTGCTGTTGAGTTAACCTAAAGTGATAGAGAAAAGATGCAACAGAACAACATCCCCAGTGGGAAGACAACTGGCTTATCACGAACAGTGCGGCTACGTTGATACCCACACACAGCACCTATACTGACAGGACACACCTTGTTCATCTTATAGGTTATCGCTGTACTGTGATCGTTTTTTGTCTAAATAGAGTAATAAAAGATGTTTGACGATGTTTTAAAAGAGGGCTGTAGGCCGAACAGACCGTTTATAGAATACATTTGTTGTGGTGGCCATATTAGATTTTTCCAAAGGGGTTAACCGATTATATTGGGTCAAAATTTGAAGTTTTCTTTGTGATTGTTTTTTTGTTTTTTGGCTTAATAGAGTAAGAAAACAAGTCTTTGGATGTTAAGACTGCTAAAAAGGCCAGAAAAAACTCTTTCTAAAGAGTTTCAGTCGCTTTAAACTCGCCGGGAAAATAATACCCACTGTCTTTAACAGTCATTAATATTCACGGTTTATGCATGTAATATAACAGCGTAACTATAATGCCCCTGCACCTTAATTGTTAGATTAATTTCTCTGTTGCAGAAGAGAAAAAAAGTTTGTTAAAACATTGGTATCGCAGGAACAGGGCTATATTAGCTTATATTTGATCAATTAACAGATCTGTAATTAAAATGATAAACGTGAAGCGCATGAAGATGCGGAAGGTCTCCCTCAGAGAAACTTCCTGTTTACACAAGGACAATTAACATTTAGCGGGTAATTTTAATGCAGTGATGAGAAACCATAACTATAATGGATGACAATAATAGATAATGTATGGATACTTTCTGAGTTGAAAACTGAAGCTTATGCGTTAAAAGTTTGTACTCAGGCGGTTAAAAATAAAGTTCAGTTTCATATCGTTGTACGTTGGTCGGTTAAGGGAGACGTTTGTTAGTGCAAGAAGATAATCGGAATTGCTACTCAAAAAGAGCATACTGTAAACCTGTACTGTAGGGCTTAAACTGTACGAGTATTGTATAAGCTATAGCAGGAAAAACTTTCGTGAGCAATTTTGTAAAATATACCTCCCTTGTCCGAGAAATACGGTTTCAAGTAAAATATAGATAGTGATATCATTAATGGCAATTTTTAATCTTTGTGTGATATAGAGAAATACGGTTGCAATTAAAATAGATAATGATGTCATTTCGTTGCTAAGGCAGCTCCTATGTCAATATAATTCTTTTAATGGCAATTTTTAATCTTTGTCTGATGTAGAGAAATACGGCTACAATTAAAATGGATGATGATGTCATTACGTTGCTATGGTCGCTCTGATGTCAATATAATTCTGTTAATAGCAATTTTTAATTTTTGTTTGATGTAGAGAAATACGGCTACAATTAAAATGGATGATGATGTCATTACGTTGCCATGGTCGCTCTGATGTCAATATAATTCTGTTAATAGCAATTTTTAATTTTTGTTTGATGTAGAGAAATACGGCTACAATTAAAATGGATAATGATGTCATTACGTTGCTATGGTCGCTCTGATGTCAATATAATTCTGTTAATAGCAATTTTTAATTTTTGTTTGATGTAGAGAAATACGGCTACAATTAAAATGGATAATGATGTCATTACGTTGCTATGGTCGCTCTGATGTCAATATAATTCTGTTAATAGCAATTTTTAATTTTTGTTTGATGTAGAGAAATACGGCTACAATTAAAATGGATAATGATGTCATTACGTTGCTATGGTCGCTCTGATGTCAATATAATTCTGTTAATAGCAATTTTTAATTTTTGTTTGATGTAGAGAAATACGGCTACAATTAAAATGGATGATGATGTCATTACGTTGCTATGGTCGCTCTGATGTCAATATAATTCTGTTAATAGCAATTTTTAATTTTTGTTTGATGTAGAGAAATACGGCTACAATTAAAATGGATGATGATGTCATTACGTTGCTATGGTCGCTCTGATGTCAATATAATTCTGTTAATAGCAATTTTTAATTTTTGTTTGATGTAGAGAAATACGGCTACAATTAAAATGGATGATGATGTCATTACGTTGCTATGGTCGCTCGGATGTCAATATAATTCTGTTAATAGTAATTTTTAATTTTTGTTTGATGTAGAGAAATACGGTTGCAAATAAAATAGATCAGTAATGCTTTGATGACGTTGGTCTGGCAGCTCTGATGTCAATAGAATGCTGTTCATTAGAATTTTTTTATCTTTGTCTGATGCAGCTTATGCAGGGCGGACATTATTGATAGATACATTGGTCCTGTTTACTCATTTTACAACTGATATTCAGTTTGGACCGGTCAAACAGTCGTCAGTGGTAGACACTACACCTATAACACTTCTGTGTTCTCTTTAAACAACAATTTCTATTGTATTTCAACAGTAAAAAGGAAAACTTCCCCAAAATAGTACGGCTAATGTAGGCGTTTTCTCAGAAGAAAAAAAATGACGTTCTGTTGACTAGATGTAAAACTCTCGGCTTAAGACACTTTTAAAGTGTTGTACGAAGTATATATAAAGTCGAGTCAATTGTCACAAATATCTCATTTAGCGCCTTAGGACTCTTCAGTTTAATGTTGTTGTACGAAAAATATGTGCCCTGGTAGAAAATAACGTTTGCACAGAGCTTTAGGCATATATTTATGAAAGGGATTCGAGAAGAACTAAGCAATTGTAATAAGCTTTTTGCTAATTTGCTTTAAAGAAACAAACACTGTATGTTAAAACTGTGAAACGCAGTTTGAATTGTTCTTCTTATGAGGTGTTGGTTATTAAACCCCTGAATGGGAAGTACATGCCTTTCACTTTTTATTTGTTAGCGAAAACCTGAAGCGTGGTTAATTGATTCAAATGAAAGCTTTCAAAACGATCGTCTTGCAATTTTAGTTAGCTTTATTAAGCTTATCGTTATTGGAAGTGAAATCGGATGAAAATGAAAAGAGACGACGCGTCGACGCACTGAGCGCCTGAATTTTAAAACCAAAGAATAAGATTTAGATGTGACATTGTAAGGCAACTAAAAATTATAGTAGTACGGTTGGACGAACGATGAAAAGTGTAGTAAACAATTCCCAGAAGGTGAAAAAAATGAATAAATAAATATTCAACATATAAACCCGTTGCACCTTGACTACCAAATTAATTTCTCTGTTGCGAAACAAAAAAAAAAAGAAGTAAACATTTTAAGAACATTGGCAACGTAGCTGACATGTACTCGTTTAGAAATAACGCTATATTTCGTAAGTGAACATGTCTATAGTTAAATGAACGTCTTCCGATGGCCAAGTTGTCTCTCGAAACATGTTTTGTTTACACAAGGGCTATTGACTTTTAGCAGGTAAATGTGATGAGAATATGATAAATGATAATGACGATTTGCGTTTAAAACCAGGTGTTTCCGAGGAAAAAGAAAAGTGCGTGGCTTCGTAAAGCGAAAATGGGCTTCTGGCCGTTTTTAACATACAAAACAGCTTCGTCAAGATGAATAAGAACTGCTGCGAAGTTTACTTTAGTGGTACAGAACTCTTCTTTCTTGTGTCATGCTGAATATTGCAGCATCGAAAAGAAGGAAGTTGAAAATGTAAATCACCTAAGATGTAGAATACCCTTAAAAGGGAGTTTGTTTTTTCAAATAGTGTCTTAGTAGCAATACCCAAATAGAACGTACTGACTTGCAAACCGAAATAGTTCGCTTTCATATCCTTTTAGGTTTCTTCACTAAACTGTTGGAAACCGTAACTCTCATAATAACAGATCTTAATTTGTTTGGTCGGAGTTGGAGTTTGCCTGTTAAGTAATGGATATTTTAGCTGGCAGTCGTGACCAAACTTTTTCTAGCCAATTATTAGGGCGGGTCTATTTTAATTGCAAATGTGCGATGCTAACTTATGACTTTAACAACACCATACAAACTCTAATTATGCTTTATATTAAAGTTTTATTCGTAACACTCATATTCAGAAGTCTATAATGACTGCGCTTCTGTCCTGTTAATTTCGTCAATATTTCAGGCGAAGCATTTTATTTCCAAATTGTCAATGTATTTAGCAAGAAACTGCTTATTGAGAACAATTTTTTTACGTCTCCTACTGGAGATAGGACCGGCATTTATAAGTACTCATCCGAGTAAAGGTCTGGCTTGTTTGCCGAGGAAACTCAGTGTACCATCATTTCTGAAGTATTCAAAGACCCTGAACAGTGCTGCGGCCACAGAGATCGTCCCCACGACCATCCGCTCTGCAGACAAGCGCTGTACAGCCTGAGCTACTCCTGTTGCGGTAATTACCGGAGGGGGCGGAAGGGGGGTGGGGTATTTAACAAAGTTTTATACGGGGAGGCTTCGCCTGGAGGTCGGTCCAATCCCTTATCCGGCTTTTACATACCATTTTGACAGAAAAAGTACCCCTTTCCTACGCCTTCTTTTGACAAATGATACCCCTTTCTTATAACTAATTTAGAATTTTCCATCCCTTTTAACCAGTGTAAAGGCACTGAATTTAAAATATTGAGTAAATCACAAAACCAGAACGTTTTCTCGACTTTTTCACAGCCTTAGAATAAATCTGTGAGCCCTTTTGGGCCTTTTTACCGACCGAAATAACCGATGGTCCTACACTTTCATATACTTCAACCAGTAAAATCCCTTTTTTATCATGTACCTGAAGCCTGAAAAAGGTTCCCCTTTCAGGCGGAGCCTCCCCGTATAGGCCATTGTACTGAGTACCTCCGCCCCCCACCCCCGAGGGGGTAAATAGTGAGGTAATAGGAAGATACCGCTTTAATAGTGATGGGTGCACAGTCTATCTTAAATTAGTTGTTACCGACAAAAGTGAAGCCCTGGCGAGTAAAACAAACCACCGGATGTTACGTTTTGACTTATAGTGGAGAGTTACATATCCGCAGTACAGGTGTTGATACTATACCGGATAACACGAAAAACAATCCACTATAGCGTGTATATTGGTAACTGCTATTACCCAGGAAATGCAGATGTTTATGCAGGAAGTTGTAATAATGCAATTGTCAAAATACTTATACAAGAAGTCCCTTGCGAAGCAAATTTTAACATCTACTTAATAGTTTTGGCTGTAGCCGATTTGGCTATATACGTTTAGACCACTTTCTGTTATCCTTCATATCACCTGTAACGAAGTGGTTAACTGAGAAGCGTTTCCTGGCGTTTGTGTCTCAATTAGTTCTTTAGCGAGCAACAAAGTCAACATGTCAACCTGAACTACTACTCAATAATTTGTTCTAGTTGAAATGACAGCATATCTCTTTCACTGTGGTTTGTTAACCTCCAATTTTCGTGTATCCCTATTTTACGATATTCTTGTCGTCAAAGTACATAGAACATCTTATTTTGTATTAATATTTTTGGATAGTTCTTTAGCGAGCAGCAAAGTCAGCCTGTCTTAAAAATTTAGGAATCGGCTTAATTGACACGTTTGATGCAACGACAGGTTAATTTGGAGTTAAGTATTTTTAAATTTAACTTGGCAATTTCTGTCTAGGTCTATAACAAACTGAATAAATTTGCTATTTCGTTGAAAAGCTGTTTTGTCCGAGGAAGTTCATCTTGTGTAGCTTTACAGCTGAAGAAACCTAACGTTAACTCAAATCGACGTTTCTTTTCCATAAAGCTTAATCAGTGGCTTTCATCACCAATGGCAATCAACACGAATGGGACATTTGTAACAACGAAGATACTATCCGGAGTATGAACATTTCTTATAGCCTTCAACAATTGAACCTGTCTAAAAAATGTTATGAGAGTAACTGATACGTTTCATGCAACAGCTCGTGAATTTGGAGTCTAAGTCTACTTTTTAATTTAACTTGCCAGTTTCTGTCAAGATCTATCACAAGTGAATTAACTATTTCGTTCACAAGCTGTTTTGTCCGAGGAAGTTCATCCGTCTTGTGTAGCCTTACAGCTGAAGAAACTGAACGTTAACTCAAATCGACGTTTGTTTTTCATAAAGCTAAATCGGGGGCTTTCAACATCAATTGCAAACAACACGAATGGGACATTTGTAGTTGCGAAGATGCCGCCAGGAGTTCACATATTTCTCGGCATATCCTTAAACATTTCTCTTCCCATCTAACTGAAATCGGCGTTTCTTTTGCATAAAGCTTGATCGGGGTTTTCAAAACCGATGGCAAACAACACTAACGGAACATCTGTAATAGCGAAGATACCATCCGGAGTGTGGATATATTTTCTTACAGCCCTGAGAATTTTTCTTTCCGTTTTTGCAACTCTGGGCAATGTTCTAATCCTGGTTGCTCTGCGAAAAGTATCCTCCATTCATCCACCGACGAAGCTCCTATTTCGATGTCTGGCGATAACTGGTCTTTGTGTTGGTCTTCTTTGTCAACCACTTTACGTTTACTTTAGGTACATTACAGTCTCTCTTGGTATTGGTAACCGCATCGTAGAAGTAGCTTACGTATTTGCGTTCATCATTAGCGTGTTGATTGCGGTATCACCCTTAACATCGGCTGCTATCAGTGTTGACAGACTTCTCGCTCTCTTATTGGGCCTGAGATACAGACACGTTGTAACTTTATGCCGAGTTCGTGTGGTCATAGCTTGTGTTTGGTTCATTGCTGTTTCAAATGCTTCTTTGTACAGCGTGGCTTCGATCCTATTTCACACCTCGTGGTGGACCTTCCGAGCTTTAGTCATTTTTTCTATAATAGTCTCAACATTTTCGTACACGAAGATTTTTTTCACCCTCCGTCATCAACAAGCCCAAGTGCAAGATCATGTTCAACCAGAACAGTCGAGCAGAGTAAGAAGTGTACTGAACATAGCACGATACAAGAAGACAGTGTATAGCGTAGCTTGGATACAGTTTGCTATGCTTGCTTGTTATGGTCCTTTCACCGTGATGGAATTTCTTTGGCATTTTGGAAATATAGATTATTCTACTGAAATAAGAATCGCGAAAGAATTTTTCCGTTGTCTCGTCTTTTTAAATTCATCTCTGAATCCAGTCCTTTACTGTTGGAGAATCAAAGATGTCAGACAGGAAGTGAAAAACACCATTCGTAAGTGTCTTTGCTGTTGAGTTAATCTACAGTGATAGAGAAAAGATGCAACAGAACAATGGAGACAACTGGCCTATCACGAACAGTGCCGCTAATGTTGATACCCGCACACACGACCTATACTGATAGGAGACGCAGTGATCATCGGATTAGTTATCCCTGTGCTTTGATCGTTTTTTGTCTAAACAGAGTAATGAAAGATGTTTGACGATGTTTAAGACGGCTAAAAAGGGCGAAAAAAACGCTTATAATGAGTTCGGTCGATTTTGGGTGTGACCATCCATGATTTTGAGTCGAAATTTGAAAGTGTCTTTTTGATTGTTTTTTTTTTTTTATTTTGTCTAAGTAGAGTAAGAAAAGTTGTTTGCCGATGATTAAAACTGCTAAAAACGGCGGAAAAAACTTTAATTTATAAAGGGTCCGTTTGTACTCGCCGGGAAAATCATTAGTGCCCGCTGTCTTTAACAGTCATTAATATTCACAGTTTATGTCTGTAGTATAACAGTGGACCTATAATCCCCTTGCACCGTAGAATGAATTATGTTAGAATGATTTTCCTGTTGCAACAGCGAAAAAAGTAGACATTTTGGAAACATTGGTACAGTAGCTAAGTACTCAGCGTTTAGGAATAAAGCTATATTCGATAAGTTAACAGATCTGTAAGTAAAATGTAAAAAGTCAAGCTCATTTAGATGCCCAAGTTCTCCCTCAGAAAAACTTCCCGTTTACACAAGGACAATTAACATCTAGCAGGTAATTATAAAAAGCATTGATCAGCAAACCATTAAACTGTTAATAACGATTTGCATTTAAAACCAGGTGTTTGCAAGGAAAAATAAAATTGGTTTTGAAAAGTGAAAACACGGGGCACCCAACGACTGTTTTCTTTAAAATATCTGATCGGAGAAGCAAATATTGCCTTGAATTTTCTATTACTTAAGGACGACTAAAAACGTCTAGATGACCGTTCCATTCATTTACAATTTTCGAAGCTCATCTGATAAAGTTTTTGAAGTTTAATTTTTCACAATTCACTACCCAGGTTAGGTTATTTTGCGTGGGAAGAAGGAAACCTAAAATTTTCGGACTCAAAAATGTAACGAAGAGAGGAATCCGAAAAATTCTTGCAATCGTAACAAGTTCAACTGCATCTAAAATTATCGGTGAAATAATACTGAAGCCCTTGAAATTTCGAAAAGACTGAAGTTGCCCTAGGATGACCGAACAGATGCAAATTTTATAGCGACACTAAGAATTCTTTTCTAGAGATCTAAAAATGCTGTGGATAGCCTAAAAAGTGTTTTCAATGTCTTTAAGAGGAAACTGTTGTTGGGTGCCCCTGTGAAAAAAATAATGACCCTCTGTTGACTAAATGTAAAACTCTCGGCTTAGACACTTTAAGTGTTGTACAAGGTATATATAAAGTCGAGTCAATTGGCACAAATATCTCATTTAGCGCCTTAGGACTCTACAGTTTCATGTTGTGGTACGAACAATATGTGCCCTGGTAGAAAATAACGCCAGCGCAGAGCTTTGGGCATACATTTACGCAATGGATTCAAGAGGAACTAAGCAATTGTTATAAGCTGTTTGCTAATTTGCTTTAAAGAAACAAACACTGTATGTTAAAACTGTGAAACGCAGTTTGAATTGTCCTTCTTATGAGGTGTTGGTTATTAAACCCCTGATTGGGAAGCACATGTCTTTCACTTTTTATTTGTTAGCGAAAACCTGAAGCGTGGTTAATTGATTCAAATGAAAGCTTTCAAAACGATCGTCTTGCAATTTTAGTTAGTTTTATTAAGCTTATCGTTATTGGAGGTGAAATCGGATGAAAATGCAAAGAGACGACGCGTTGACGCACTGAGCGCCTGAATTTTAAAACCAAAGAATAAGATTTAGATGTGACATTGTAAGGCAAATAAAAATTATGAGAGTACGTTTGGACGAGCGATGAAAAGTATAGTAAACAATTCCCAGAAGGTGAAAAAAATGAATAAATTAATATTCAACATATAAACCCGTTGAACCTTAACCGCCAAATTAATTTTTCTGTTGCGAAAGAAAAAAGAAGAAGTAAACATTTTAAGAACATTGGCATCGTAGCTGACATGTACTCGTTTAGAAATAACGCTGTATTTCGTAAGTGAACATGTCTATATTTAAATGAACGTCCTCAGATGCCCAAGTTATCTCTTGAAAAATGTTTTGTTTACACAAGGGTTATTGATGTTTAGCAGGTAAATGTGATGAGAATACGATAAATGATAATGACGATTTGCGTTTGAAACCAGGTGTTTGCGAGGAAAAAGAAAAGTGCGTGGCTTCGTAAAGCGAAACTGGGCTTGTGGCCGTTTTTAACATATAAAACAGCTTATTCAAAATGAACACGAACTGCATGCTACGAAGTTTACTTTAGTGGTACAGAACTCTTCTTTCTTGTGTCGTGCTGAATATTGCAGCATCGAAAAGAAGGAAGTTGAAAGTGTAAATCAACTAAGATGTAGAATACCCTTAAAAGGATTTTTTTTTTCAAATAGTGTCTTAGTAGCAATACCCAAATAGAAACATACTGATTTGCGAACCGAAATTGATTTGAAAATTTGTACTTATGTAGTTCACTTTCATATCCTTTGAGGTTTCTTCATTAAACTGTTGGAAACCGTAACTCTCCTAATAACAGATCTTAATTTGTCGGTCAGAGTTGGAGTTTGCATGTTAAGTAATGGATATTTTAGCTGGCAGTCGTGACCAAACTTTTTCTAGCCAATTATTAAGGCGGGTCTATTTTAATTGCAAATGTGCGATGCTAACTTATGACTTAAACAACACCATACAGACTCTAATTATGGTCTATATTAAAGTTTTATTCACAACACTCATATTCAATAGTCTATATTGACTGCGCTTCTGTCCTGTTAATTTCGTCAATATCTCAGGTAGAGCATTTTATTTCTAAATTTTCAGTGTATTTAGCAAGAAACTGCTAATTGAGGACGTCTCTTTTTATGTCTCCTACTCCAAGCAAAGGTCTGGCTTGTTTGCAGAGCAAACTCAGTATACCCTCATTTCTCAATTATCGTAAGACCCTGAATAGTGGTGCGGCCCCAGAGATCCCCCCCGCGACCATCCGCTCTGCAGACAAACGCTGTGCCGCCTGAGCTACTCCTGCTGCGGTAATTACCCCCCCGGGGCTTGATCAATAAAGTTTTATGCGGGGAGACTCCGCCCGGAGGTCCGTCCAACCCCTTATTCTTTTACATACCATTTTGAGAGAAAAGGTACCCCTTTCCTATGCCTTCTTTTGACAAATGATACGATACCCCTTTCTTATAACTAATTAAGAATTTTGCCTCCCTTTCAACCAGTGTAAAGGCACTGCATTTGAAATATGAATAAATCACAAAACCAGAACGTTTTCCCGACTTTTTCACAGCTAATAGGAAGATACCGCTTAGTGATGGGTGCACAGTCTATCTTAAATTAGTTATTACCGACGAAAGTGAAGTCCTGGCGAGTAAAACAAACCACCGGATGTTACGTTTTGACTTATAGTGGAGAGTTACATATCCGCAGTACAGGTGTTGATACTATACCAGATAACACGAAAAACAATCCACTATAGCGTGTAATAGCCTTAGTATTCCGCCCTTTTTGGTTTATTGCTGTTTTAGATTTAAAGGTAAATGATACACATGTAGGAAGACACCTTTCTAAAGTGCTTCAGAAATTGCCCTGAAAATTCAGTCGAGCCACCTTGAGAGTCCATTTTCTTGGTGGACTCTTATTGTACCGTTGAACACCGATATAATGAGTCGTTTTATATCGAACAGCTCCTTTATGAGACAACGAATGAGATTTTTTACTGCAGTTGTCACAGGAACCCAATACAACATTTCCTATTATGCTAATAATGAAAGTAAAAAATATATGCACAAAAGAAAAACAAACGGGAAGAAATTAATTGGTGACTGTTAATACCCAGGAAATGCAGATGTTTATGTAGGAAGTTGTAATAATGCAATTGTCAAAATACTTATACAAGAAGTCCCTTGCGAAGCAAATTTTAACATCTACTTAATAGTTTTGGCTGTAGGCGATATGGCTGTATACGTTTAGACCACTTTCTGTTAGCCTTCATATCACCTGTAACGAAGTGGTTAACTGAGAAGCGTTTCCCGACGTTTGTGTCCCAATTAGTTCTTTAGCGAGCAACAAAGTCAACATGTCAACCTGAACTACTACTCAATAATTTGTTCTAGTTGAAGTGACAGCATATCTCCTTCACTGTGGTTTGTTAACCTCCAATTGGTGTGTGCCCCTATTTTACGATATCCATGCCGTCAAAGTAGATATAACATCTTATTTTGTATTAATTTTTTTGGATAGTTCTTTAGCGAGCAGCAAAGTCAACCTGTGTTAAAAATATTAGGAATCGGCTTAATTGACACGTTTGATGCAACGACAGGTTAATTTGGAGTTAAGTATTTTTAAATTTATTTGCCAGTTTCTGTGTAGGTCTATAACAAACTGAATAAATTTCCTATTTCGTTGAAAAGCTGTTTGTCCGAGGAAGTTCATCTTGTTCAGCTTTGCAGCTGAAGAAACCTAACGTTAACTCAAATCGACATTTCTTTTCCATAAAGCTTAATCAGTGGCTTTCAACACCAATGGCAATCAACACGAATGGGACATTTGTAACAACGAAGATACCATCCGGAGTATGGATATTTCTTATAGTCTTCAACAATTGAACCTGTCTAAAAAGTGTTGTGAAAGTAACTGATACGTTTCATGCAACAGGACGTGAATTTGGAGTCTAAGTCTACTTTTTAATTTAACTTGCCAGTTTCTGTCAAGATCTATCACAAGTGAATTAACTATTTCGTTCACAATCTGTTTTGTCCGAGGAAGTTCATCCGCCTTCTGTAGCCTTACAGCTGAAGAAACTGAACGTTAACTCAAATCGACGTTTCTTTTTCATAAAGCTAAATCGGGGGCTTACAACACCAACTGCAAACAATGCGAATGAGACATTTGTAGTTACGAAGATGCCGCCAGGAGTTCACATGTTTCTCGGCATATCCTTAAACATTTTTCTTTCCAGCTGACTGATATCGGCGTTTCTTTTGCGTAAAGCTTGATCGGGGTTTTCAAAACCGATGGCAAACAACACTAACGGAACTTCTGTAATAGCGAAGATACCATCCGGAGTATGGATATTTCTTACAGCCCTGAACATTTTTCTTTCCATTTTTTCAACTCTGGGCAATACTCTCATTCTAGCTGCTCTACGAAACGTTTCCTCCATTCATCCACCGACGAAGCTGCTATTTCGATGTCTGGCGATAACTGATCTTTGTGTTGGTCTTCTTGGTCAACCACTTTACGTTTACGATAGGTACATTACAAACTATCTTGATATTGGTAACCGCATCGTAGAACTGGTTTACGTATATCTCTTTATCATTAGCGTGTTGGTTGTGGTATCCATCTTTACATCGGCTGCAATCAGTGTTGACAGACTTCTCGCTTTGTTGTTGGAACTGAGATACAGACACGTTGTAACTTTATGCCGAGTTCGTGTGGTCATAGCTTGTGTTTGGTTCATTGTTGTTTCAAACGCTTCTTTGTTGTGCGTGGCTCGGATCCTATCTCATGATAAGTTAAAACTTGCCTCGTCGTGGACCCTCCGAGCTTTTGGCATTTTTTCTATAATAGTCTCAACATTTTCGTACACGAAGATTTTTTTCACCCTCCGTCATCAACAAGCCCAAGTGCAAGATCATGTTCAACCAGAACAGTCGAGCAGAGTAAGAAGTGTACTGAACATAGCACGATACAAGAAGACAGTGTATAGCGTAGGTTGGATACAGTTTGCTATGCTTGCTTGTTATGGTCCTTACATCGTGATGGCATTTCTTAATCATTTTGGAAATGTAGGTTATTCCACTGAAGTAATAATCGCGGATGAAGTTTTCAGTTGTCTCCTCTTTTTAAATTCATCTCTGAATCCAGTCCTTTACTGTTGGAGAATCAAAGATGTCAGACAAGAAGTGAAAAACATCATTCGTAAGTGTCTTTGCTGTTGAGTTAACCTACAGTGATAGAGAAAAGATGCAACAGAACAACATCCCCAGTCGGAAGACAACTGGCCTATCACGAACAGTGCCGCTACGTTGATACCCACACACATTACCTGTACTGACAGGACACACTTTGTTCAGTCATCGTAAAGGTTATCGCTGTACTTTGATCGTTTTTTTGTCTAAATAGAGTAATAACAGATGTCTGACGATGTTTTTAAAAGAGGGCTATAAAGGCCGAAGAGACCGTTTATAGAGTCCAGTTGTGGGGGTGGCCATATTAGATTTTTCCAAAGGGGTTTACCCATTACATTGGGTCAAAATTTGAAGTTTTCTCTTTGATTATTATTTTTTTTTGGCTTAATAGAGTAAGAAAAGAAGTCTTTCGATGTTAAGACTGCTAAAAAGGCCAGAAAACCTCTTTAAAAAGAGTTTCAGTCGCTTTATACTCGCCGGGAAAATAATACCCACTGTCTTAAACGGTCATTAATATTCACAGTTTATGCATGTAATATAAGAGCGTAACTATAATCCCCTTGCACCTTAATTGTTGGATTCATTTCTCTGTTGCAGAAGAGAAAAAAGTTTTTTAAAACATTGGTATCGCAGAAACAGGGCTATTTTAGCTTATATTTGATCAGTTAACAGGTCTGCTATTAAAATGATAAACGTGAAGCGCATTCAGATGCGCAAGTTCTACCTTAGAGAAACTTCCTGTTTTCACAAGGACAATTAACATTTAGCGGGTATTTTAATGCAGTGATGAGAAACCATAACTATAATGAATGACAATAATAGATAATGTATGGATACTTTCTGAGTTGAAAACTGAAGCTTATGCGTTAAAAGTTTGTACTCATGCGGTTAAAAATAAAGTTCAGTTTCATATCGTTGTACGTTGGTCGGTTAAGGGAGACATTCGTTAGTGCAAGAAGATAATCGGAATTGCTACTTAAGAAGAGCATACTGTAAACCTGTGCTGTAGGGCTTAAGCTGTACGAGTATTGAGTAAGCTATAGCAGGAAAAAACTCCCGTGAGCGATTTTGTAAAATATATCTCCCTTGTCCGAGAAATACGGTTTCAAGTAAAATATAGATAGTGATATCATTAATGGCAATTTTTAATCTTTGTGTGATATAGAGAAATACGGTTGCAAATAAAATAGATAATGATGTCATTTCGTTGCTAAGGCAGCTCCTATGTCACTATAATTCTTTTAATGGCAATTTTTAATCTTTGTCTGATGTAGAGAAATACGGCTACAATTAGAATGGATGATGATGTCATTACGTTGCTATGGTCGCTCTGATGTCAATATAATTCTGTTAATAGCAATTTTTAATTTTTGTTTGATGTAGAGAAATACGGTTGAAAATAAAATAGATCAGTAATGCTTTCATGACGTTGGTCTGGCAGCTCCGATGTCAATAGAATGCTGTTCATTAGAATTTTTTTATCTTCGTCTGATGCAGCTTTGATGATGCAATGAGTACAGGGCGGACATTATTGATGGATACATTTGTCCTGTTTACTCCTTTTACAGCTGCATGATATTCAGTTTTGACCGGTCAAACAGTCGTCAGTGGTAGACACTACACCTATAACACTCTTTAAACAACAATTTCAATTGTATTTCAACATTAAAAAGGAAAACTTCCCTAAAATAGCAGGGCTAATGTAGGCGTTTTTTCAGAAGAAAAAAATGACCTTCTGTTGACTAGATGTAAAACTCGCGGCTTAAGACACTTAAGTGTTGTACAAGGTATATATAAAGTCGAGTCAATTGGCACAAATATCTCATTTAGCGCCCTAGGACTCTTCAGTTTCATGTTGTGGTACGAAAAATATGTGCCCTGGTAGAAAATAACGTTTGCACAGAGCTTTAGGCATATATTTATGTAAGGGATTCGAGAAGAACTAAGCAATTGTAATAAGCTGTTTGCTAATTTGCTTTAAAGAAACAAACACTGTATGTTAAAACTGTGAAACGCAGTTTGAATTGTTCTTCTCATGAGGTGTTGGTTATTAAACCCCTGAATGGGAAGTACATGCCTTTCACTTTTTATTTGTTAGCGAAAACCTGACGCGTGGTTAATTGATTCAAATGAAAGCTTTCAAAACGATCGTCTTGCAATTTTAGTTAGCTTTATTAAGCTTATCGTTATTGGAAGTGAAATCGGATGAAAATGAAAAGAGACGACGCGTCGACGCACTGTGCGCCTGAATTTTAAAACCAAAGAATAAGATTTAGATGTGACATTGTAAGGCAAATAAAAATTATTGGGTACGTTTGGACGAACGATGAAAAGTGTAGTAAACAATTCCCAGCGGGTGAAAAAAATGAATAAATTAATATTCAACATATAAAACCCGTTGCACCTTAACCGCCAAATTAATTTCTCTGTTGCGAAAGAAAAAAGAAGTAAACATTTTAAGAACATTGGCAACGTAGCTGACATGTACTCGTTTAGAAATAACGCTATATTTCGTAAGTGAACATGTCTATAGTTAAATGAGCGTCCTCAGATGGCCAAGTTATCTCTTGAAAATTTTTTTGTTTACACAAGGGCTGTTGATGTTTAGGAGGTGAATGTGATGAGAATATGATAAATGATCATGGCGATTTCCGTTTGAAACCAGGTGTTTCAGAGGAAAAAGAAAAGTGCGTGGTTTCGTAAAGCGAAAGTGGGCTTCTGGCCGTTTTTAACATACAAAACAGCTTCGTCAAAATGAACAAGAACTGCTGCGAAGTTTACTTTAGTGGTACAGAACTCTTCTTTCTTGTGTCATGCTGAATATTGCAGCATCGAAAAGAAGGAAGTTGAAAATGTAAATCACCTAAGATGTAGAATACCCTTAAAAGGGAGTTTGTTTTTTCAAATAGTGTCTTAGTAGCAATACCCAAATAGAAACATACTGACTTGCGAACCGAAATTGATTTGAAAATTTTTACTTATGTAGTTCACTTTTCATATCCTTTGAGGTTTCTTCATTAAACTGTTGGAAACCGTAACTCTCCTAACAACGATCTTAATTTGTCGGTCAGAGTTGGAGTTTGCATGTTAAGTAATGGATATTTTAGCTGGCAGTCGTGACCCAATTTTTTCTAGCCAGTTATTAGGGCGGGTCTATTTTAATTGCAAATGTGTGATGCGAACTTATGACTTTAACAACGCCATACAAACTCTAATTATGCTTTATATTTTAAGTTTTATTCACAACTCTGATATTCAGAAGTCTATATTGACTGCGCTTCTGTCCTGTTAATTTCGTCAATATCTCAGGCAAAGCATTTTATTTCTAAATTGTCAGTGTATTTAGCAAAAAACTGCTAATTGAGGACAATTTTTTACGGATCCTACTGGAGATAGGACCGCCATTTCTAAGTACTCATCCGAGTAAAGGTCTGGCTTGTTTGCAGAGAAAAGGCAGTATACCATCATTTCTCAATTGTTCTAAGACGCTGAATATTGGTGCGGCCCCAGAGATCGACCCTGCACCATCCGCTCTGCAGACTCATGCGCTGTTCCGCCTGAGCTACTCCTGCTGCGGTAATTACCCGTGAGCGGAGGGGGGGTTGATCAAGAAAGTTTTATGCGGGGAGGCTCCTCCCGGAGGTCCGTCCAACCCCTTATCCGGCTTTTAAATACCATTTTGACAGAAAAATCACCTCTTTCCTACGCCTTTTTTTGACAAATGATACCCCTTTCTTACAACTAATTTAGAATTTTGCATCCCTTTCAACCAGTGTAAACGCACTGCATTTAAAATATGAATAAATCACAAAACCAGAACGTTTTCTCGACTTTTTCACAGCCTTAGAATAAATCTGTGAGCCCTTTTGGGCCTTTTTACGTACCGAAATAATAACCCTACACTTTCATATACTTCAACCAGTAAAATCCCTTCCCTTTCATAGACCAGAAGCCTGAAAAACGGTACCCATTTCAGGGCGAGCCTCCCCGTATAGGCCATTGCACTTAGTATATGATGGGTGGACAGTCTATCTTAAATTAGTTGTTACCGACAAAAGGGAAGTCCTGGCGAGTAAAACAAACCACCGTGTGTTACGTTTTTACTTGTAGTAGAGAGTTACATATCCGCAGTACAGGTGTTCATACTATACCGGATAACAGGAAAGTATCCGCTATAGCGTGTATATTGTCTTAGTATTCCGCCCTTTTTGGTTAATTGCTGTTTTAGATTTAAAAGGTATCAGTAGGTAGACGCCTTTCTAAAGTGCTTCGGAAATTGCCCTGAAAATTCAGTCGAGCCACCTTGAGAGTCCATTTTAATTTCTTGCTGGATTCGTATTGTACCGTTGAACACCGATATAATGAGTCGTTTCAAGAGACTATATAGGGGACAGAGAGGGCATCCCCCATATACACCCTATTCCACAGGTAATTCGTCTCGAGTTATTTTTAACACCACAGATCTCAAGGGGGATTAGACAACAGCCAATCACATAGCGCGAATGTGTTCCGCGTGGATGACCCACGCTGAGAGCCACGCGTCCTTCACGAAATGACGCAGAACAAAATGGGGCAAGACGCGGAGAGCGATTTTGCTATTCCTTTTGTCGACGAAAACGACTACAGCGAGATTTCTGCGAAAGCTGTGTCAGCGAAACCGAAATTAAAAAAGAATCGCTCTTCCTCTCTTGTATAGAGCTAACAGTAGAGCAGGGAAATCCTTAACACACTGAATATTCTCTCAGGATCATTTATAATTTACAGTTTGAAGAGAGCAATTTCTGGTTTCATGTTTATTTTTTCAGTCTTTATAGCGATTATTCCTACCCACTTACTTTGTCAATTGTAGGCGACCCCTCCTAAAGCTGAATTTCAAGGGACCGTATTCAAGCTCAGAAAGAGAAATTTAATTTCGTCGTTGCTTATTTATGTCCTCCATAAAACGCGAAATTAGGCATTTTCACGTCGCAGTCGTGCAAAAACGGGAAAGAAATGAACAAAAAAGTGTGTTGCACGTGCGAAGTTGTTGTTTTGCTAATTAAACCTATTGTTTTTTTGACGTTCTAGTTGTCGTCCGCGTCGTTGGATATTAAACTCCCTAAATTGTACAAACGACCGGTTTCAATAGACCGGCGAAATTTCTCATTTTATTAAAGCACTGAGGTTACGACAACTTCGAGTTAAACTGATTTCACGGGTTGTCAAAGAGTCCAGCGATTCCTTTTTCCCAGGTGAGCGCCCACTCATTTCGCTTCAATATTCAGGAATGCTCTCGATCTTTTTACGCTTTCATTGCCTCTCGCCCGACATGTTTTGCACGGCGTTTGGTCATGCGAAACCTCCACGAAACATCCACGCCTCGCGCGAGGTAACTTTATCCCGATTCTAAAAATAACTCGAGACGAATTACCTATGGAATAGGGTGTATATGGGGGATGCCCTCTCTGTCCCCTTGATAGTCTCTTGGTCGTTTTATATCGAACAGCTCCTTAATGCGGCAACGAATGAGGTTTTTTTGCTGCAGTTGTCACATGACCCCAATACAACATTTCCTATCATGCTAATGATGAAAATAAAAAATATATGCACAAAAAACAAGTGAGCATTAAGGAAGAAAGTCATTACCAAGCAGGGAGAAATTAATTGGTAGCTATTATTACCCAGGAAATGCAGATGTTTGTGCAGGAAGTTTTAATAATGCAATTGTCAAAATACTAATACAAGAAGTCCATTGCGAAACAAATTTTAACATCTACTTAAGAGTTTTGGCTGTAGCCGATATGGCTATATACGTTTAGACCACTTTCTGTTACCCTTCATATCACCTGTAACATAGCGGCTAACTGAGAAGCGTTTCCTGACGTTTGTGTCTCAATTAGTTCTTTAGCGAGCAAGAAAGTCAACATGTCAACCTGAACTACTACGCAATAATTTGTTCTAGTTGAAATGACAGCATATCTCCTTCACTGTGGTTTGTTAACCTCCAATTTGCGTGTACCCCTTTTTTACGATATCGATCGTCAAAGTACATATAACATCTTATTTTGTATTAATATTTTTGGATAGTTCTTTAGCGAGCAGTAAAGTCAACCTGTCTTAAAAATGTTAGGAATCGGCATAATTGATACGTTTGATGCAACGACAGGTTAATTTGGAGTGAAATGTTTTTAATTTTAACTTGGCAGTTTCTGTCTAGGTCTATAACAAACTGAATAAATTTGCTATTTCGTAGAAAAGCTGTTTTGTCCGAGGAAGTTCATCTTGTTCAGCTTTGCAGCTGAAGAAACCTAACGTTAACTCAAATCGAAGTTTCTTTTCCATAAAGCTTAATCAGTGGCTTTCAACACCAAGAATGGCAAACAACACAAATGGGACATTTGGAGTTACAAAGATGCCACCAGGAGTTGACATAGTTTTGATAGCCTTGAACATTTTTCTTTCCATCACTGCAACTTTGGGCAATGCCCTGATCCTGGTTGCTCTACGAAATGTATCCTCCATTCATCCACCGACGAAGCTGTTATTTCGATGTTTGGCTGTTACTGATCTCTGTGTTGGTCTTGTATGTCAACCACTTTACGTTTACTTGACTATTAGTAACTCCACCATAGAACTTGTGGATGTATATATTTTTTTCTTTTTCGTGTTGCTTACGGTATCGCCCCTAACATCGGCTACCATAAGTGTTGACAGACTTCTCGCTCTGTTGTTGGGGCTGAGGTACAGACACGTTGTAACTTTACGCCGAGTTCGTGTGGTCATAGCTTGTGTTTGGTTCATTGGTGTTTCAAACGCTTCTTTGGACTGCGTGGCTTGGGTCCTATCTAAATATAAGGTAGCACTTGCCTCGCTGTGGACGTTCGTGGCTTTAATAATGGTTTCTATAATAATCTCGTTATTTTCGTACACAAAGATTTTTTTCACCCTCCGTCACCAACAAGCCCAAGTGCAAGGTCATGTTCAACCAGAACAGTCGAGCAGAGTAAGAAGTGTGCTGAATATAGCACGATACAAGAAGACAGTGTATAGCGTAGCTTGGATACAGTTTGCTATGCTTGCTTGTTATGGTCCTAACATCGTGATGGTATTTCTTCGGCATTTTGGAAATGTAGGTTATTCCACTGAAGTATGGATCGCGAGTGCAGTTTTCCTTTGTCTCTTCTTTTTAAATTCATCTCTGAATCCAGTCCTTTACTGCTGGGGAATCAAAGATGTCAGACAGGAAGTAAAAAACATCATTCGTAAGTGTCTTTGCTGTTGAGTTAACCTACAGTGATAGAGAAAAGATGCAACAGAACAACATCGCCAGTCGGAAGGCAACTGGCCTATCACGAACAGTGCTGCTACGTTGATACCCACACACAGCACCTACACTGACAGGACACACCTTGTTGATCGTATAGGTTATCGCTGTACTTTGATCGTTTTTTGTCTAAATAGAGTAATAACAGATGTCTGACGTGTTTTTAAAAGAGGGCTATAAAGGCCGAAGAGACCGTTTATAGAGTCTAGTCGTGGGGGTGGCCATATTAGATTTTTCCAAAGGGGTTTACCCATTACATTGGGTCAAAATTTGAAGTTTTCTCTTTGATTATTATTTTTTTTTTGGCTTTATAGAGTAAGAAAACAAGTCTTTCGATGTTAAGACTGCTAAAAAGGCGAGAAAACCTCTTTAAAAAGAGTTTCAGTCGCTTTATACTCGCCGGGAAAATAATACCCACTGTCTTAAACGGTCATTAATATTCACAGTTTATGCATGTAATATAAGAGCGTAACTATAATCCCCTTGCACCTTAATTGTTGGATTCATTTCTCTGTTGCAGAAGAGAAAAAAGTTTTTTAAAACATTGGTATCGCAGAAACAGGGCTATATTAGCTTATATTTGATCAGTTAACAGGTCTGTTATTAAAATGATAAACGTGAAGCGCATTCAGATGCGCAAGTTCTCCCTTAGAGAAACTTCCTGTTTTCACAAGGACAATTAACATTTAGCGGGTAATTTTAATGCAGTGATGAGAAACCATAACTATAATGAATGACAATAATAGATAATGTATGGATACTTTCTGAGCTGAAAACTGAAGCGTATGTGTTAAAAGTTTGTACTCATGCGGTTAAAAATAAAGTTCAGTTTCCGATATCGTTGTACGTTGGTCGGTTAAGGGAGACATTCGTTAGTGCAAGAAGATAATCGGAATTGCTACTCAAGAAGAGCATACTGTAGACCTGTACTGTAGGGCTTAAGCTGTACGAGTATTGAGTAAGCTATAACAGGAAAAAACTCCCGTGAGCGATTTTGTAAAATATACCTCCCTTGTCCGAGAAATACGGTTTCAAGTAAAATATAGATAGTGATATCATTAATGGCAATTTTTAATCTTTGTCTGATATGGAGAAATACGGTTGGAAATAAAATAGATAACGATGTCGTTTCGTTGCTAAGGCAGCTCCTATGGCACTAAAATTCTTTTAAAGGCAATTTTTAATCTTAGTCTGATGTAGAGAAATACGGCTACAATTAAAATAGATAATGATGTTATTACGTTGCTATGGTCGCTCTGACGTCAATATAATTCTATTAATAGCAATTTTTAATCTTTGTTTGATGTAGAGAAATATGGCTGCAAATTAAATAGATAATGCTTTCATGACGTTGGTACTGCAGCTCCGATGTCACTAGAATACTGTTAATTAGAATTTATTTATTCCTGATGCAGCTTTGGTGATCGTTTTCATATATTTTAGGGGCGGATCACTTGCCCACTAGCCAGCTATATAGATACTTTTCATTTTTCTGAGAATTTTATAAAAATAATACAAAATATCAATAAAAAAACGGGGTGGCCTCGGCCCCCTCGTCCCGCCCCTAAATCCGCCCTTGAGTTTTGAGACATAGTATGCCAAGGATAAAATTCGTCGAAGACTATAAAAAAATCTTTATTTTTGTAAAGTTTGCATCCAATCCTGAACATGAGCTTTTTTTTTTGTAATGGCGACTTTGTTAATGCTCAAACATGGGAGGTATTGCCGCCGGGTGAAACATGCTTCAGTCGAGCCACTTTGAGAGTCCATCTTTTTGCTGGATTTTTTTTTGTGTGTACCATAGAACAGCGGTAGTATAAAGATATAGCCAGGGCTAAAAGCGAAGCTCTGGTTAATAATACGTGTAAACAAAAGAAAATAAATCGTGTAACGCTAAATGGGGGACGACAATGAAAATGGCGTCAAGACTAATAGATCTAATTAGCAAAAAAACAAATTGCACGTGCAGTACACTTTTTCTTCTAATTAGCAAAAAGCAAAATTGCGCGTGCAGCACCCTTTTTTGTCTTTCCCTTGCCGTTGTTTTGGACGACTACAACACTGTTTTGTACGACTGAAACGTCAAACTTCCTAGTTACACACCATTTTTATTGAGAAATTGTCGTATGTGCTTACCCAATATTTTGTTTCCAGTGTTCATGTTCGCTTTTATTTTTCACTGCCGCTCATTTTCACCTTACTGGCCGCTAGCATTTTTCATTTTCTCACCGCCGCTTGAATTTCCATGTTTTTCTTCCAACGAATTTTCAATAACTCGCTCTAGCTCTTTCTCTGTTATCAACGTTAGTGTACACATAAAAAATAACGCCGAAAAAGACACGACTTTTTTCTTTCTAAAAGTCCGGGCGGCCATGTGATTTCCTTCCAAATAAAACCTTGAGTTGAATTTGGGTTCCCATACCTGTTGATTGAGTTATTTTACATTGGTATGCCTGTGGTCCGGACGGACGGTCGCTCGCTCGCAACACCGCGGCAAAACGCATTGCGCATGAGCACAAAATTTAACATCCGGTCAGCTTTTTATTTCCGGTCTAGTATATAAACCAATTGAGTAAGCATAACATTGCCGCCGCGCTAAGTTTGAAAGCAAAAAGGGAGAAACAGACAAAAAAGGGGGCGAAAAAAAACACTTCATTCGAAAGCTTATGTATTTTTCTAGTGTCAAACTTTTGCACCACATGGTTATCTGTTTGCACCAACGGTGAAAATGATGTTTGAAGTTTGCAGGTCGCGAGCGCTCGACAAGACGAAGTTGTTTTTACTGGCTTTCTTGAATGCTACTGGTTTGGCATAAGTTGATTTGGGAGAAGGCGATAACTAAGAAAAGAATTGCAATACTTATGAAAGAAACCAAAAAAAGCCGTCATCATTATCATTCACACTAGAACCAGGAAATAAAGTTTTAGTCCGTTCAACAATTTGTTTATCATCAGAGAAAACAACAACTCAAAACAAAAGATGTGCGGGATTTAATAACAACCTCGACTTCGATGACTGCAGTCACGAACACCCGGAGCTTTCAGTGCTGGGAAACTAAACATGACTATAAATGACTTTCGTTCAAGAAAATGCCTATTTAATTCTTTTACATGGTTGTTCTTTGGTTGTTCTTTGGTCAGTGAAGACTTCAATAATTTCAGACTGTGCGGCTCGGCTGCATCTCATGCAAACACGAAACTTTCAGCTGCTAAATACGAGGCATGAAAACTTCGACTTCTAAAAGCCATCGAACCAGCTTTCGCTCTCTGATTCTGAGAATGAAAAAAATTAATAGAGTTGTCAACTTGCTGCCAACCTCAACAGTATAATTAAGCTTATGTTTCATGGCAATCAACTCAGAAGAGTTTCGTTTCAAAACACGGTAAAACTCACTGGTAAATAAAAGTACAAAGCGATTGTGTGTTGCCGTTTTTCAAATAAATCTCGAATCGGCTTTAAGGCATGAAGACTGAGAAACTGAAGAACTGAAAACTAGAACTACAATACACAAGCTTGCAATGATAGTTTTTTATGTCTTAGTTTCAGCCAGGTTAAGAGAAAAATAACAGTCAAAACCTTTGTTTTCGTGAATGAAAATCAGTTTACCTGACGCTCTAGCCAAAATTACACACTGAGTTATTATCATCTTACCTTTTCTGAATCTAATCGAATAATTGTTTCAGTGATCTGTGCCTGGTTATCCATAAAAGCAATTTCAATAACTACAAAATAGTCAAAAACACGAGCAGCATGAAGCAGAACAACTGAACCACAAGCTGCGCACACAGAATGAAGCCGAGCGCGCGCGGGAGACTTTGATCTGACTGGAAAGTGTGACTGAAAAAGAGACCGGAAATGCTCAACCTGGCGCATGCGTAGACGTTTTGCCGTGGTGTTCTCGCTCAATCGCTCGGTGTACGGTCACATGATTACCAAATTTTCTGGTATGGGTAGATTACCACATTTCCCTAGCTATGGGGCTCCGCCCACCCGCGCGCGAAGCGCGCGGGTGGAGCTCCGCTATTATGAGGCATTTTGTAACGAACCGCTCCTCTATCCAACAACAAATGAGATCCTTTACTCCAGTTGTCGTAGATAGTTTTAGCAGGACACCAATACAACATCCTCTATTATATGTTAATGTTGATAATGAGAATGAAAAGAATATATTATATGCACTTTAAACAAGTTATCAGAAAGGAAGAAATTCATTACCAAAGATCCAAAGATAATTATTGTCTCTTACTAAGGAGATCTAGATTAGTGGTGCAGGAAGTTTTAATAATGCAGAAGTCAAAATACTTGGACAAGAAGTCCATTGCGAAGCAAATTTCAACAACTTCTGTGAAATATTTTGGTGGTAGCAGAGATGGCTATATACGTTTTTGGCCATTTTCTCTTAACCTTTATTGTGCATGTAAAGTAGCGTTCCTTTGAGAAGCGTTTCTTGACGTTTATGCCTTAATTAGTTCTTTAGCGAGCAGTGAAGTGAACATGTCACCCTGAACTACTACTATACATATTTTGTTCTAGTTAAAATGACTGCGTATCTCCTTCCTTGTGGGTTGTTAACCTCTTCTTTGCGTGTACCCCTATTTTATGAGGTTCATCGTCAGAGAAGTATGTAGTAGTTAATATTTTTTGCTAGGTTTCAGCTAAGTCAACCTGTCTAAAAAATATTACGAACCAGCGAAAATGATAACTTTGATGCAACAGCAGGTGAATTAGGGGTCTAAGTATCTTTTAATTTAACTTGCCAGTTTCTGTGTAAATCCATTAAAAATAGATTTGCTATATCGTTCATAAGCTGGTTTGTTCGAGAAAGTTCATCTTTTGTTGCTTTGCAGCTGAAGAAACCGAACTGAAATCGCCATTTCTTTTGCATTAGGCCTAATCGGTGGCTTTTAACACCAATGGCAATACCACCCAGAGTAGGGATATTTTTAATAGCCCTGAACATTTTCCTTTCCATCTTTGCAACTCTGGGCAATGTTCTAATCCTAGTTGCTCTACGAAACGTTTCCTCCATTCATCCACCGACGAAGCTCCTATTTCGATGTCTGGCGATAACTGATCTTTGTGTTGGTCTTCTTGGTCAAGCACTTTACATTTACTTTTGGTACATTACAATCTTTCTTGATATTGGTAACCGCATCGTAGAACTAGTTTACGTATATCTCTTTATCATTCGCGTGTTGGTTGCGGTATCCATCCTAACAGCGGCTGCCATCAGTGTTGACAGACTTCTTGCTCTCTTATTGGGACTGAGATACAGACCCGTTGTAACTTTACGCCGAGTTCGTGTGGTCATAACCTGTGTTTGGTTCATTGCTGTTTCAAACGCTTCTTTGTACTGCGTGGGTTCGATCCTATTTCATTATGAGTCATTACTTGCCTCGTGGTGGACCTACCGAGCTTTTATCATTTTTTCTATAATAGTCTCAACATTTTCGTACACGAAGATTTTTCTCACCCTCCGTCATCAACAAGCTCAAGTGCAAGGTCATGTTCAACCAGAACAGTCGAGCACTGTAAGAAGTGTACTGAACATAGCACGATACAAGAAGACAGTGTATAGCGTAGCTTGGATACAGTTAGCTATGTTTGCTTGTTATGGTCCTAACATCGTGATGGCATTTCTTTGGAATTTTGGAAATATAGATCATTCCACTGAAGTAATGGTCGCGGGTGAAGTTTCCCTTTGTCTCATCTTTTTAAATTCATCTCTGAATCCAGTCCTTTACTGTTGGAGAATCAAAGATATCAGACAGGAAGTGAAAAACCTCATTCGTAAGTGTCTTTGCTGTTGAGTTAACCTACAGTGATAGAGAAAAGATGCAACAGAACAACATCCCCAGTGGGAAGACAACTGGCTTATCACGAACAGTGCCGCTACGTTGATACCCACACACAGCACCTGTACTGACAGGACAGACCTTGTTGTTCGTATAGGTTATCGCTGTACTTTGATCGTTTTTTGTCTAAATAGAGTAATAAAAGATGTTTGACGATGTTTTTAAAAGAGGGCCAAAAAGGCCGCACAGACCGTCTATAGGGTCCAGTTGTGGGGTTGGCCATATTAGATTTTTCCAAAGGGGTTAACCCATTATATTGGGTCAAAATTTGAAGTTTTCTTTTTGATTGTTGTTGTTGGTGGTGTTTTTTTGCTTAGTAGAGTAAGAAAAGAAGTCTTTCGATGTTAAGACTGCTAAAAAGGCCAGAAAAACCTCTTTATAAGGAGTTTCAGTCGCTCTATACTCGCCGGGAAAATAATACCCGCTGTCTTAAACAGTCAATAATATTCACAGTTTATGCATGTAATATAACAGCGTAACTATAATTCCCTTGCACCTCAATTGTTAGATTGATTTCTCTGTTGCAGAAGAGAAACGAAGTTTTTTTAAAACATTGGTATCGCAGGAACAGGGCTTTTTTAGCTTATATTTGATCAGTTAACAGATCTGTAATTAAAATGATAAACGTGAAGCGCATGAAGATGCGCAAGTTCTCTCAGAGAAACTTCCTGTTTACACAAGGACAATTAACATTTAGCGGGTATTTTAATGCAGTGATGAGAAACCATAACTATAATGAATGACGATAATAGATAATGTATGGATACTTTCTGAGTTGAAAACTGAAGCTTATGCGTTAAAAGTTTGTACTCATGCGGTTAAAAATAAAGTTCAGTTTCATATCGTTGTACGTTGGTCGGTTAAGGGAGACATTCGTTAGTGCAAGAAGATAATCGGAATTGCTACTCAAGAAGAGCATACTGTAGACCTGTACTGTAGGGCTTAAGCTGTACGAGTATTGAGGAAGCTATAGCAGGAAAAAACTTCCGTGAGAGATTTGATCAAGAAAGTTTTATGCGGGGAGGCTCCTCCCGGAGGTCCGTCCAACCCCTTATCCGGCTTTTAAATACCATTTTGACCGAAAAATCACCTCTTTCCTACGCCTTTTTTTGACAAATGATACCCCTTTCTTATAACTAATTTAGAATTTTGCATCCCTTTCAACCAGTGTAAAGGCACTGCATTTAAAATATGAATAAATCACAAAACCAGAACGTTTTCCCGACTTTTTCACAGCCTTGGAATAAATCTGTGAGCCCTTTTGGGCCTTTTTACGTACCGAAATAATAACCCTACACTTTCATATACTTCAACCAGTAAAATCCCTTCCCTTTCATAGACCAGAAGCCTGAAAAACGGTACCCATTTCAGGGCGAGCCTCCCCGTATAGGCCATTGCACTTAGTATATGATGGGTGGACAGTCTATCTTAAATTAGTTGTTACCGACAAAAGTGAAGTCCTGGCGAGTAAAACAAACCACCGTGTGTTACGTTTTTACTTGTAGTAGAGAGTTACATATCCGCAGTACAGGTGTTCTTACTATACCGGATAACAGGAAAGTATCCGCTATAGCGTGTATATTGTCTTAGTATTCCGCCCTTTTTGGTTAATTGCTGTTTTAGATTTAAAAGGTATCAGTAGGTAGACGCCTTTCTAAAGTGCTTCGGAAATTGCCTTGAAAATTCAGTCGAGCCACCTTGAGAGTCCATTTTAATTTCTTGCTGGATTCGTATTGTACCGTTGAACACCGATATAATGAGTCGTTTCAAGAGACTATAAAGGGGACAGAGAGGGCATCCCCCATATACACCCTATTCCATAGGTAATTCGTCTCGAGTTATTTTTAACACCACAGATCTCAAGGGGAGCCACGCGTCCTTCACGAAATGACGCAGAACAAAATGGGGCAAGACGCGGAGAGCGATTTTGCTATTCCTTTTGTCGACGAAAACGACTACAGCGAGATTTCTGCGAAAGCTGTGTCAGCGAAACCGAAATTAAAAAAGAATCGCCCTTCCTCTCTTGTATAGAGCTAACAGTAGAGCAGGGAAGTCCTTAACACACTGAATATTCTCTCAGGATCATTTATAATTTACAGTTTGAAGAGAGCAATTTCTGGTTTGATGTTTATTTTTTTCAGTCTTTATAGCGATTATTCCTACCCACTTACTTTGTCAATTGTAGGCGAACCCTCCTAAAGCTGAATTTCAAGGGACCATATTCTAGCTCAGAAAGAGAAATAAAATTTCGTCGTTGCTTATTTACGTCCTCCATAAAACGCGAAATTAGGCATTTTCACGTAGTAGTCGTGCAAAAACGGGAAAGAAATGAACAAAAAAGTGTGTTGCACGTGCGAAGTTGTTGTTTTGCTAATAAAACCTATTGTTTTTTTGACGTTCTAGGTGTCGTCCGCGTCGTTGGATCTTAGACTCCCTAAATTGTACAAACGACCGGTTTCAATAGACCGGCGAAATTTCTCATTTTGTTAAAGCACTGGGGTTACGACAACTTCGAGTTAAACTGATTTCGCGGGTTGTCAAAGAGTCCAGCGATTCCTTTTTCCCACGTGAGCGCCGACTCATTTCGCTTCAATATTCAGGAATGCTCTCGATCTTTTTACGCTTTCATTGCCTCTCGCCCGACATGTTTTGCACGGCGTTTGGTCATGCGAAACCTCCACGAAACATCCACGCCTCGCGCGAGGTAACTTTATCCCGATTCTAAAAATAACTCGAGACGAATTACCTATGGAATAGGGTGTATATGGGGGATGCCCTCTCTGTCCCCTTTATAGTCTCTTGGTCGTTTTATATCTAACAGCTCCTTAATGCGGCAACGAATGAGGTTTTTTTGCTGCAGTTGTCACATGACCCCAATACAACATTTCCTATTATGCTAATGATGAAAATAAAAAATATATGCACAAAAAACAAGCTAGAATTAAGGAAGAAAGTCATTACCAAGCAGGGAGAAATTAATTGGTAACTGTTATTACCCAGGAAATGCAGATGTTTGTGCAGGAAGTTTTAATAATGCAATTGTCAAAATACTAATACGAGAAGTCCATTGCGAAGCAAATTTTAACATCTACTTAATAGTTTTGGCTGTAGCCGATATGGCTATATACGTTTAGACCACTTTCTGTTACCCTTCATATCACCTGTAACATCACCTGCCTGTCTCAATTAGTTCTTTAGCGAGCAAGGAAGTCAACATGTCAACCTGAACTACTACTCAATAATTTGTTCTAGTTGAAATGACAGCATATCTCCTTCACTGTGGTTTGTTAACCTCCAATTGGCGTGTACCCCTATTTTACGATATCGATGGTCAAAGTACATATAACATCTTATTTTGTATTAATGTTTTTGGATAGTTCTTTAGCGAGCAGGAAAGTCAACCTGTCTTAAAAATTTGGGGATCGGCTTAATTGATACGTTTGATGCAACGACAGGTTAATTTGGAGTTAAGTGTTTTTAAATTTAACTTGGCAGTTTCTGTCTAAGTCTATAACAAACTGAATAAATTTGCTATTTCGTTGACAAGCTGTTTTGTCCGAGGAAGTTCATCTTGTGTAGCTTTGCAGCTGAAGAAACCTAACGTTAACTCAAATCGACGTTTCTTTTCCATAAAGCTTAATCAGTGGCTTTCAACACCAAGAAGGGCAAACAACAGGAACGGGACATTTGTAGTTACGAAGATGCCACCAGGAATTGGCATATTTTTTATAGCCTTGAACAGTTTTCTTTCCATCACTGCAACTCTGGGAAATGCCCTGATCCTGGTTGCTCTACGAAATGTATCCTCCATTTATCCACCGACGAAGCTGTTATTTCGATGTTTGGCTGTTACTGATCTTTGTGTTGGTCTTATATGTCAGCCACTTTACGTTTACTTGATTATTGGTAACTTCATCAGAGAACTTTGGTATGTACATTTCTTTTTCTATGTCGTGTTTCTTGCGGTATCGCCCCTAACATCGGCTGCCATCAGTGTTGACAGACTTCTCGCTCTGTTGTTGGGCCTGAGATACAGACACGTTGTAACTTTACGCCGAGTTCGTGTGGTCATAGCTTGTGTTTGGTTCATTGGTGTTTCAAACGCTTCTTTGGACTGCGTGGCTTGGGTCCTATCTAAATATAAGGTAATACTTGCCTCGTTGTGGACGTTCCTAACTTTAATAATGGTTTCTATAATAATCTCGTTATTTTCGTACATAAAGATTTTTCTCACCCTCCGTCACCAAGAAGCCCAATTGCAAAGTCATGTTCAACCAGAACAGTCAAGCGGCAGAGTAAGAAGTGTACGGAACATGGCACGATACAAGAAGACAGTGTATAGCGTAGCTTGGGTACAGTTTGCTATGCTTGCTTGTTATGGTCCTAACATCGTGATGGCATTTCTTTGGCAATTTGGAAATGTAGGTTATTCCACTGAAGTAATGATCGCGAGTGAAGTCTCCGCTTGTCTCTTCTTTTTAAATTCATCTCTGAATCCAGTCCTTTACTGTTGGAGAATCAAAGATGTCAAACAAGAAGTGAAAAACATCATTCGTCAGTGTCTTTGCTGTTGAGTTAACCTACAGTGATAGAGAAAAGATGCAACAGAACAACATCCCCAGTCGGAAGACAACTGGCCTATCACGAACAGTGCCGCTACGTTGATACCCTCACACAGAACCTATGCTGACAGGACACACCTTGTTGATCGTATAGGTTATCGCTGTACTTTGATCGTGTTTTGTCTAAATAGAGTAATAAAAGATGTTTGACGATGTTTTTAAAAGAGGGCTAAAAAGGCCGAACAGACCGTTTATAGAGTCCAGTTGTGGGGGTGGCCATATTAGATTTTTCCAATGGCGTTAACCGATTATATTGGGTCAAAATTTGAAGTTTTCTTTTTATTGTATTTTTTTGCTTAATAGAGTAAGAAAAGAAGTCTTTCGATGTTAAGACTGCTAAAAAGGCCAGAAAAAACCTCTTTATGAAGAGTTTCAGTCGCTTTAAACTCGCCGGGAAAATAATACCCACTGTCTTTAACAGGCATTAATATTCACAGTTTATGCATGTAATATAACAGCGTAACTATAATCCCCCTGCACCTTAATTGTTAGATTAATTTCTTTGTTGCAGAAGAGAAAAGAAGATTTTTAAAAACATTGGTATCGCAGGAACAGGGCTATATTAGCTTATATTTTATCAATTAACAGATCTGTAATTAAAATGATAAACGTGAAGCGCATGAAGATGCGCAAGTTCTCCCTCAGAGAAACTTCTTGTTTGCGCGAGGACAATTAACATTTAGCAGGTAATTTTAATGCAGTGATGAGAAACCATAACTATAATGAGTTACAACAATAGATAATGTATGGATACTTTCTGAGTTGAAAACTGAAGCTTATGCGTTAAAAGTTTGTACTCATGCGGTTAAAAATAAAGTTCAGTTTCCGATATCGTTGTACGTTGGTCGGTTAAGGGAGACATTCGTTAGTGCAAGAAGTTAATCGGAATTGCTACTCAAGAAGAGCATACTGTAGACCTGTACTGTAGGGCTTAAGCTGTACGGGTATTGAGTAAGCTATAGCAGGAAAAAACTCCCGTGAGCGATTTTGTAAAATATACCTCCCTTGTCCGAGAAATATGGTTTCAAGTAAAATATAGATAGTGATGTCATTAATGGCAGTTTTTAATCTTTGTCTGATATGGAGAAATACGGTTGCTAATAAAATAGATAATGATGTCATTTCGTTGCTAAGGCAGCTCCTATGTCACTATAATTCTTTTAATGGCAATTTTTAATCTTTGTCTGATGTAGAGAAAGACGGCTACAATTAAAATGGATAATGATGTCATTACGTTGCTATGGTCGCTCTGATGTCAATATAATTCTGTTAATAGCAATTTTTAATTTTTGTTTGATGTAGAGAAATACGGCTGCAAATGAAATAGATAATGCTTTCATGACGTTGGTGTGGCAGCTCTGATGTCAATAGAATGCTGTTAATTAGAATTTTTTTATCTTTCTCTGATGCAGCTTCGATGATACAATGAATGCAGGGCGGACATTATTGATAGATACATTAGTTCTGTTTACTCCTTTTACAACTGCATGATATTCAGTTTGGACCGGTCAAACAGTCGTCAGTGGTAGACACTATACCTATAACACTTCTGTGTTCTCTTTATTCAACAATTTCAATTGTATTTCAACATTAAAAAGGAAAACTTCCCGAAAATAGCAGGGCTAATGTAGGCGTTTTTTCAGAAGAAAAAAATGACGTTCTGTTGACTAGATGTAAAACTCGCGGCTTAAAACACTTAAGTGTTGTACAAGGTATATATAAAGTCGAGTCAAATATCTCATTTAGCGCCCTAGGACTCTTCAGTTTCATGTTGTGGTACGAAAAATATGTGCCCTGGTAGAAAATAACGTTTGCACAGAGCTTTAGGCATATATTTATGAAAGGGATTCGAGAAGAACTAAGCAATTGTAATAAGCTGTTTGCTAATTTGCTTTAAAGAAACAAACACTGTATGTTAAAACTGTGAAACGCAGTTTGAATTGTTCTTCTTATGAGGTGTTGGTTATTAAACCCCTGAATGGAAAGTACATGCCTTTCACTTTTTATTTGTTAGCGAAAAGGTGAAGCGTGGTTAATTGATTCAAATGAAAGCTTTCAAAACGATCGTCTTGCAATTTTAGTTAGCTTTATTAAGCTTATCGTTATTGGAGGTGAAATCGGATGAAAATGAAAAGAGACGACGCGTCGACGCACTGAGCGCCTGAATTTTGAAACCAAAGAATAAGATTTAGATGTGACATTGTAACGCAAATAAAAATTTTAGGAGTACGTTTGGACGAACGATGAAAATTGTAGTAAACAATTTCCAGCAGGTGAAAAATATGAATAAATTAATATTCAACATATAAACCCGTTGCACCTTAACCGCCAAATTAATTTCTCTGTTGCGAAAGAAAAAAAACAGAAGTAAACATTTTAAGAACATTGGCATCGTAGCTGACATATGCTCGTTTAGAAATAACACTATATTTCGTAAGTGAACATGTCTATAGTTAAATGAGCGTCCTCAGATGGCCAAGTTATCTCTTGAAAAATTTTTTGTTTCCACAAGGGCTAGTGACGATTAGCAGGTAAATGTGATGAGAATATGATCAATGATAATGACGATTTGCGTTTGAAACCAGGTGTTTCCGAGGAAAAAGAAAAGCGTGTGGCTTCGTAAAGCGAAAGTGGACTTGTGGCCGTTTTTAACATACAAAACAGCCTCGTCAAAATGAATAAGAACTGCTGCGAAGTTTACTTTAGTGGTACAGAAGTCTTCTTTCTTGCGTCGTGCTGAATATTGCAGCATCGAAAAGAAGGAAGTTGAAAGTGTAAATCACTTAAGATGTAGAATACCTTTAAAAGGAATTTTTTTTGCAAATAGTGTCTTAGTAGCAATACCCAAATAGAAACATACTGATTTGCGAACCGAAATTGATTTGAAAATTTGTACTTAAGTAGTTCGCTTTCATATCCTTTGAGGTTTCTTAACTAAACTGCTGGAAACCGTAACTCTCCTAATAACAGATCTTAATCTGTCGGTCGGAGTTGGAGTTTGCATGTTAAGTAATGGATATTTTAGCTGACAGTCGTGACGAAACTTTTTCTAGCCAATTATTAGGGCGGGTCTATTTTAATTGCAAATGTGCGATGCTAACTTATGACTTTAACAACACCATACAAACTCTAATTATGCTTTATATTAAAGTCTTATTCATAACACTCGTATTCAGAAGTCTATATTGACTGCGCTTCTGTCCTGTTAATTTCGTCAATATCTCAGGCGAAGCATTTTATTTCTAAATTGTCAATGTATGTAGTAAGAAACTGCTAATTGGGAACAATTTTTTTACGTCTCCTACTGGAGACAGGACCGCCATTTCTAAGTACTCATCCGAGTAAAAGTCTGGCTTGTTTACCGAGGAAAGTCAGTGTACCATCATTTCTCAATTATTCAAAGACGCTGAATAGTGGTGCGGCCACCGAGATCGGCCCTGCGTCCATCCGCTCTGCAGACAAGCGCTGTACCGCCTGAGCTACTCCTGCTGCGGTAATTACCCGGGGGGGGGTGGTGTTGATCGATAAAGTTTTATACGTGGAGGCCTTGCCCGGAGGTCGGTCCAACCCCTTATCCTTTTACATACCATTTTTGACGGAAAAGGTACCCCTTTCCTATGCCTTCTTTTGACAAATGATACCCCTTTCTTATAACTAATTTAGAATTTTGCATCCCTTTCAACCATTGTAAAGGCACTGAATTTATAATATGAGTAAATCACAAAACCAGAACGTTTTCTCGACTTTTTCACAGCCTTAGAATAAATCTGTGAGCCCTTTTGGGCCTTTTTACCGACCGAAATAACCGATGACCCTACACTTTCATATACTTCAACCAGTAAAATCCTCTCTCTTTCATATACCTGAAGCCTGAAAAAGGTACCCCTTTCAGGCGGAGCCTCCCCGTATAGGCCATTGTACTGGGTATTCCCCCCACCTTCGAGGGGTAAATAGTGGAAGATGCCGATTCTTGATAGGTGCACAGTCTATCTTGAATTAGTTGTTACCGACAAAAGTGAAGCCCTGGCGAGTAAAACAAACCACCGGATGTTACGTTTTGACTTATAGTGGAGAGTTACATATCCGTAGTACAGGTGTTCATACTATACCGTATAACACGAAAAACAATCCGCTATAGTGTGTATGTAGCCTTAGTATTCCGCCCTTTTTAGTTACCTGCCGTTTTAGATTTTAATGGTAAATGATACACATGTAGGTAGACGCCTTTCTAAAGTGCTTCGGAAATTGCCCTGAAAATTCTGTCGAGCCACCTTGAGAGTCCATTCAGTTATCGGTGGACTCTTATTGTACCGCTGAACACTGATATAATGAGCCGTTTTATATCGAACAGCTCTTTTATGCGACAACGAATGAGATTTTTTACTGCAGTTGTCACAGGACCCAAATACAACATTTCCTGTTATGCTAATAATGAAAATAAAAAATATATACACAAAAGAAAAACAATTTAGCATTAAGGAAGAAAGTCATTAGCAAACGGGGAGAAATTAATTGGTAACTGTTAATACCCAGGAAATGCAGATGTTTATGTAGGAAGTGGTAATAATGCAATTGTCAAAATACTAATACAAGAATATGAGTAGCAAATTTCAACATCTACTTAATATTTTTTGCTGTAGCCGATATGGCTATGTACGTTTAGACCACCTTCTGTTAGCCTTCATATCACCTGTAACGTAGTTGTTAACTGAGAAGCGTTTCCTGGCGTTTGTGTCTAAATTAGTTCTTTGGCGAGCAACAAAGTCAACATGTCAACCGGAACTACTACTCAATAACTTGTTCTAGTTGAATTGACAGCATATCTCCTTCACTGTGGTTTGTTAACCTCCAGTTTTCGTGTACCTCTATTTTACTATATCCATGTCGTCAAAGTACATATGACATCTTATTTTGTATTAATATTTTTGGATAGTTCTTTAGCGAGCAGCAAAGTCAACCTGTCTTAAAAATGTTAGGAATCGGCTTAATTGATACGTTTGATGCAAGGACAGGTTAATTTGGAGTTAAGTGTTTTTAAATTTAACTTGGCAGTTTCTGTCTAGGTCTATAACAAACTGAATAAATTTGCTATTTCGTTGAAAAGCTGTTTTGTCCGAGGAAGTTCATCTTGTTCAGCTTTGTAGCTGAAGAAACCTAACGTTAACTCAAATCGACGTTTTTTTTCGCATAAAGCTGAGAATGTGACATTTGTAGTTACGAAGATGCCGCCAGGAGTTCACATATTTCTCGGCATATCCTTTTACATTTCTCTTTTCATCTAACTGAAATCGGCGTTTCTTTTGCATAAAGCTTGATCGGGGTTTTCAAAACCGATGGCAAACAACACCAACGGAACATCTGTAATAGCGAAGAGACCATCAGGGGTATGGGTATCTCTTATAGTCCTGAACATTTTTCTTTCCATCTTTGCAACTCTGGGCAATGTTCTAATCCTAATTGCTCTACGAAACGTTTCCTCCATTCATCCACCGACGAAGCTCCTATTTCGATGTCTGGCGATAACTGATCTTTGTGTTGGTCTTCTTGGTCAACCACTTTACGTTTATGTTTGGTACATTACAAACTATCTTGATATTGGTAACTTCATCGTAGAACTATTTTACGTATGTCAGTTTATCATTACCGTGTTGCTTGAGGTATCCATCCTAACATTGGCTGCCATCAGTGTTGATAGACTTCTCGCTCTCTTATTGGGGCTGAGATACAGACACGTTGTAACTTTATGCCGAGTTCGTGTGCTCATAGCTTGTGTTTGGTTCATTGCTGTTTTAAACGCTTGTTTGCACTTGGTGGCTCGGATCCTATTTCATGGTAAGTTAAAACTTGCCTCGTGGTGGACCTCCCGAGCTTTTGGCATTTTTTCTATAATAGTCTCAACATTTTCGTACACGAAGATTTTTTTCGCCCTCCGTCATCAACAAGCCGAAGTACATAATCATGTTCAACCAGAACAGTCCAGCGGCAGAGTAAGAAGTGTACTGAACGTAGCACGGTATAAGAAGACAGTGTATAGCGTAGCTTGGATACAGTTTGCTATGCTTGCTTGTTATGGTCCTTTCATCGTGATTTCATTTTTTTGGCATTTTGGAAATATAGATTATTCCTCTGAAGTAGGAGTCGCGGTTAGAGTCTCCACTTGTCTCATCTTTTTAAATTCATCTCTGAATCCAGTCCTTTACTGTTGGAGAATCAAGGATGTCAGGCAGGAAGTAAAAAACACCATTCGTAAGTGTGTTTGCTGTTGAGTTAACCTACAGTGAGAAACGATGCAACAGAACAATGGAGACAACTGCCTTGTCACGAACAGTGCCGCTCGTTGATACCCACACACAGCAACTATACTGACAGGACACACCTTGTTCATCGTATAGGTCATCGCTGTACTTTGATCGTTTTTTGTCTAAACAGAGTAATAAAAGATGTTTGACGATGTTTTTAAAAGAGGGCTAAAAAGGCCGAACAGACCGTTTATAGAGTCCAGTTGTGGGGTTGGCCATATTAGATTTTTCCAAAGGTGTTAACCCATTATATTGGGTCAAAATTTGAAGTTTTCTTTTTGATTGTTGTTGTTGTTGGTGTTTTTTTGCTTAATAGAGTAAGAAAACAAGTCTTTCGATGTTAAGACTGCTAAAAAGGCCAGAAAAACCTCTTTATAAAGAGTTTCAGTCGCTCTATACTCGCCGGGAAAATAATACCCGCTGTCTTAAACAGTCAATAATATTCACAGTTTGTGCATGTAATATAACAGCGTAACTATAATCCCCTGGCACCTCAATTGTTAGATTGATTTCTCTGTTGCGGAAGAGAAACGAAGTTTTTTTAAAACATTGGTATCGCAGGAACAGGGCTATTTTAGCTTATATTTAATCAGTTAACAGATCTGTAATTAAAATGATAAACGTGAAGCGCATGAAGATGCGCAAGTTCTCCCTCAGAGAAACTTCCTGTTTACACAAGGACAATTAACACTTAGCGCGGGTAATTTTAATGCAGTGATGAGAAACCATAACTATAATCAATGTCAATAATAGATAATGTATTGATACCTTCTGAGTTGAAAACTGAAGCGGATGCGTTAAAAGTTTGTACTCATGCGGTTAAAACCAAAGTTCATTTTCATATTGTTGTACGTTGGTCGGTTAAGGGAGACATTCGTTAGTGCAAGAAGATAATCGGAATTGCTACTCAAGAAGAGCATACTGTAGACCTGTACTGTAGGGCTTAAGCTGTACGAGTATTGAGTAAGCTGTAGCAGGAACAAGCTCCCGTGAGGAATTTTGTAAAATATACCTCCCTTGTCCGAGAAATACGGTTTCAAGTAAAATATAGATAGTGATATCATTAATGGCAATTTTTAATCTTTGTCTGATATAGAGAAATACGGTTGCAAATAAAATGGATAATGATGTCATTTCGTTGCTAAGGCAGCTCCTATGTCACTATAATTCTTTTAATGGCAATTTTTAATCTTTGTCTGATGTAGAGAAATACGGCTACAATTAAAATGGATAATGATGTCATTACGTTGCTATGGTCGCTCTGATGTCAATATAATTCTGTTAATAGCAATTTTTAATTTTTGTTTGATGTAGAGAAATACGGCTACAATTAAAATGGATGATGATGTCATTACGTTGCTATGGTCGCTCTGATGTCAATATAATTCTATTAATAGCAATTTTTAATCTTTGTTTGATGTAGAGAAATACGGCTGCAAATGAAATAGATAACGGCTTTCATGACGTTGGTATGGCAGCTCCAATGTCAATAGAATACTGTTAAGTAGAATTTTTTTATGTTTGTCTGATGCAGCTTGGGTGATCGTTTTCATATATTTTTAGTGGCGGATCACTTGCCCACTTGCCAGCTATATAGATACTTTTCATTTTTCTGAGAATTCTATAAAAATAATTCAAAATTTCAAAGAAGAAGGGGTGGCCGCAGACCCTTCGGCCCACCCCTAAATCTACCCTTGATTGTTGAGGCACAGTATGTCAAGGATAAAATTCGTCGAAAACTATAAAAAGAACCTTTATTTTTGTAAAGTTTGCGTCGGCATACAATCATGAACATAAGTGATATTTTTTGTAATGGCGACTGACGTAGTTAATGCTCAAACTTGGGAGGTATTGCCGCCGGGTGAAACAGGTTTCAATCGAGCCACCTTGAGAGTCCATTTTTTTCTGGATTTTTTATTTTATGTACCGTTGAACACCGATATAATGAGCCATTTTGTAACGAACCGCTCCTCTATCCAACAACGAATGAGATCCTGTACTCCAGTTGTCGTAGATAGTTTAGCAGGACCCCAATGCAACATCCTCTATTATATGTTAATGTTGATAATGAGAATGAAAAGAAAATATTATACGCACTTTCAACAAGTTAGTATAAAGGAAGAAATTCATTACCAAATATCCAAAGATAATTATGTTTCTTACTAGATAAATTATGCCGGAAGTTTTAATAATGCAGAAGTCAAAATACTTAGACAAGAAGTCCATTGCGAAGCAAATTTGTTAAATATTTTTGGTGGTAGCAGAGATGGCTACTACTATACATATTTTGTTCTAGTTCCTTGCACCTTGAATGAATTATGTTAGAATGATTTTCCTGTTGCAACAGCGAAAAAAGTAGATATTTTGGAAACATTGGTACAGTAGCTAAGTACTTGACGTTTAGAAATAAAGCTATATTCGATAAGTTAACTTGGGATCTGTTTACACTATCAGTACCAGAGAGCTTTTGCGCTGGCTTTAAGACCAAACTGGATACCCGGGGGGTACTTGAGAAATTTCTGGGTGGGGATGTGCCGCTGGGACCCTGGAACACTTAACCTATACCAGAGCTAGTTCAACTGAATTTTGCTACCCTATACTAGAGTAAACTCCCCAAGTCTCCCTATCCTAGAGTAGCTGTTTCCCTAGTCTAGATAAATCTTCAACCAACTGATCAGTTTCCTGAAAAATGATACCCTATTCTAGACCCAAACGCTCTGATTTATATACCCTATCCTAGAGTAAACTGCTTGAAAACCATACCCTTCACAGCGGCACATACCTATATAGCCCATATATGGCAGTACCCCCCCGGGACGGGATAGCAGGGCTTCTGTTCACACATAAAAACCACTCGGCTCGGCTCGGCTCGGCTCGATCTCCGTAACGAAGCGAAGTTACGCCGATCTCTAAAGTGGAGAGTTACATATCCGACAAGTGTTCATACTATACCGGATATTTTTTCGTGTTGGCAGCCGGAAAAGACTAAAAGCAGTCCGCTATAGCGTGTATATAGTCTTAGTAGTCCGCCCTTTTTGGGTACTTGCCGCTCTAGATTTTAGAGGTAAATGTAGGTAGACGCCTTTCTAAAGTGCTTCGGAAATTGCCCTGAAAATTCAGTCGAGACACCTTGGGAGTCCATTTTCTCGCAGGATTCTTCGTACCGTTGAACACCGATATAATGTGCCGTTTTCATTTATATCGAACAGCTCCTTTATCTGACAACGAATGAGAGTTGTTACTCCAGTTGTCTCAGGACCCCTATTACATGTTAATGCTAATAATGAAAGTCGAAAATATATTCCGCACAAAAAAACAAGTTAGCATTAAGGAAGAAAGTCATTACCAAGCAGGGAGAAATTAATTGGTAGCTATTATTACCCAGGAAATCCAGATGTTTATGCAGGAAGTTGTAATAATGTAACAGTCAAAATACTTATATAAGAAAACCATTGCGAAGCAATTTTCAACGTCTACTTAATATTTTTGGCTGTAGCCGCGATGGCTATGTACGTTTTGACCACTTTCTGTTCGCCTTTCATATCACATGTAACGAAGTGGTCAACTGACAAGGGTTTCCCGACGTTTATGTTTCAATTAGTTCTTTAGCCAGCAGTAAAGTCAGCATGTCAACCTGGACGACTGCTCAATAATTTGTTTTAGTTGAAATGACAGCATATCTCCTGCACTGTGGTTTGTTAACCTCCACTTTTCTTGTACCCCTATTTTACAATGAGCATCGTCAAAGTACATATCACATCTTATTTTGTAATAATATTATTGGATAGTTCTTTAGCGAGCAGTAAAGTCAACCTGTCTAAAAAATATTAGGAATCGGCTTAATTGATACTTTAATGCAACGACAGTATTTTTAACTGAATAAATCTGCTATTTCGTTGACAAGCTGTTTTGTCCGAGGAAGTTCATCTTGTTTACCTTTGCAGCTAAAGAAACCTAACGCTAACTCAAATTGACGTTTCTTTTCCATAAAGCTTTTTTTAATCAACACCAATGGCAAACAACATGAATGGGACATTTGTAACAACGAAGATACTATCCGGAGTTTGGATATTTCTTATAGCCTTCAACAATTGAACCTGTCTAAAAGATATTAAGAATGAGCGTAACTGATACGTTTCATGCAACAGCAGGTGAATTTGGAGTCTAAGTCTACTTTTTAATTTAACTTGCCAGTTTCTGTCTAGAACTGTCACAAGTAAATTAACTGTTTCGTTCACAAGCTGTTTTGTCCGAGGAAGTTCATCCGTCTTCTGTAGCCTTGCAGCTGAAGAAACTGAACGTTAACTCAAATCGACGTTTCTTTTTCATAAAGCTAAATCGGGGGCTTTCAACACCAATTGCAAACAATACGAATGAGACATTTGTAGTTACGAAGATGCCGCCAGGAGTTCACATATTTCTCGGCATATCCTTAAACATTTTTCTTTCCATCTAACTGAAATCGGCGTTTCTTTTGCGTCACGCTTGATCGGGGTTTTCAAAACCGATGGCAAACAACACTAACGGAACATCTGTAATAGCGAAGATACCATCAGGAGTATGGATATCTCTTACAGCCCTGAACATTTTTCTTTCCATCTTTGCAACTCTGGGCAATGTTCTAATCCTAGTTGCTCTACGAAACGTTTCCTCCATTCGTCCACCGACGAAGCTCCTATTTCGATGTCTGGCGATACCTGATCTTTGTGTTGGTCTTCTTGGTCAACCACTTTACGTTTACGGTATGTACATTAGAATCTCTCCTGATATTGGTAACTTCATCGTAGAACTAGCTTACGTATTTGCGTTTATCATTAGCGTGTTGGTTGCGGTATCACCCTTAACATCGGCTGCCATCAGTGTTGACAGACTTCTCGCTCTGTTGTTGGGCCTGAGATACAGACACGTTGTAACTTTATGCCGAGTTCGTCTGGTCATAGCTTGTGTTTGGTTCATTGCTGTTTCAAATGCTTCTTTGTACAGCTTGGCTTCGATCGTATTTCATACCTCGTGGTGGACCTTCCGAGCTTTAGTCATTTTTTCTATAATAGTCTCAACATTTTCGTACACGAAGATTTTTTTCACCCTCCGTCATCAACAAGCCCATGTGCAAAATCATGTTCAACCAGAACAGTCAAGCAGAGTAAGAAGTGTATTGAACATAGCACGATACAAGAAGACAGTGTATACCGTAGCTTGGATACAGTTTGCTATGCTTGCTTGTTATGGTCCTTACATCGTGATGGCATTTCTTTGGAATTTTGGAATTATAGATTATTCTAAGATCGCGGGTGAAGTTTTCTTTTGTCTCGTCTTTTTAAATTCATCTCTGAATCCAGTCCTTTACTGTTGGAGAATCAAAGATGTCAGACAGGAAGTAAAAAACACCATTCGTAAGTGTCTTTGCTGTTGAGTTAACCTACAGTGATAGAGAAAAGATGCAACAGAACAACATCCCCAGTCGGAAGACTTGAACTGGCCTATCACGAACAGTGCCGCTACGTTGATACCCACACACAGCAACTATACTGACAGGTCGCACCTTGTTCATCGTATAGGTCATCGCTGTACTTTGATCGTTTTTTGTCTAAATAGAGTAATAAAAGATGTTTGACGATGTTTTTAAAAGAGGGCTAAAAAGGTCGAACAGACCGTTTATAGAGTCCATTTGTGGGGTTGGCCATATTAGATTTTTCCGAAGGGGTTAACCCATTATATTGGGTCAAAATTTGAAGTTTTCTCTTTGATTATTTTTTTTTTTTGGCTTTATAGAGTAAGAAAACAAGTCTTTCGATGTTAAGACTGCTAAAAAGGCCAGAAAAACCTCTTTAAAAAGAGTTTCAGTCGCTTTAAACTCGCCGGGAAAATAATACCCACTGTCTTTGACAGTCATTAATATTCATAGTTTATGCATGTAATATAACAGCGTAACTATAATCCCCCTGCACCTTAATTGTTAGATTAATTTCTCTGTTGCAGAAGAGAAAAGACGTTTTTTAAAAACATCGCAGGAACAGGGCTATATTAGCTTATATTTGATCAATTAACAAATCTGTAGTTAAAATGATAAACGTGAAGCCTACGAAGATGCGCAAGTTCTCCCTCAGAGAAACTTCCTGTTTACACAAGGACAATTAACATTTAGCGGGTAATTTTAATGCAGTGATCAGAAACCATAACTATAATGAGTGACAATAATAGATAATGTATGGATACTTTCTGAGTTGAAAACTGAAGCTTATGCGTTAAAAGTTTGTACTCATGCGGTTAAAACCAAAGTTCATTTTCATATTGTTGTACGTTGGTCGGTTAAGGGAGACATTCATTAGTGCAAGAAGATAATCGGAATTGCTACTCAAGAAGAGCATACTGTAAACCTGTACTGTAGGGCTTAAGCTGTACGAGTATTGAGTAAGCTATAGCAGGAAAAAACTCCCGTGAGCAATTTTGTAAAATATACCTCCCTTGCCCGAGAAATACGGTTTCAAGTAAAATATATATAGTGATGTCATTAATGGCAATTTTTAATCTTTGTTTGATGTAGAGAAATACGGCTACAATTAAAATGGATGATGATGTCATTACGTTGCTATGGTCGCTCTGATGTCAATATAATTCTGTTAATAGCAATTTTTAAGTTTTGTTTGATGTAGAGAAATACGGCTACAATTAAAATGGATAATGATGTCATTACGTTGCTATGGTCGCTCTGATGTCAATATAATTCTGTTAATAGTAATTTTTAATTTTTGTTTGATGTAGAGAAATACGGCTACAATTAAAATGGATAATGATGTCATTACGTTGCTATGGCCGCTCTGATGTCAATATAATTCTGTTATAATAGTAATTTTTAATTTTTGTTTGATGTAGAGAAATACGGCTACAATTAAAATGGATAATGATGTCATTACGTTGCTATGGTCGCTCTGATGTCAATATAATTCTGTTATAATAGTAATTTTTAATTTTTGTTTGATGTAGAGAAATACGGTTGCAAATAAAGTAGATCAGTAATGCTTTGATGACGTTGGTGTGGCAGCTCCGATGTCAATAGAATGCTGATGCAGCTTTGATGATGCAATGAATGCAGGGCGGACATTATTTAACAATGATGAATACATTAGTTCTGTTTACTCCTTTTACAACTGATATTCACTATGGACCGGTCAAACAGTCGTCAGTGGTAGACACTATACCTAGAACACTTCTGTGTTCTCTTTAAACGACAATTTCAATTGTATTTCAACATTAAAAAGGAAAACTTCCCGAAAATATCAGGGCTAATGTAGGCGTTTTTTTAGAAAAAAAAATGACCTTCTGTTGACTAGATGTAAAACTCGCGGCTTAAGACACAAGGTATATATAAAGTCGAGTCAAATATCTCATTTAGCGCCCTAGGACTCTTCAGTTTCATGTTGTGGTACGAAAAATATGTGCCCTGGTAGAAAATAACGTTTGCACAGAGCTTTAGGCATAAATTTATGAAAGGGATTCGAGAAGAACTAAGCAATTGTAATAAGCTTTTTGCTAATTTGCTTTAAAGAAACAAACACTGTATGTTAAAACTGTGAAACGCAGTTTGAATAGTTCTTCTTATGAGGTGTTGGTTATTAAACCCCTGAATGGGAAGTACATGCCTTTCACTTTTTATTTGTTAGCGAAAACCTGAAACGTGGTTAATTGATTCAAATGAAAGCTTTCAAAACGATCGTCTTGCAATTTTAGTTAGCTTTATTAAGCTTATCGTTATGGGAGGTGAAATCGGATGAAAATGAAAAGAGACGACGCGTCGACGCACTGAGCGCCTGAATTTTGAAACCAAAGAATAAGATTTAGATGTGACATTGTAAGGCAAATAAAAATTTTAGGAGTACGTTTGGACGAACGATGAAAATTGTAGTAAACAATTTCCAGCAGGTGAAAAATATGAATAAATTAATATTCAACATATAAACCCGTTGCACCTTAACCGCCAAATTAATTTCTCTGTTGCGAAAGAAAAAAAAAAGAAGTAAACATTTTAAGAACATTGGCATCGTAGCTGACATATACTCGTTTAGAAATAACGCTATATTTCGTAAGTGAACATGTCTATAGTTAAATGAGCGTCCTCAGATGGCCAAGTTATCTCTTGAAAAATTTTTTGTTTCCACAAGGGCTAGTGACGATTAGCAGGTAAATGTGATGAGAATATGATCAATGATAATGACGATTTGCGCTTGAAACCAGGTGTTTCCGAGGAAAAAGAAAAGTGTGTGGCTTCGTAAAGCGAAAGTGGACTTGTGGCCGTTTTTAACATACAAAACAGCTTCGTCAAAATGAATAAGAACTGCTGCGAAGTTTACTTTAGTGGTACAGAACTCTTCTTTCTTGTGTCATGCTGAGTATTGCAGCATCGAAAAGAAGGAAGTTGAAAGTGTAAATCACCTAAGATGTAGAATACCCTTAAAAGGAATTTTTTTTTTCAAATAGTGTCTTAGTAGCAATACCCAAATAGAAACATACTGATTTGCGAACCGAAATTGATTTGAAAATTTGTACTTATGTAGTTCACTTTCAGGTTTCTTCATTAAACTGTTGGAAACCGTAACTCTCCTAATAACAGATCTTAATTTGTCGGTCTAGCCAATTATTAGGGCGGGTCTATTTTAATTGCAAATGTGCGATGCTAACTTATGACTTAAACAACACCATACAGACTAATTATGGTCTATATTAAAGTTTTATTCACAACACTCGTATTCAGAAGTCTATATTGACTGCGCTTCTGTCCTGTTAATTTCGTCAAGATCTCAGGCAACGCATTTTATTTCTAAATTGTCAGTGTATTTAGCAAGAAACTGCTAATTGAAGACGTCTCTTTTTACGTCTCCTACTCCAAGCAAAGGTCTGGCTTGTTTGCAGAGCAAACTCAGTATACCATCATTTCTCAATTATCCTAAGACCCTGAATAGTGGTGCGGCCCCAGAGATCCCCCCCGCGACCATCCGCTCTGCAGACAATCGCTGTGCCGCCTGAGCTACTCCTGCTGCGGTAATTATGCGGGGAGACTCCGCCCGGAGGTCCGTCCAACCCCTTATTCTTTTACATACCATTTTGAGAGAAAAGGTACCCCTTTCCTATGCCTTCTTTTGACAAATGATACGATACCCCTTTCTTATAACTAATTTAGAATTTTGCACCCTTTTAACCAGTGTAAAGGCACTGCATTTGAAATACGAATAAATCACAAAAGCAGAACATTTTCTCGACTTTTTCACAGCTTTAGAATAAATCTGTTAGCCCTTTTAGGCCTTTTTACGTACCGAAATGACCGATTACCCTACACTTCCATATATTCAACCAGTAAACCCCTTCCCTTTGATATACCTGAAGCCTGAAAAAGGTTCCCCTTTCAGGCGGAGCCTTCCCGTATAGGCCATTGTACTGAGTATCCCCCCTCCCACCCCCGAGGGGTAAATAGTGGAAGATACCGCTTAGTGATAGGTGCACAGTCTATCTTAAATTAGTTGTTACCGACAAAAGTGAAGCCCTGGCGAGTAAAACAAACCACCGGATGTTACGTTTTTACTTACAGTGGAGAGTTACATATCCGCAGTACAGGTGTTGATACTATACCAGATAACACGAAAAACAATCCACTATAGCGTGTATATAGCCTTAGTATTCCGCCCTTTTTTGGTTTATTGCTGTTTTAGATTTTATAGGTAAATGATACACATGTAGGTAGACGCTTTTCTGAAGTGCATCGGAAATTGCCCTGAAAACTCTGTCGAGCCACCTTGAGAGTCTATTCAGTTCTCGGTGGACTCTTATTGTACCGTTGAACACTGATATAATGAGCCGTTTTATATCGAACAGCTCTTTTATGCGACAACGAATGAGATTTTTTACTGCAGTTGTCACAGGACCCCAATACAACATTTCCTATTATGCTAATAATGAAAGTAAAAAATATATGCACAAAAGAAAAACAGTTTAGAATTAAGGAAAAAGTCATTAGCAAACGGGGAGAAATTAATTGGTAACTATTATTACCCAGGAAATCCAGATGTTTATGCAGGAAGTTTTAATAATGCAATTCGTCCATTGCGAAGCAAATTTTAACATCCACTTAATATTTTTGGCTGTAGCCGATATGGCTATATACGTTTAGACCACTTTCTGTTAGCCTTCATATCACCTGTAACGAAGTGGTTGACTGAGAAGCGTTTCGCGACGTTTGTGTCTCAGTTAGTTCTTTAGCGAGCAACAAAGTCAACATGTCAGTCAACCTGAACTACTACTCAATAATTTGTTCTGGTTGAAATGACAGCATCTCCTTCACTGTGGTTTGTTAACCTCCAATTTGCCTGTACCCCTACTTTACGATATCGATCGTCAAGGTACATATAACATCTTATTTTGTATTAATATTTTTGGATAGTTCTTTAGCGAGCAGCAAAGTCAACCTGTCTTAAAAATATTAGGAATCGGCTTAATTGACACATTTGATGCAACGACAGGTTAATTTGGAGTTAAGTTCTTTTTAATTTAACTTGGCAGTTTCTGTCTAGGTCTATAACAAACTGAATAAATTTGCTATTTCGTTGAAAAGCTGTTTTGTCCGAGGAAGTTCATCTTGTGTAGCTTTGCAGCTGAAGTAACCTAACGGTAATTCAAATCGACGTTTCATTTCCATAAATCTTAATCAGTGGCTTTCAACACCAAGAGTGGCAAACAACACGAATGGGACATTTGTAGTTACAAAGATGCCACCAGGAGTTGACATATTTTTGATAGCCTTGAACATTTTTCTTTCCATCACTGCAACTTTGGGCAATGTCCTGATCCTGGTTGCTCTACGAAATGTATCCTGCATTCATCCACCGACGAAGCTGTTATTTCGATGTTTGGCTGTTACTGATCTCTGTGTTGGTCTGATATGTCAGCCACTTCTTTACGTTTACTTGATTATTGGTAAATTTATCAAGGAACTTTTGTATGTATATTTCTTTTTCTATTCCGTGTTGCTTACGGTATCGCCCCTAACGTCGGCTGCTATCAGTGTTGACAGACTTCTCGCTCTGTTGTTGGGGCTGAGGTACAGACACGTTGTAACTTTACGCCGAGTTCGTGTGCTCATAGCTTGTGTTTGGTTCATTGCTGTTTCAAACGCTTCTTTGTTGTGCGTGGCTTGGATCCTATTCAAATTAAACGTAATACGTGCCTCGTCGTGGACGTTCCTAACTTTAATAATGGTTTCTATAATAATCTCATTATTTTCGTACATAACGATTTTTCTCACCCTCCGTCATCAACAAGCCCAAGTGCAAGGTCATGTTCAACAAGAACAGTCAAGCAGAGTAAGAAGTGTACTGAACATAGCACGATACAAGAAGACAGTGTATAGCGTAGCTTGGATACAGTTTGCTATGCTTGCTTGTTATGGTCCTTACATCGTGATGGCATTTCTTTGGCATTTTGGAAATGTAGGTTATTCCACTGAAGTAATGATCGCGGGTGAAGTTTTCTATTGTCTCTTCTTTTTAAATTCATCTCTGAATCCAGTCCTTTACTGCTGGAGAATCAAAGATATCAGACAGGAAGTAAAAAACACCATTCGTAAGTGTCTTTGCTGTTGAGTTAACCTACAGTGATAGAGAAAAGATGCAACAGAACAACATCGCCAGTCGGAAGACAACTGGCCTATCACGAACAGTGCTGCTACGTTGATACCCACATACCGCACCTACACTGACAGGACACACCTTGTTCATCGTATAGGTTATCGCTGTACTTTGATCGTTTTTTGTCTAAACAGAGTAATAAAAGATGTTTGACGATGTTTTTAAAAGAGGGCTATAGGCCGAGCAGACCGTTTGTAGAGTCCAGTTGTGGGGGTGGCCATGTTAGAGTTTTCCAAAGCGGTTAACCCATTATATTGAGTCAAAATTTGAAGTTTTCTTTTTGATTGTTGTATTTTTGGGGGGGCTTAATAGAGTAAGAAAACAAGTCTTTCGATGTTAAGACTGCTAAAAAGGCCAGAAAAAACCTCTTTATAAGGAGTTTCAGTCGCTTTATACTCGCCGGGAAAATAATACCTGCCGTCCTTAACAGTCATTAATATTCACAGTTTATGCATGTAATATAACAGCGTAACTATAATCCCCCTGCACCTTAATTGTTAGATTGATTTCTCTGTTGCAGAAGAGAAAAGAAGTTTTTTTTTAAAACATTGGTATCGCAGGAACAGGGCTATATTAGCTTATATTTGATCAGTTAACAGATCTGTAATTAAAATGATAAACGTGAAGCGCATTAAGATGCGCAAGTTCTCCCTCAGAGAAACTTCGTGTTTACACGAGGACATTTAACGTTAGCGGATAATTTTAATGCAGTGATGAGAAAAGCATTACTATAATGAATGATAATAAAAGATAATGTATGGATATTTTCTGAGTTTAAAACTGAAGCTGATGCGTTAAACGTTTGTACTCATACAGTTAAACATGAAGTTCAGTTTCATATTGTTGTACGTTGGTCGGTTAAGGGAGACATTCGTTAGCGCAAGAAGATAATCGGAATTGGTACTCAAGAAGAGCATACTGTAGACCTGTACTGTAGGGCTTAAGCTGTACGAGTATTGAGGAAGCTATAGCAAGAACAAGCTCCCGTGGGCGATTTTGTAAAATATACCTCCCTTGCCCGAGAAATACGGTTTCAAGTAAAATATAGATAGTGATGTCATTTCTCTATGGCAGCTCCGATGTCAATATAATTCTGTTAATGGCAATTTTTAATCTTTGTCTGATATAGAGAAATACGGTTGCAAATAAAATAGATAACGATGTCATTTCGTTGCTAAGGCAGCTCCTGTGGCACTAAAATTCTTTTAAAGGCAATTTTTAATCTTAGTCTGATGTAGAGAAATACGGCTACAATTAAAATAGATAATGATGTTATTACGTTGCTATGGTCGCTCTGACGTCAATATAATTCTATTAATAGCAATTTTTAATCTTTGTTTGATGTAGAGAAATATGGCTGGAAATTAAATAGATAATGCTTTCATGACGTTGGTACGGCAGCTCCGATGTCACTAGAATACTGTTAATTAGAATTTATTTATTCCTGATGCAGCTTTGGTGATCGTTTTCATATATTTTAGGGGCGGATCACTTGCCCACTAGCCAGCTATATAGATACTTTTCATTTTTCTGATAATTTTATAAAGATATACAAAATATCAATTAAAAAAAAAAAGGGTGGCCTCGGCCCCCTCGTCCCACCCCTAAATCTGCTCTTGAGTTTTGAGACATAGTATGCCAAGGATAAAATTCGTCGAAGACTATAAAAAAAATCTTTATTTTTGTAAAGTTTTCATCCAATCCTGAACATGAGCTTTTTTTTTTTTGTAATGGCGACTTTGTTAATGCTCAAACATGGGAGGTATTGCCGCCGGGTGAAACAGGCTTCAGTCGAGCCACTTTGAGAGTCCCTCTTTTTGCTGGATTTTTTTTTGTGTACCATAGAACAGCGATAGTATATAGATTTAGCCAGGGCTAAAAGCGAAGCTCTGGTTAATAATACGTGTAAACAAAAGAAATTAAATCGTGTAACGCTAAACGGGGGACGACAATGAAAATGGCTTCAAGACTAATAGATCTAATTAGCAAAAAAACAAATTGCACCTGCAGTACACTTTTTCTTCTAATTAGCAAAAAGCAAATTTGCGCGTGCAGTACCCTTTTTTGTCTTTCCCTTGCCGTTGTTTTGCACGACTACAACACTGTTTTGTACGACTAAAACGTCAAACGTCCTAGTTACACACCATTTTTATGGAGAAATTGTCGTATGTGCATACCCAATATTTTGTTTCCAGTGTTCATGTTCGCTTTTATTTTTCACTGCCGCTCATTTTCACCTTGCTGGCCGCTAGCATTTTTCATTTTCTCACCGCCGCTTGAATTTCCATGTTTTTCTTCCAACGAATTTTCAATAACTCGCTCTAGCTCTTTCTCTGTTATCAACGTTAGTGTACACATAAAAAATAACGCCGAAAAAGACACGACTTTTTTCTTTCTAAAAGTCCGGGCGGCCATGTGATTTCCTTCCAAATAAAACCTTGAGTTGCATTTGGGTTCCCATACCTGTTGATTGAGTTATTTTACATTGGTATGCCTGTGGTGCGGACGGACGGTCGCTCGCTCGAAACACCGCGGCAAAACGCATTGCGCATGAGCACAAAATTTAACATCCGGTCAGCTTTTTATTTCCGGTCTGGTATATAAACCAATTGAGTAAGCATAACATTGCCGCCGCGCTAAGTTTGAAAGCAAAAAGGGAGAAACAGACAAAAAAGGGGGCGAAAAAAACCACTTCATTCGAAAGCTTATGTATTTTTCTGGTGTCAAACGTTTGTACCACATGGTTATCTGTTTGCACCAACGGTCAAAATGATGTTTGAAGTTTGCAGGTCGCGAGCGCTCGACAAGACGAAGTTGTTTTTACTGGCTTTCTTGAATGCTACTGGTTTGGCATAAGTTGATTTGGGAGAAGGCGATAACTAAGAAAAGAATTGCAATACTTATGAAAGAAACCAAAAAAAGCCGTCATCATTATCATTCACACTAGAACCAGGAAATAAAGTTTTAGTCCGTTCAACAATTTGTTTATCATCAGAGAAAACAACAACTCAAAACAAAAGATGTGCGGGATTTAATAACAACCTCGACTTCGATGACTGCAGTCACGAACACCCGGAGCTTTCAGTGCTGGGAAACTAAACATGCCTATAAATGACTTTCATTCAAGAAAATGCCTATTTAATTCTTTTACATGGTTGTTCTTTGGTTGTTCTTTGGTCAGTGAAGACTTCAATAATTTCAGACTGTGCGGCTTGGCTGCATCTCATGCAAACACGAAACGTTCAGCTGCTAAATACGAGGCATGAAAATTTCGACTTCTAAAAGCCATCGAACCAGCTTTCTCTATCTGATTCTGAGAATGAAAAAAATTAATAGAGTTGTCAACTTGCTGCCAACCTCAACAGTATAATTAAGCTTACGTTTCATGGCAATCAACTCAGAAGAGTTTCGTTTCAAAACACGGTAAAACTCACTGGTAAATAAAAGTACAAAGCGATTGTGTGTTGTCGTTTTCCAAATAAATCTCGAATCGGCTTTAAGGCATGAAGACAGAGAAACTGAAGAACTGAAAATTAGAACTCAATAAACAAGCTTGCAATGATAGTTTTTTATGTCTTAGTTTCAGCCAGGTTAAGTGAAAAATAACAGTCAAAACCTTTGTTTTCGTGAATGAAAATCAGTTTACCTGACGCTCTAGCCAAAATTACACACCGAGTTATTATCATCTTACCTTTTCTGAATCTAATCGAATAATTGTTTCAGTGATCGGTGCCTGGTTATCCATAAAAGCAATTTCAATAACTACAAAATAGTCAAAAACACGAGCAGCATGAAGCAGAACAACTGAACCACAAGCTGCACACACAGAATGAAGCCGAACGCGCGCGGGAGACTTTGATCTGACTGGCAAGTGTGACTGAAAAAGAGACCGGAAATGCTCAACCTGGCGCATGCGTAGACGTTTTGCCGCGGTGTTCTCGCTCGATCGCTCGGTGTACGGTCACATGATTACCAAATTTTCTGGTATGGGTAGATTGCCACATTTCCCTAGCTATGGGGCTCCGCCCACGCGCGCGCTTCGCGCGCAGGTGGAGCTCCGCTATTATGAGCCATTTTGTAACGAACCGCTCCTCTATCCAACAACGAATGAGGTCCTTTACTCCAGTTGTCGTAGATAGTTTTAGCAGGACACCAATACAACATCCTCTATTATATGTTAATGTTGATAATGAGAATGAAAAGAATATATTATATGCACTTTAAACAAGTTATCAGAAAGGAAGAAATTCATTACCAAAGATCCAAAGATAATTATTGTCTCTTACTGAGGAGATCTAGATTAGTGGTGCAGGAAGTTTTAATAATGCAGAAGTCAAAATACTTAGACAAGAAGTCCATTGCGAAGCAAATTTCAACAACTTCTGTGAAATATTTTTGGTGGTAGCAGAGATGGCAAAATACGTTTTTGGCCATTTTCTCTTAACCTTCATTGTGCATGTAAAGTAGCGTTCCTTTGAGAAGCGTTTCTTGACGTTTATGCCATAATTAGTTCTCTAGCGAGCAGTGAAGTGAACATGTCACCCTGAACTACTACTATACATATTTTGTTCTAGTTAAAATGACTGCGTATCTCCTTCCTTGTGGGTTGTTAACCTCTTCTTTGCGTGTACCCCGTACCCTATTTTATGAGGTTCATCGTCAGATAAGTATGTAGTAGTTAACATTTTTTGCTAGGTCTCAGCAAAGTCAACCTGTCTAAAAAATATTACGAACCAGCGAAAATGATAATTTTGATGCAACAGCAGGTGAATTAGGGGTCTAAGTATCTTTTAATTTAACTTGCCAGTTTCTGTGTAGATCCATTAAAAATAGATTTGCTATATCGTTCATAAGCTGGTTTGTTCGAGAAAGTTCATCTTTTGTTGCTTTGCAGCTGAAGAAACCGAACTGAAATCGCCATTTCTTTTGCATTAGGCCTAATCGGTGGCTTTTAACACCAATGGCAATACCACCCAGAGTAGGGATATTTTTAATAGCCCTGAACATTTTCCTTTCCATCTTTGCAACTCTGGGCAATGTTCTAATCCTAGTTGCTCTACGAAACGTTTCCTCCATTCATCCACCGACGAAGCTCCTATTTCGATGTCTGGCGATAACTGATCTTTGTGTTGGTCTTCTTGGTCAACCACTTTACATTTACTTTTGGTACATTACAATCTTTCTTGATATTGGTAACCGCATCGTAGAACTAGTTTACTTATATCTCTTTATCATTCGCGTGTTGGTTGCGGTATCCATCCTAACAGCGGCTGCCATCAGTGTTGACAGACTTCTTGCTCTCTTATTGGGACTGAGATACAGACCCGTTGTAACTTTACGCCGAGTTCGTGTGGTCATAACCTGTGTTTGGTTCATTGCTGTTTCAAACGCTTCTTTGTACTGCGTGGGTTCGATCCTATTTCATTATGAGTCATTACTTGCCTCGTGGTGGACCTACCGAGCTTTTATCATTTTTTCTATAATAGTCTCAACATTTTCGTACACGAAGATTTTTCTCACCCTCCGTCATCAACAAGCTCAAGTGCAAGGTCATGTTCAACCAGAACAGTCGAGCACTGTAAGAAGTGTACTGAACATAGCACGATACAAGAAGACAGTGTATAGCGTAGCTTGGATACAGTTAGCTATGTTTGCTTGTTATGGTCCTAACATCGTGATGGCATTTCTTTGGAATTTTGGAAATATAGATCATTCCACTGAAGTAATGGTCGCGGGTGAAGTTTCCCTTTGTCTCATCTTTTTAAATTCATCTCTGAATCCAGTCCTTTACTGTTGGAGAATCAAAGATATCAGACAGGAAGTGAAAAACCTCATTCGTAAGTGTCTTTGCTGTTGAGTTAACCTACAGTGATAGAGAAAAGATGCAACAGAACAACATCCCCAGTGGGAAGACAACTGGCTTATCACGAACAGTGCCGCTACGTTGATACCCACACACAGCACCTGTACTGACAGGACAGACCTTGTTGTTCGTATAGGTTATCGCTGTACTTTGATCGTTTTTTGTCTAAATAGAGTAATAAAAGATGTTTGACGATGTTTTTAAAAGAGGGCCAAAAAGGCCGCACAGACCGTCTATAGGGTCCAGTTGTGGGGTTGGCCATATTAGATTTTTCCAAAGGTGTTAACCCATTATATTGGGTCAAAATTTGAAGTTTTCTTTTTGATTGTTGTTGTTGTTGGTGTTTTTTTGCTTAATAGAGTAAGAAAAGAAGTCTTTCGATGTTAAGACTGCTAAAAAGGCCAGAAAAACCTCTTTATAAGGAGTTTCAGTCGCTCTATACTCGCCGGGAAAATAATACCCGTTGTCTTAAACAGTCAATAATATTCACAGTTTATGCATGTAATATAACAGCGTAACTATAATCCCCTTGCACCTCAATTGTTAGATTGATTTCTCTGTTGCAGAAGAGAAACGAAGTTTTTTTAAAACATTAGTATCGCAGGAACAGGGCTTTTTTAGCTTATATTTGATCAGTTAACAGATCTGTAATTAAAATGATAAACGTGAAGGGCATTCAGATGCGCAAGTTCTCCCTCAGAGAAACTTCCTGTTTACACAAGGACAATTAACATTTAGCGGGTAATTTTAATGCAGTGATGAGAAACCATAACTATAATGAATGACAATAATAGATAATGTATGGATACTTTCTGAGTTAAAAACTGAAGCTTATGCGTTAAAAGTTTGTACTCATGGGGTTAAAAATAAAGTTCAGTTTCCGATATCGTTGTACGTTGGTCGGTTAAGGGAGACATTCGTTAGTGCAAGAAGATAATCGGAATTGCTACTCAAGAAGAGCATACTGTAGACCTGTACTGTAGGGCTTAAGCTGTACGAGTATTGAGTAAGCTATAGCAGGAAAAAACTCCCGTGAGCGATTTTGTAAAATATACCTCCCTTGTCCGAGAAATACGGTTTCAAGTAAAATATGGATAGTGATATCATTAATAGCAATTTTTAATTTTTGTTTGATGTAGAGAAATACGGTTGCAAATAAAGTAGATCAGTAATGCTTTCATGACGTTGGTCTGGCAGCTCCGATGTCAATAGAATGCTGTTAATTAGAATTTTTTTATCTTTGTCTGATGCAGCTTATGCAGGGCGGACATTATTGATGGATGCATTAGTTCTGTTTACTCCTTTTACAACTGCATGATATTCAGTTTGGACCGGTCACCGGTCAGTCGTCAGTGGTAGAGACTACACCTATATTACTTGTGTGTTTTCTTTAAACGACAATTTCAATTGTATTTCAACATTAAAAAGGAAAACTTCCCTAAAATAGCAGGGCTAATGTAGGCGTTTTTTCAGAAGAAAAAAATGACCTTCTGTTGACTAGATGTAAAACTCGCGGCTTAAGACACTTAAGTGTTGTACAAGGTATATATAAAGTCGAGTCAATTGGCACAAGTATCTCATTTAGCGCCTTAGGACTCTTCAGTTTCATGTTGTGGTACGAAAAATATGTGCCCTGGTAGAAAATAACGTTTGCACAGAGCTTTAGGCATATATTTATGTCAGGGATTCGAGAAGAACTAAGCAGTTGTAATAAGCTGTTTGCTAATTTGCTTTAAAGAAACAAACACTGTATGTTAAAACTGTGAAACGCAGTTTGAATTGTTCTTCTTATGAGGTGTTGGTTATTAAACCCCTGAATGGGAAGCACATGCCTTTCACTTTTTATTTGTTAGCGAAAACCTGACGCCTGGTTAATTGATTCAAATGAAAGCTTTCAAAACGATCGTCTTGCAATTTTAGTTAGCTTTATTAAGCTTATCGTTATTGGAAGTGAAATCGGATGAAAATGAAAAGAGACGACGCGTCGACGCACTGTGCGCCTAAATTTTAAAACCAAAGAAGAAGATTTAGATGTGACATTGTAAATAAAAATTATTGGGTACGTTTGGACGAACGATGAAAAGTGTAGTAAACAATTCCCAGCGGGTGAAAAAAATGAATAAATTAATATTCAACATATAAAACCCGTTGCACCTTAACCGCCAAATTAATTTCTCTGTTGCGAAAGAAAAAAGAAGAAGTAAACATTTTAAGAACATTGGCAACGTAGCTGACATGTACTCGTTTAGAAATAACGCTATATTTCGTAAGTGAACATGTCTATAGTTAAATGAGCGTCCTCAGATGGCCAAGTTATCTCTTGAAAATTTTTTTGTTTACACAAGGGCTGTTGATGTTTAGGAGGTGAATGTGATGAGAATATGATAAATGATCATGGCGATTTCCGTTTGAAACCAGGTGTTTCCGAGGAAAAAGAAAAGCGCGAGGCTTCGTAAAGCGAAAATGGACTTGTGGCCGTTTTTAACATACAAAACAGCTTCGTCAAAATGAATAAGAACTGCTGCGAAGTTTACTTTAGTGGTACAGAACTCTTCTTTCTTGTGTCATGCTGAATATTGCAGCATCGAAGAGAAGGAAGTTGAAAGTGTAAATCACCTAAGATGTAGAATACCCTTAAAAGGGAGTATTTTTTTTTTCAAATAGTGTCTTAGTAGCAATACCCAAATAGAAACATACTGATTTGCGAACCGAAATTGATTTGAAAATTTTTAGTTATGTAGTTCACTTTCATGTCCTTTGAGGTTTCTTCATTAAACTGTTGGAAACCGTAATTCTCCTAATAACCGATCTTAATTTGTCGGTCGGAGTTGGAGTTTGCATGTTAAGTAATGGATATTTTAGCTGGCAGTCGTGATTAAACTTTTTCTAGCCAATTATTAGGGCGGGTCTATTTTAATTGCAAATGTGCGATGCTAACTTATGACTTAAACAACACCATACAGACTCTAATTATGGTCTATATTAAAGTTTTATTCACAACACTCATATTCAATAGTCTATATTGACTGCGCTTCTGTCAATATCTCAGGCAGAGCATTTTATTTCTAAATTGTCAGTGTATTTAGCAAGAAACTGCTAATTGAGGACGTCTCCTTTTATGTCTCCTACTCCAAGCAAAGGTCTGGCTTGTTTGCAGAGCAAACTCAGTATACCCTCATTTCTCAATTATCGTAAGACCCTGAATAGTGGTGCGGCCCCAGAGATCCCCCCCGCGACCATCCGCTCTGCAGACAATCGCTGTGCCGCCTGTGCTACTGCTGCTGCGGTAATTACCCGGGGGGCTTGATCAATAAAGTTTTATGCGGGGAGACTCCGCCCGGAGGTCCGTCCAACCCCTTATTCTTTTACATACCATTTTGAGAGAAAAGGTACCCCTTTCCTATGCCTTCTTTTGACAAATGATACGATACCCCTTTCTTATAATCAATTTAGAATTTTGCCTCCCTTTCAACCAGTGTAAAGGCACTGCATTTGAAATATGAATTTATCACAAAACCAGAACGTTTTCCCGACTTTTTCACAGCTTTAGAATAAATCTGTTAGCCCTTTTGGGCCTTTTTACGTACCGAAATAACCCGATTACCCTACACTTTCATATACTTCAACCAGTAAAATCCCCTCCCTTTCATATACCTGAAGCCTGAAAAAGGTTCCCCTTTCAGGCGGAGCCTCCCCGTATAGGCCATTGTACTGAGTATCCCACTCCCTGCCACCCCCGAGGGGTAAATAGTGAGGTAATAGGAAGATACCGCTTAGTGATGGGTGCACAGTCTATCTTAAATTAGTTATTACCGACGAAAGTGAAGTCCTGGCGAGTAAAACAAACCACCGGATGTTACGTTTTGACTTATAGTGGAGAGTTACATATCCGCAGTACAGGTGTTGATACTATACCAGATAACACGAAAAACAATCCACTATAGCGTGTAATAGCCTTAGTATTCCGCCCTTTTTGGTTTATTGCTGTTTTAGATTTAAAGGTAAATGATACACATGTAGGAAGACACCTTTCTAAAGTGCTTCAGAAATTGCCCTGAAAATTCAGTCGAGCCACCTTGAGAGTCCATTTTCTTGGTGGACTCTTATTGTACCGTTGAACACCGATATAATGAGTCGTTTTATATCGAACAGCTCCTTTATGCGACAACGAATGAGATTTTTTACTGCAGTCGTCACAGGACCCCAATACAACATTTCTTATTATGCTAAAAAAACAATTTAGAATTAAGAAAGAAAGTCATTAGCAAACGGGCAGAAATTAATTGGTAACTGCTATTACCCAGGAAATGCAGATGTTTATGCAGGAAGTGGTAATAATGCAATTGTCAAAATACTAATACAAGAATATGAGTAGCAAATTTCAACATCTACTTAATATTCTTGGCTGAAGCCTATATGGCTATATACGTTTTGACCAGTTTCTATTAGCCTTCATATCACCTGTGACATAGTGGCTTAAAACTGAGAAGCGTTTCCCGACGTTTGTGTCTCAATTAGTTCTTTAGCGAGCAACAAAGTCAACATGTCAACCTGAACTACTACTCAATAATTTGTTCTAGTTGAAGTGACAGCATATCTCCTTCACTGTGGTTTGTTAACCTCCAATTGGTGTGTGCCCCTATTTTACGATATCCATGCCGTCAAAGTAGATATAACATCTTATTTTGTATTAATTTTTTTGGATAGTTCTTTAGCGAGCAGCAAAGTCAACCTGTGTTAAAAATATTAGGAATCGGCTTAATTGACACGTTTGATGCAACGACAGGTTAATTTGGAGTTAAGTATTTTTAAATTTATTTGCCAGTTTCTGTGTAGGTCTATCACAAAGTGAATAAATTTCCTATTTCGTTGAAAAGCTGTTTGTCCGAGGAAGTTCATCTTGTTCAGCTTTGCAGCTGAAGAAACCTAACGTTAACTCAAATCGACATTTCTTTTCCATAAAGCTTAATCAGTGGCTTTCAACACCAATGGCAATCAACACGAATGGGACATTTGTAACAACGAAGATACCATCCGGAGTATGGATATTTCTTATAGTCTTCAACAATTGAACCTGTCTAAAAAGTGTTATGAAAGTAACTGATACGTTTCATGCAACAGGACGTGAATTTGGAGTCTAAGTCTACTTTTTAATTTAACTTGCCAGTTTCTGTCAAGATCTATCACAACTGAATTAACTATTTCGTTCACAATCTGTTTTGTCCGAGGAAGTTCATCCGCCTTCTGTAGCCTTACAGCTGAAGAAACTGAACGTTAACTCAAATCGACGTTTCTTTTTCATAAAGCTAAATTGGGGGCTTACAACACCAATTGCAAACAATGCGAATGAGACATTTGTAGTTACGAAGATGCCGCCAGGAGTTCACATATTTCTCGGCATATCCTTAAACATTTTTCTTTCCATCTGACTGATATCGGCGTTTCTTTTGCGTAAAGCTTGATCGGGGTTTTCAAAACCGATGGCAAACAACACTAACGGAACTTCTGTAATAGCGAAGATACCATCCGGAGTATGGATATTTCTTACAGCCCTGAACATTTTTCTTTCCATCTTTGCAACTCTGGGCAATGTTCTAATCCTAATTGCTCTACGAAACGTTTCCTCCATTCATCCACCGACGAAGCTCCTATTTCGATGTCTTGCGATAACTGATCTTTGTGTTGGTCTTCTTGGTCAACCACTTTACGTTTACAATATGTACATTACAAACTATCTTGATATTGGTAACCGCATCGTAGAACTGGTTTATGTATGTGTGTTTATCATTAGCGTGTCGGTTGTGGTATCCATCCTAACATCGGCTGCCATCAGTGTTGACAGACTTCTCGCTCTCTTATTGGGCCTGAGATACAGACACGTTGTAACTTTATACCGAGTTCGTGTGATCATAGCTTGTGTTTGGTTCATTGCTGTTTCAAACGCTTCTTTGTACTGCGTGGCTTCGATCCTATCTCATTACAAGTTAGAACTTGCCTCGGTGTGGACCCTCCGAGCTTTTGGCATTTTTTCTATAATAGTCTCAACATTTTTGTACACGAAGATTTTTTTCACCCTCCGTCATCAACAAGCCCAAGTGCGAGATCATGTTCAACCAGAACAGTCAAGCAGAGTAAGAAGTGTACTGAACATAGCACGATACAAGAAGACAGTGTATAGCGTAGCTTGGATACAGTTTGCTATGCTTGCTTGTTATGGTCCTGACATCGTGATGGCATTTCTTTTGCATTTTGGAAATGTAGGTTATTCCACTGAAGTAGTGATCGCGGGTGAAATTTCCCTTTGTCTCATCTTTTTAAATTCATCTCTGAATCCAGTCCTTTACTCTTGGAGAATCAAAGATGTCAGACAGGAAGTGAAAAACACCATTCGTAAGTGTCTTTGCTGTTGAGTTAACCTACAGTGATAGAGAAAACATGCAACAGAACAACATCCCCAGTGGGAAGACAACTGGCCTATCGCGAACAGTGCCGCTACGTTGATACCCACACACAGCACCTATACTGACAGGACACGCCTTGTTGATCGTATAGGTTATCGCTGTACTTTGATCGTTTTTTGTCTAAATAGAGTAAAGATGTTTGACGATGTTTTTAAAAGAGGGCTAAAAAGGCCGAACAGACCGTTTATAGAGTCCAGTTGTGGGATTGGCCATATTAGATTTTTCCAAAGGTGTTAACCGATTATATTGGGTCAAAATTTGAAGTTTTCTTTTTGATTTTTTTTTTTTTGGCTTAGTAGAGTAAGAAAACAAGTCTTTCTATGTTAAGACTGCTAAAAAGGCCAGAAAAAATCTCTTTCTAAAGAGTTTTAGTCGCTTTATACTCGCCGGGAAAATAATACCCACTGTGTTTAACAGTCATTAATATTCACAGTTTATGCATGTAATATAACAGCGTAACTATAATCCCCCTGCACCTTAATTGTTAGATTGATTTCTCTGTTGCAAAAGATAAGAGAAGTTTTTAAAAAAACATTGGTATCGCAGGAACAGGGCTATATTAGCTTATATTTGATCAGTTAACAGATCTGTAATTAAAATGATAAACGTGAAGCGCATTAAGATGCGCAAGTTTTCCCTCAGAGAAACTTCCTGTTTACACAAGGACAATTAACATTTAGCGGGTAATTTTAATGCAGTGATGAGAAACCATAACTATAATGAATGACAATAATAGATAATGTATTGATACTTTCTGAATTGAAAACTGAAGCTTATGCGTTAAAAGTTTGTACTCATCCGGTTAAAACTAATGTTCAGTTTCATATCGTTGTACGTTTGTCGGTTAAGGGAGACTTTCGTTAGTGCAAGAAGATAATCGGAATTGCTACTCAGGAAGAGCATACTGTAAACCTGTACTGTAGGGCTTAAGCTGTACGAGTATTGAGTAAGCTATAGCAGGAAAAAACTTCCGTGAGCAATTTTGTAAAATATACCTCCCTTGTCCGAGAAATACGGTTTCAAGTAAAATATATGTAGTGATATCATTAATCGCAATTTTTAATCTTTGTGTGATATAGAGAAATACGGTTGCAAATAAAATAGATAATGATGTCATTTCGTTGCTAAGGCAGCTCTTATGTCACTATAATTCTTTTAATGGCAATTTTTAATCTTTGTCTGATGTAGAGAAATACGGCTACAATTAAAATGGATGATGATGTCATTACGTTGCTATGGTCGCTCTGATGTCAATATAATTCTGTTAATAGCAATTTTTAATTTTTGTTTGATGTAGAGAAATACGGTTGAAAATAAAATAGATCAGTAATGCTTTCATGACGTTGGTGTGGCAACTCCGATGTCAATAGAATGCTGTTAATTAGAATTTTCTTATCTTTGTCTGATGCAGCTTCGATGATACAATGAATGCCGGGCGGACATTATTGATAGATACATTAGTTCTGTTTACTCCTTTTACAACTGCATGATATTCAGTTTGGACCGGTCAAACAGTCGTCAGTGGTAGACACTATACCTATGTGTTCTCTTTAACACAACAATTTCAATTGTATTTCAACATTAAAAAGGAAAACTTCCCTAAAATAGCAGGGCTAATGTAGGCGTTTTCTGAGAAGAAAAAAAATGACGTTCTGTTGACTAGATGTAAAACTCTCGGCTTAAGACACTTTTAAAGTGTTGTACAAAGTACATATAAAGTCGAGTCAATTGTCACAAATATCTCATTTAGCGCCCTAGAACTCTTCAGTTTAATGTTGTAGTACGAAAAATATGTGCCCTGGTAGAGAATAACGTTTGCACAGAGCTTTAGGCATATATTTATGTCAGGGATTCGAGAAGAACTAAGCAATTGTAATAAGCTGTTTGCTAATTTGCTTTAAAGAAACAAACACTGTATGTTAAAACTGTGAAACGCAGTTTGAATTGTTCTTCTTATGAGGTGTTGGTTATTAAACCCCTGAATGGGAAGCACATGCCTTTCACTTTTCATTTGATAGCGAAAACCTGAAGCGTGGTTAATTGATTCAAATGAAAGCTTTCAAAACGATCGTCTTGCAATTTTAGTTAGCTTTATTAAGCTTATCGTTATTGGAAGTGAAATCGGATGAAAATGAAAAGGGACGACGCGTGGACGCACTGTGCGCCTGAATTTTAAAACCAAAGAATAAGATTTAGATGTGACATTGTAAGGCAAATAAAAATTATTGGGGTACGTTTGGACGAACGATGAAAAGTGTAGTAAACAATTCCCAGCGGGTGAAAAAAATGAATAAATTAATATTCAACATATAAAACCCGTTGCACCTTAACCGCCAAATTAATTTCTCTGTTGCGAAAGAAAAAAGAAGAAGTAAACATTTTAAGAACATTGGCAACGTAGCTGACATGTACTCGTTTAGAAATAACGCTATATTTCGTAAGTGAACATGTCTATAGTTAAATGAGCGTCCTCAGATGGCCAAGTTATCTCTTGAAAATTTTTTTGTTTACACAAGGGCTGTTGATGTTTAGGAGGTGAATGTGATGAGAATATGATAAATGATCATGGCGATTTCCGTTTGAAACCAGGTGTTTCCGAGGAAAAAGAAAAGTGCGTGGCTTCGTAAAGCGAAAGTGGGCTTCTGGCCGTTTTTAACATACAAAACAGCTTCGTCAAAATGAACAAGAACTGCTGCGAAGTTTACTTTAGTGGTACAGAACTCTTCTTTCTTGTGTCATGCTGAATATTGCAGCATCGAAAAGAAGGAAGTTGAAAATGTAAATCACCTAAGATGTAGAATACCCTTAAAAGGGAGTTTGTCTTTTCAAATAGTGTCTTAGTAGCAATACCCAAATAGAAACATACTGACTTGCGAACCGAAATTGATTTGAAAATTTTTACTTATGTAGTTCACTTTTCATATCCTTTGAGGTTTCTTCATTAAACTGTTGGAAACCGTAATTCTCCTAATAACCGATCTTAATTTGTCGGTCGGAGTTGGAGTTTGCATGTTAAGTAATGGATATTTTAGCTGGCAGTCGTGATCAAACTTTTTCTAGCCAATTATTAGGGCGGGTCTATTTTAACGGCAAATGTGCGATGCTAACTTCTGACTTTAACAACACCATACAAACTCTAATTATGCTTTATATTAAAGTCTTATTCATAACACTCATATTCAGTAGTCTATATTGACTTCGCTTCTGTGCTGTTTATTTCGTCAATATCTCAGGGAAAGCATTTTATTTCTAAATTGTCAGTGTATTTAACAAGAAACTGCTAATTGGGGACAATTTTTTTACGTCTCCTACTGGAGACAGAACCGCCATTTTTAATTACTCATCCGAGCAAAGGACTAGCTGTTTGCAAAGCAGAGGCAGTATAACATCATTTCTCTATTATTCTTAAGACCCTGAATAGTGGTGGGGCCCCAGAGATCCCCCCGCGACCATCCGCTCCGCAGACAAGCGCTATACTGCCTGAGCTACTCCTGCTGCGGTAATTACCGGGAGGGGGGGTAATCAACAAAGTTTTATGCGGGAAGGCTCCGCCTGGAGGTCGGTCCAACACCTTATCCGGCTTTTACATACCATCTTTGACAGAAGAGGTACCCCTTTCCTACGCCTTCTTTTGACAAATGATACCCCTTTCTTATAACTAATTTAGAATTTTGCGTCCCTTTCAACCAGTGTAAAGGCACTGCATTTAAAATATGAATAAATCACAAAACCAGAACGTTTTCTCGACTTTTTCACAGCCTTAGAATTACTCTGTAAGCCCTTTTGGGCCTTTTTACGTACCGAAATAACCGATAACCGTACACTTTCACATACTTCAACCAGTAAAATCCCTACCCTATAACATACCTGGAGCCTGAAAAACGGTACCCCTTTCAGGCGGAGCCTCCCCGTATAGGCCATTGTACTGGGTATCCCCCCCCCCCCACCCCCGAGGGGTAAATAGTGGAAGATACCACTTAGTGATAGGTGCACAGTCTATCTTAAATTAGTTGTTACCGACGAACGTAAAGCCCTGACGAGTAAAACAAACCACCGGATGTTACGTTTTTACTTATAGTGGAGAGTTACATATCCGCAGTTTTTCCGCAGTACAGGTGTTCATACTATACCGGATAACACAAAAAACAATCCACTATAACGTGTATATAGTCTTAGTATTCCGCCCTTTTTGGTTTATTGCTGTTTTAGATTTTAAAGGTAAATGTAGGTAGACACCTTTCTAAAGTGCTTCGGAAATTGCCCTGAAAATTCTGTCGAGCCACCTTGAGAGTTCATTCAGTTCTCGGTGGACTCTTATTGTACCGTTGAACACCGATATAATGAGCCGTTTTATATCGAACAGCTCTTTTATGCGACAACGAATGAGATTTTTTACTCCAGTTGTCACAGGACCCCAATACAACATTTCCTATTATGCTAATAATGAAAATAAAAAATATATGCACAAAAGAAAAACAATTTAATGAGATTTTAATGAGATTTTTTACTCCAGTTGTCACAGGACCCCAATACAACATTTCCTATTATGCTAATAATGAAAATAAAAAATATATGCACAAAAGAAAAACAATTTAGAATTAAGGAAAAAGTCATTAGCAAACGGGGAGAAATTAATTGGTAACTATTATTACCCAGGAAATCCAGATGTTTATGCAGGAAGTTTTAATAATGCAATTCTCAAAATACTAATACAAAAAGTCCATTGCGAAGCAAATTTTAACATCTACTTAATATTTTTGGCTGTAGCCGATATGGCTATATACGTTTAGACCACTTTCTGTTAGCCTTCATATCACCTGTAACGAAGTGGTTAACTGAGAAGCGTTTCCCGACGTTTGTGTCTCAATTAGTTCTTTTGCGAGCTACAAAGTCAACATGTCAACCTGAACTACTAGTCAATAATTTGTTCTAGTTGAAATGACAGCATATCTTCTTCACTGTGGTTTGTTAACCTCCAATTTGCGTGTACCCCTATTTTACGATAACCATCGTCAAAGTACAAAGAACATCTTATTTTGTATTAATATTTTTGGAAAGTTCTTTAGCGAGCAGTAAAGTCAACCTGTCTTAAAAATATTAGGAATCGGCTTAATTGACACGTTTGATGCAACGACAGGTTAATTTGTAGTTAAGTATTTTTAAATTAAAATTGGTTTTGAAAAGTGAAAGTGTTTTCTTTAAAATATCTGATCGAAGAAGCAAATATTGCGTTGAATTTTCTATCACTTGAGGACGGCTAAAAACTTCTAGATGACCGTTCCATTCATGTACAATTTTCGAAGCTCTTCTAATAAAGTTTTTGAACTTTAATTTTTCACAATTCCCTACCCATGACATGAGGTTAGGTTATTTTTCGTAGGAAGAAAGAAACCTAAAATTTTCGGACTCAAAAATGTGATGAAGAGAGGAATCAGAAATGACCGAATAGATACAAATTTTATAGCGACACTAAGAATGCTTTTCTAGAGATCTAAAAGTTCTGTGGATAGCCTAAAAAGTGTTTTCGATGTATTTAACAGGAAACTGTTGTTGGGTGTCCCTGTGAAAATAGGATTTTGACTGTTTTGTTATTTTAACGTTTAACCTATTTAACTCAAAATTGAAAGTGTGTACTGTTACTAAGTTTACTTTAGTAGGACAGAACGCCTCTTTCTTGTATCAAGCGGAACACGGCACCACACTGAATCAAAGAAGTAAGTTGTGCGAGAATAGAATCGGGATTGCTACACAGGAAAAGATTTATAAGTCACTATTACTCAGGAAATCTAGGTTGATGTGCAGGAAGTTGTTACAACTATAAATTGTGCAGAAGTCAAAATAATGCTACAGGAAGTCCATTGCGCACAAATTTTTAACAGCTTCTATTAATTACCTTTGGTTTTATCGGAGGTGATTATCTACCTTTTTGACTGTTTTCTTTTAAATTTTATTTTTCATGTTAGATAGCAGTGGTTTTAGAAGCGTTTTGTTGCCATCAGTGTCTTTACTGGTTCTTTAGCTAGCAGCAAAGTCTACAAGTAAAAAAAAAACAGGGAGGGGTGGGGGCGGAAATAGCTACTAAATACGTATACTTAAAAAATGATGATAAAGATATGCCTACTAAATACGTTTGATGAAAAGAACAGCAGGGAATTTCGAAGCCAATTAATCTCAGTGATATAAAACCTGTCTGTCTTTTTGTGTAGTGTCATTGTTAATTATAAAGTAGCTAGTTGTTTTGCCCTTGGAGGTTGCTTTAGCCTTGAAGCCGAAGGAGCCCAACGTTTATTAACTTGGAAGTTTTTTTTTTGGTAAAGCGCTGGATCGGTGGCTTTCATTATCAATGGCAAACAACACCTTAAATGGGACATCAGCAGGACTCCCGGGAGGACTCTACATATTTCTTATAGCTCTAAACATTTTTCTTTCCATCACTGCAACTTTGGGCAATGCCCTGATCCTCGTTGCTCTTCGAAAAATATCCTCTATTTATCCACCGACAAAACTCTTATTTCGATGTCTGGCAGTTACTGATCTCTGCGTTGGTCTTCTTTGTCAACCACTCGACGTTTTCTTCATTTTGGCAGATTTTCGTCACATTAACTACATTAAAGATATCCCCTCCGTAATACACAATTTTTTCGTCGACGTGTTTTTTGCGGCGTCGGCCCTAACATCGGCTGCCATCAGTGTTGACAGACTTCTCGCTCTGTTATTGGGAGTGAGGTACAGACAGGTTGTAACCTTATGCCGAGTTCGTGTGCTCTTAGCTTGGTTTTGGTTCTTTGGCGTTTCAAACGCTTCTTTGTTCTACGTGGCCAAGAAGTTATCCCTTTCTAGGGTGTTATCTGCCTCGAACTGGACGTTCTTGGGTTTAATTCTTCTCTCTATAATAATCTCAACGTTCTCATAGCGGAGCTCCTGCGCGCGCGAAGCGCGCGCGCAGCGGAGCACCATGGGTAAGAAAATTTGGTAAACTATCCATCCCAGAAAATTTGGTTATGACGTAGCGTACGCCCGTCCGTACACACACTTCATGTAAGCCGATGTCAAATGTCACAATAGATCTTGCACAATTTGACTAGCCTCAGCTCTTAGTTATGTAAGCCATCCGTATGAGTACGATTACATTGACAGCTGTCAAAATCAGACATCCGCTGACAATTATCACATGACCGTCTCGCGGGCTCAGATAAAAGACCAGTCGTTTTGCCCCTATATATAAGCTGATATAATATGTCACACTTACCAATTCAACATAAAAACGAAACTACGCCGGGCAAGGCTGTCATTTGGCTGACAGTCGTTTAAAGTTACATTGGCAGGCCAAATTAAGGTCAATTGACAGCTGTCAAAATGGGACATGTTCAGACCGCTATCAGAAAACTAATAACGAGGGCTCAGGTTCGCTCAGGTACACGATCTGGCATTTTCCACTACATGCCGGACGGAAATGTCCTACTCACACTCGTAGTCTGTTAATTCGAATATTCGCCATTCTAATGAAGGTTAACTGACAGCTGTCAAATTAGAGTATACGCTGACCATCATCACCTAAGTGGATCGCGGGCTCATTTTTCTATCTATTGAGGTCTCGTAGTGTTTAAAGTTTTGCGCTGATATTTTATTTGATCACGGGCTCAATTCGAAGCCCCATAGCTTTATAGAAAATCTATCCATCCTAGAAAATTCGGCAATCACGTGACCGTACACCGACCACCCGACCTTCCGTCCGTCCGCACCACAGGCATACCAATGTTTAATCTCACACTTTCTTGCTAGTTTGGGAGCCTGCAACCTGATATTGTACATCCATGTTTTGATTAATTGACAGCTGTCAAAACAGTGTTTCTGCTGACCAGTATCGCCTGACCGTATCGCAGGCTCAGGTATCGACCCTCTGAGTTCGAGTAATATTTTGAAGTTATTCGCTGTCAAGTTGCTACTTTTCTAATGATCGCAGGCTCAAGTTCAATTTTTTTAGCGGAGCTCCGCGCGCGAAGCGCTCCCGCGGAGCACCATGGGTAAGTAAATCTACCCATCCCAGAAAATTTGGTAATCACGTGACCGACCGACCGTCTGTCCGCACCACAGGTATACCAATGTTTACTCTCACACTTTCTAGCTACTTTGGGAGCCCAGGAGAAAGCTGATTGCACATCAATGTTGTCATCAATTGACAGCTGTCAAAACAGGGTATCCGCTGACCAGTATCACCTGGCCGTATCGCGGGCTCAGGTGTCGACCCATCGAGGTCGAGTATTTTTGAAGTTATCCGCTGACAATTTACTCGTTTTCAAATGATCGCAGGCTCACGTTTACTTTTTTTTTAAATTCATATCAAATATGTTGTGTTTATGTCAGTATCGCACTGCACTATTACGATTTTGATTTCAAACTGACCTCAGACGCAAAAATTCAGCCAGTTTTTTTAAAATACAGGCGGGGAAGACCTTTCCTTACCATGGTCACGTGTTGGTCACGCTCCACGTCCAATTCTTATGCTCTGATTGGTTAAAATTTGACAGGTGAGTTCATGCGTAAAATTTATGCAGCATCTTGAAAGTTGTTTACTTTGACAGCTGAAGCTGACAGAGTTTTGAGTCAACTTGTGATGTTTTTAATTGTCTTTTTCCACTGGATGTACAAAATGAAATACAGCTGTTATCAAGAGTGTTCTCTTATTCATAGCTGGTTTGTTTATTGGGTTTTTGGTTGAGAAGTGTGTCGCTTGTCAAAGCCGATAATCCGATTTCGGATGGCATCGTTTTTGTTTTTCACCTTGCTGGATGCGTACGAGAATTATAAAGGCTCAAGCGATCCTTGCCTTACTTGACAGCTTTCAGGAGCTGCATCTCGAAATATGGTAAGCTTAAGTAATTATTGTATTTAGATATAATTTCATGAAGTCCAGCGGCGCAGTTTATGAAGCTAGTTTATGCACGTTTGTATTAAGATTTGATTGAGGCACCGATCTGACCTAGTATGAGGTTTGATATAAGCTTAAGCTTACAGAACTTTAAAAAGCCTTTAGTCGATATTAATTCACCGTAAATAGAAAGAAAAAACTTTCCGAAGAATACTTAGTTATAATTTTGGCTGTAGAAAGAAAGCTTTGAGCGATTTTTTTGTCGTGAGTCATCTTTGAAAACAGCAAACAGCAGGGAAACCGGCGGCTTAAAACATAAACTTAATCTTTAAGCTTACTAGTAAAGACTTATTTATTTATTTATTTATTTATTATTTTCCCACAATAAAGATTACACAAGCATTACATTATACAAAGATGTGGCGAGGGGACCTCAGAAAACCACAAGGCTTGTACGAGGAGGCCCCCTCGTTACAATAATATTAAGCAATAGAACTATAACAACACACAACAACGGACAGTACAAGACGCATTATCGATATAGTAGAAAATCAAAAACAATTAACACGAGAAAGAGAGAGCCGAAAATTGCTCTTATTTCTTTCTGAAAAATCTCTTTTAGTGAGATATTTAGTTTGGCTATTTTTCGACGCTATTTCTGTCTCATCCACTTCATAAACAAAAACCGGTAGATGGTCAGAAATATCATTAATAACAATACCATTGAAATGTTTACACCTTACATTATTCGTGAATATATTATCAATAAGTGTGGCCGAATGAGCAGTGATCCGAGTCGGTCTATTGATTAGAGGAATGAACATATGGGAAAATAGACTATCAACAAATTCTTGAGTAGGGGCATGATCGGAATAGTGAAACAGATCTATATTGTAGTCTCCACCCAAATAACAATATTTGTCATTTCTAGTTATTTTAGCAAGAATCTCATTAAATTTGTCCAAAAGTCCCGAGTGTTATAATTAGGCCGACGATAAACAGTACCAACTATAATATTTTTCCCATTGGGAATGTTAATTTCAACAAAAAGAGTTTCGATCACTTCAGGTTCAGAATAATTACAATCGCGGCATAATTTGTATTCTAAATCGTCAAGTAAATAAAGACCTGCTCCACCGGCGGACTTGCTATCGCGGTGGTTCGAAATAAATTTATATCCAGGTATTTCCACCTGGTCCGACGTAAGCTCAGTTAGCCAGGTTTCCGATACGCATATGGCAGAAAATGGATTTTGCAAATGACTAAGCAGGAATTTAAATTTATCTAAATGACCGATTAGGCTTCGTGTATTAATATGAAATACAGAGAAGCAAGGAGAATTTGAACTATTAGTTAGCTTAGCATTAATTTCATCCTCAGTATAATAATTACTAGGAGGAGGAGAAAAAGTAAACTGTTGATCTGGATCTAACTCATTAAAGAAAAACTGATTAGAGACAGACGAATTATCAATTGGGTTGTACAAAAGAGAGCTTAATCGTTCGCTATCATAATGTAGAGGTCCATGCGTCATTTCATATAAAGCAATATTAAAATCGTTATTGCCTAAATGAGAAAAAGGGAGCTCAGGCTCAGGGAGCTCAGAGTCAGAAGCCATTTGGCTTCACTGGCTAATAATTAACTGTCAATGTATATAGCCCGATACTTAGCTTTGTCTTGAGTTCTTGAACTCCTGACTTGAGGATTCTTAGAGGCACTTAAATACTCATTTGTTTTCGTGAATGAAAATTGTTGTCTCTGTAAATGTTCTACCGAATGATATTTCTTTATCGATTGTTGGTAGTCTCAAAAGTGTGATTTTCATCGCTTTGCCGTTTGTTTTCAGCCGTTCATAAACATCGCTTGCAGGAGTACTCAAAATGCCAAGCGTATCAAACGCTTTTTAAGATTACACATCGTTATAAAACCATTAATAAAAAATAGACTCAATAAATTCTTTATCACGTTGAATGGTAACTCTTTTAAAATTTCTTCGCAAATTTGGCGCTTGTCGAAAGTTAGAACCGGATGGCCGTATAGGTGATTTTGGAAATTTTTTTGAACGGTTTGACTAATTAAAAGTCCACGCGTGCTTCGATAGTCCTGAATATTGAATGAATGCAATTTGTCTTGAAAGATTGTGAAATACTGCATTTTGTACGAGGTCTGTATGATAAAAACAGCGCCTCATAGTACTCTTTCTCCTCAGATGTGGTCTATAAAAAATAATAAAAGATCGGTTTGCAAGAATTTGTAAACTTGTCGAACGAAAAAATTCGGTCTGATTTGTTTTCCAAGAATTTGTTTTCCACGCCTTATCTACTGTGATCAAGAGCCATTATTGCTCTTAAATGTGACCGAAGACTATTTTTTGGGTGTACTTATAGGGCTATATCAACTCGATACAAGATTTGTTTCACTCCAAAATCACTTAGCTTTTCCCTCAAAAGTCACACCAATGTGCCCTTAAGTTAACTGATTTGTGGAATACAAAATTATTGTTTGATTTAAGTTATAAATTTATCAATGGGAGCTTCGCTTTTAGCTGTGGCTAAATCTATATATTACTCAAAGATTTTTTTCACCCTTCGTCATCAACAAGCCCAAGTGCAAGGTCATGTTCAACCAGAACAGTCGAGCAGAGTAAGAAGTGTACTAAACATAGCACGATACAAGAAGACAGTGTATAGCGTAGCTTGGATACAGTTTGCTATGCTTGCTTGTTATGGTCCTTACACTATATTGGGATCAGTATCCTCTCTTCGTGGCTATTCCTTCGAAATTAATATCGCGAATGAGTTTTGCTTTTGTCTCCTTTATTTAAATTCATGTCTAAATCCAGTTCTGTATTGTTGGAAGATAAGAGATGTGAAGCAGGAAGTGAAGAAAACAATTGGCAAGTTTCTTTGCTTTTGATTTTTCCTATTGTGTTTGGGGAGAAGCACAACTCGCCTCATATAATGGAATCCAAGACAGTCTAGCTTGGCTTCTGGATTCCTCGTCATGGATTCCGGATTCTAGGTACTGAATTCCAGTCTTTGTCAGTGGAACTTGGATTCTGGATTCCAATCGTAAGTGTGATTCCGGATGAGCTCTATTCCGGATTCCAAAGACGAGAATTCTCCATTCCACAAGGAAAAATTTCTCAAATTCCGGATTCCATAAGCAAAAATTTCCTGGGTGTAGGTGGGGTAAGACAACAGAACAGTGAAGACACCCGGCGACCACGAAAAGTACTTTGTCATATATTACCTGTACATACGAAAAAATGAAAAGTAAAGACAATATTTACATTGTTCAAAGGATAAGTTATTCATCTTGTACTTCTAGCATTATTCAGTCGATTTACTCTTAAGACTTTGCTTCACTTATAAACTCGTAAATGATGAGATGTAATTAAGTACTTGTCAAAAAGCTTCATACTTTTACATACTAAACAATGAATGCAGGGCGGACATTGTTGTTTGATACATTAGTCCTGTTTACTCCTTTTACAACTGCATGATATTCAGTTTGGACCGGTCAAACAGTCGTCAGTGGTAGACACTACACCTATAACACTTGTGTGTTCTCTTTAAACAACAATTTCAATTGTATTTCAACAGTAAAAAGGAAAACTTCCCTAAAATAGCAGGGCTAATGTAGGCGTTTTTTCAGAAGAAAAAAAATGACCTTCTGTTGACTAGATGTAAAACTCTCGGCTTAAGACACTTCAGCGTTGTACAAAGTATATATAAAGTCGAGTCAATTGTCACAAATATCTCATTTAGCGCCCTAGGACTCTTCAGTTTAATGTTGTAGTACGAAAAATATGTGCCCTGGTAGAAAATAACGTCAGCACAGAGCTTTGGGCATATATTTATGTAAGGGATTCGAGAAGAACTAAGCAATTGTTATAAGCTGTTTGCTAATTTGCTTTAAAGAAACAAACACTGTATGTTAAAACATTGAAATGCAGTTTGAATTGTCCTTCTTATGAGTTGTTGGTTATTAAACCCCTGAATGGGAAGTACATGCCTTTGACTTTTTATTTGTTAGCGAAAACCTGAAGCGTGGTTAATTGATTCAAATGAAAGCTTTCAAAACGATCGTCTTGCAATTTTAGTTAGCTTTATTAAGCTTATCGTTATTGGAAGTGAAATCGGATGAAAATGAAAAGAGACGACGCGTCGACGCACTGAGCGCCTGAATTTTGAAACCAAAGAATAAGATTTAGATGTGACATTGTAAGGCAAATAAAAATTATTGGAGTACGTTTGGACGAACGATGAAAAGTGTAGTAAACAATTCCCAGCAGGTGAAAAAAATGAATAAATTTATTTTCAACATATAAACTCGTTGCACCTTAACCGCCAAATTAATTTCTCTGTTGTGAAAGAAAAAAGAAGAAGTAAACATTTTAAGAACATTGGGATCGTAGCTGACATGTATTCGTTTAGAAATAACGCTATATTTCGTAAGTGAACATGTTCTATAGTTCAATGAGCGTCCTCAGATGGCCAAGTTGTCTCTCGAAACATTTTTTGTTTACACAAGGGCTATTGATGTTTAGCAGGTAAATGTGATGAGAATATGATCAATGATCGTGACGATTTCCGTTTGAAACCAGGTGTTTGCGAGGAAAAAGAAAAGTGCGTGGCTTCGTAAAGCGAAAGTGGGCTTCTGGCCGTTTTTAACATACAAAACAGCTTCGTCAAAATGAACAAGAACTGCTGCGAAGTTTACTTTAGTGGTACAGAACTCTTCTTTCTTGTGTCATGCTGAATATTGCAGCATCGAAAAAAAGGAAGTTGAGAGTTTAAATCAGCTAAAATGTAGAATACCCTTAAAAGGGAGTTTTTTTTTTTAAATAGTGTCCTAGTAGCAATACCCAAATAGAAACATACTGACTTGGAAACCGAAATTGATTTGAAAATTTTTACTTATGTAGTTCACTGTCATATCTTTTGAGGTTTCTTCATTAAACTGTTGGAAACCGTAACTCTCCTAATAACCGATCTTAATTTGTTGGTCGGAGTCGGAGTTACATGTTAAGTAAGGGATATTTTAGCTGGCAGTCGTGATCAAACTTTTTCTAGCCAATTATTAGGCGGGTCTATTTTAATTGCGAATATGCGATGTTAACTTATGACGTTAACAACACCATACAAACTCTAATTATGCTTTATATTAAAGTCTAATTCATAACACTCATATTCAGAAGTCTATATTGACTGCGCTTCTGTCCTGTTAATTTCGTCAAGATCTCAGGCAACGCATTTTATTTCTAAATTGTCAGTGTATTTAGCAAGAAACTGCTAATTGAGGACAATTTTTTACGTCTCCTATTGGAGATAGGACCGCCATTTCTAAGTACTCATCCGAGGAAAGGTCTAGCTGTTTGCAAAGCAAAGGCAGTATACCATCATTTCTCAATTATCTTAAGACCCTGAATAGTGGTGCGGCCGCAGAGAACGACCCCGCGACCATCCGCTCTGCAGACAAGCGCTGTACTGCCTGAGCTATTCCTGCTGCGGTAATTACCGGAGGGGGGGGGGGTACTCAACAAAGTTTTATGCGGGGAGGCTCCTCTCGGAGGTCGGTCCAACTCCTTATCCGGCTTTTACATACCATTTTGACAGAAAAATTACCTCTTTCCTATGCCTTCTTTCGACAAATGATACCCCTTTCTTATAACTTATTTAGAATTTTGCATCCCTTTCAACCAGTGTAAAGGCACTGCATTTAAAATATGAATAAATCACAAAACCAGAACGTTTTCTTGACTTTTTCACAGCCTTAGAATTACTCTGTAAGCCCTTTTGGGCCTTTTTACGTACCGAAATAACCGATTTCCCTACACTTTCATATACTTTAACCCGTAAAATCCCTTCCCTTTCATATACCTGTAGCCTGAAAAACGGTACCCCTTTCAGGCGGAGCCTTCCCGTATAGGCCATTGTACTGAGTACCCCCCCCCCCCCCCCCCCGAGGGGTAAATAGTGGAAGATACCGCTTAGTGATAGGTGCACAGTCTATCTTAAATTAGTTGTTACCGACAAAAGTGAAGCCCTGGCGAGTAAAACAAACCACCGGATGTTACGTTTTGACTTATAGTGGAGAGTTACATATCCGTAGTACAGGTGTTCATACTATACCGTATAACACGAAAAACAATCCGCTATAGTGTGTATGTAGCCTTAGTATTCCGCCCTTTTTAGTTACCTGCCGTTTTAGATTTTAATGGTAAATGATACAGATGTAGGAAGACACCTTTCTAAAGTGCTTCGGAAATTGCCCTGAAAATGCAGTCGAGCCACCTTCAGAGTCCATTCAGTTCTCGGTGGACTCTTATTGTACCGTTGAACACTGATATAATAAGTCGTTTTATATCGAACAGCTCCTTTATTCGACAACGAATGAGATTTTTTACTCCAGTTGTCACAGGAACCCAATACAACATTTCCTATTATGCTAATAATGAAAACAAAAAATATATGCACAAAAAAACAAGCTAGAATTAAGCAAGAAAGTCATTACCAAACAGGGAGAAATTAATTTGTAACTTAAGTATTATTACCCAGAAAATTCCGATGTTTATGCAGGAAGTTGTAATAATTCACTTGTCAAAATACTAATACAAGAATATGAGTAGCAAATTTCAACATCTACTTAATGTTTTTGGCTGTAGCCGATATGGCTATGTGCGTTTAAACCACTTTCTGTTAGTCTTCATATCACCTGTAACGTAGTTGTTAACTGAGAAGCGTTTCCTGGCGTTTGTGTCTAAATTAGTTCTTTAGCGAGCAATAAAGTCAACATGTCAACCTGAACTACTACTCAATAATTTGTTCTAGTTGAAATGAGAGCATATCTCCTTCACTGTGGTTTTTTAACCTCCAATTTTCGTGTACCCCTATATTTTACGATATCCATGTCGTCAAAGTACATATGACATCTTATTTTGTATTAATATTTTTGGATAGTTCTTTAGCGAGCAGGAAAGTCAACCTGTCTTAAAAATATTAGGAATCGGCTTAATTGACACGTTTGATGCAACGACAGGTTAATTTGGAGTTAAGTATTTTTAAATTTAACTTGGCAGTTTCTGTCTAGGTCTATAACAAACTGAATAAATTTGCTATTTCGTTGAAAAGCTGTTTTGTCCGAGGAAGTTCATCTTGTGTATCTTTACAGCTGAAGAAACCTAACGTTAACTCAAATCGACGTTTCTTTTCCATAAAGCTTAATCAGTGGCTTTCAACACCTATGACAATCAACACGAATGGGACGTTTGTAGCAACGAAGATACCACCCAGAGTATGGATATTTCTCATAGCCTTCAACAATTGAACCTGTCTAAAAAATGTAATGAGAGTAACTGATACGTTTTATACAACAGCACGTGAATTTGGAGTCTAAGTCTACTTTTTAATTTAACTTGCCAGTTTCTGTCTAGGTCTATCACAAGTGAATTTACCATTTCATTAACAAGCTGTTTTGTCGGAGGAAGTTCATCCATCTTCTGTAGCCTTACAGCTGAAGAAACTGAACGTTAACTCAAATCGACGTTTCTTTTTCATAAAGCTAAATCGGGGGCTTTCAACACCAATTGCAAACAATACGAATGAGACATTTGTAGTTACGAAGATGCGGCCAGGAGTTCACATATTTCTCGGCATATCCTTAAACATTTTTCTTTCCATCTAAGAGAAATCGGCGTGTCTTTTGCGTAAAGCTTCATCGGGGTTTTCAAAACCGATGGCAAACAACACTAACGGAACATCTGTAATAGCGAAGATACCATCAGGAGTGTGGATATTTCTTACAGCCCTGAACATTTTTCTTTCCATCTTTGCAACTCTGGGCAATGTTCTAGTCCTAGTTGCTCTACGAAACGTTTCCTCCATTCATCCACCGACGAAGCTCCTATTTCGATGTCTGGCGATAACTGATCTTTGTGTGGGTCTTATATCTCAACCACTTTACGTTTACGTTATATACATAATGAACTACCTTGATATTGGTAACCGCATCGTAGAACTAGTTTACGTACTTGTGTTTATCATTACGGTGTTGGTTGCGGTATCCATCGTAACATCGGCTGCCATCAGTGTTGACAGACTTCTCGCTCTCTTATTGGGCCTGAGATACAGACACGTTGTAACTTTACGCCGAGTTCGTGTGGTCATAGCTTGTGTTTGGTTCATTGCTGTTTCAAACGCTTCTTTGTACAGCGTGGCTTGGATCCTATCTCATGATAAGTTACAACTTGCCTCGTCGTGGACCCTCCGAGCTTTTATCTTTTTTTCTATTATAGTCTCAACATTTTCGTACACGAAGATTTTTTTCACCCTCCGTCATCAACACGCCCAAGTGCGAGATCATGTTCAACCAGAACAGTCGAGCACTGTAAGAAGTGTACTGAACATAGCACGATACAAGAAGACAGTGTATAGCGTAGCTTGGATACAGTTTGCTATGCTTGCTTGTTATGGTCCTAACATCTTGATGGCATTTCTTTGGCGTTTTAGAATTATAGATTATTCCACTGAATCAATGATCGCGGATGATGTTTTCCTTTGTCTCATCTTTTTAAATTCATCTCTGAATCCAGTCCTTTACTGTTGGAGAATCAAAGATGTCAGACAGGAAGTGAAAAACACCATTCGTCAGTGTCTTTGCTGTTGAGTTAACCTACAGTGAGAAACGATGCAACAGAACAATGGAGACAACTGCCTTGTCACGAACAATGCCGCTATGTCCTACAGTGGTAGGACACATTTTGTTCATCGGATCAGTTATCCCTATACTTTGATCGTTTTTTGTCTAAATAGAGTAATAAAAGATGTTTGACGATGTTAAGACGGCTAAAAAGGGCGAAAAGAGCGGTCGATTTTGGGTGTGGCCATATCGGATTTTTTTCAAGGGGTTAATCCATTATTTTGAGTCAAAATATGAAAGTTTCTTTTGTGAGTGTTTAAATAGAGGAAGAAAAGATTTTTTCCATTGTTAAAGACTGCTAAAAAGGCCGAAGAAACCCTTTACAACGAGCTATAGTCGCCGGGAAAATCATGAATGCCCGCTGTCTTTAATAGTCCACATTAATATTCACAGCTTATGTATGTTGTATGGCAGCGTAACTATAAACCCCCTGCACCTTAATTGTTAGATTGATTTCTCTGTTACAGAGGAGACAAAAAAGTAGATATTTTGGAAAATTGGTAACGTAGCTTAGTACTCGTTTAGAAAGAAGGCTATACTGTATTTGGTAAGTTAACAGATCCGTAAGTGACAAAAGTGAAGCGCTCTCGTATGGCCAAGATCTCCCTCAGAAAAACGTCCTGTTTACGCAAAGACAATTAACATTTAGGCAGGTAATTATAAGTGCAGTGATGAGAAAACCAAAACTGTTAATAACGATTTCCATTTCAGTAAAGCAAGGTGTTAGCGAGGAAAAATGAAAGTTCTTTTGTAGAGTGAAAACACTGAGGTTTTAAACTGTTTTGTTGTTTCAACATTTAACCCATTTACCTTTAGTGGCGCAGAACGCCTCTTTCCGTGTATCATTGCGAACACTATAGCTTACTGAACCAGAAGTGTAAGTTGAAAGTTAAATGAGCTGTGTCACAACATTTACTTAAAATTTCAAGGGTGAGAACTGCTACCAAATTGAATGAAACAAAAAAATCACCGCTTAAAGCATTAAGAGAAGGTATGAATAAGGAGGAACGGATTGACAAACTTAAAGAAGAGTGAAACGGATTGTATTTGTGGTTTTTGAAACTTGTAACGTTTTTAATATAATACTTGGGAGACAAAATTTGTCTGACATCAAACTGTGTTTTGGTCATTCACAAGGAATTTTCCAAGTTTCATAGCGAACAGGGACGTGTACTGAACCAGACTGCCGTGACGCACCCCCTTTAATATACTGTGGCAAATTTTTGATGTCTTTCAAATTGCTAGTTTAGTATAAGCAATGCTTGAATATAATAAATGATATTATTATTCATTCAAAATATTTCCCCGATTCTGATTGGCTAAAAGCACACGCATAACTCACCATATGATAGATACATTAGTCCTGTTTATTCCTTTTACAACTGCATGATATTCAGTTTGGACCGGTCAAACAGTCGTCAGTGGTAGACACTACACCTATAACACTTCTGTGTTTTCTTTAAACAACAATTTCAATTGTATTTCAACAGTAAAAAGGAAAACTTCCCGAAAATAGCACGGCTAATGTAGGCGTTTTCTCAGAAAAAAAAAATTATGACCTTCTGTTGACTAGATGTAAAACTCTCGGCTTAAGACACTTAAGTGTTGTACAGAGCATATAGGAAGTCGAGTCAATTGGCACAAATATCTAATTTAGCGCTTTTTCAGTTTCATGTTGTGGTACAAAAAATATGTGCCCTGGTAGAAAATAACGTAAGCACAGAGCTTTGGGCATTTATTTATTTAAGGGATTCGAGAAGAACTAAGCAATTGTAATAAGCTGTTTGCTAATTTTTCTTTAAAGAAACAAACACTGTATGTTAAAACTGTGAAACGCAGTTTGAATTGTTCTCATGAGGTGTTGATTATTAAACCCCTGAATGGGAAGTACATGCCTTTCACTTTTTATTTGTTAGCGAAAACCTGAAGCGTGGTTAATTGATTCAAATAAAAGCTTTCAAAACGATCGTCTTGCAAGTTTAGTTAGCTTTATTAAGCTTATCGTTATTGGAAGTGAAATCGGATGAAAATGAAAAGAGACCACGCGTCGACGCACTGAGCGCCTGAATTTTAAACTCAAAGAATAAGATTTAGATGTGACATTGTAAGGCAAATAAAAATTATTGGAGTACGTTTGGACGAACGATGGAAAGTGTAGTAAACAATTCCCAGCAGGTGAAAAATGAATAAATAAATATTTAACATATAAAACCGTTGCACCTTAACCGCCAAATTCTCTGTTGCGAAAGAAAAAACAGAAGTAAACATTTTAAGAACATTGGCAACGTAGCTGACATGTACTCGTGTAGAAATAACGCTATATATTTTGTAAGTGAACATGTCTATAGTTAGATGAGCGTCCTCAGATGGCCAAGTTATGTCTTGAAAAATTTTTTGTTTACACAAGGGCTATTGATGTTTAGCAGGTAAATGTGATGAGAATATGATAAATGATCATGACGATTTGCGTTTAAAACCAAGTGTTTCCGAGGAAAAAGAAAAGTGCGTGGCTTCGTAAAGCGAAAATGGGCTTCTGCCGTTTTTAACATATAACACAGCTTCGTCAAAATGAATACGAACTGCTACGAAGTTTACTTTAGTGGTACAGAACTCTTCTTTCTTGTGTCATGCTGAATATTGCAGCATCGAAAAGATGGAAGTTGAAAGTTTAAATCACCTAAGATGTAGAAGTAGGCTTTCGTCGGTGTCACGATTGTGGAGCAGTTATACACAAAAACGCGAAGACGTTGGAAACCAATTTCTATTCCCCTTCTGCAGAGGAGAACGAAGATAAAGATTAATTAATTTCCATTCCTTACAAATCGCTGTGTATTTGACTCTTTTTGTCATTGTTTTTTTAAAACGGTATCTCTCTTGTGGTTTTATTGCTAGCAATTATTAGTCACGTGTTTTAATTGATCCTTGTTAAGTTATTTAAAATTGTTTATATACTAATACGTCAAGGTGCTCCCTTGGGTTTTTCCTGTAGAGCTAATTTGTATTCAACTTTGGGCTTGCGAACTCGCATAATTAACTGATTAACGGTGCGTGAAATTAGAAGACTTTAATAGTTTTTCATTTCCTCGAGATAGAACGGTGAAAACGTCAGACAAAATTGAAATAGAGAGTTTTCAGCTCCACTTTGTGTATATGTGTTTTTTTTATATATATCCGAGTTTTAGAGCTTAATAAGAAGACATAAACTAAAGTGAAATAAAGACTTTTCAACTCCACTTTGTGTATGTGTTTTGTTTATATATCTGAGTTTAAGCGCTAAATAAGAGATAAGAAGCCGTTTCTCGCGTTGCTAGGTGATCGCTTCTCTTATTCCTATTTTTGTCTTTTAAAAGACGTTCAAACCAGGCTCAAGCTACTCACCGGGCAAGCCTAGGCAAGCCTATTGTTTCTATTGAATATGGGAGACGCTCATTAGTAAACCTATACCGAATTAGTATGCGGGAAGGAATGTGAATATTAATGATTTACCTATACCTATACGTATACCAATACCTACACCGAATTAGTATGCAGGAAGGTATGTGAATATTAATGATTTACCTATACCTATACGTATACCAATACCTATACCGAATTAGTATGCAGGAAGGTATGTGAATATTAATGATTTACCTATACCTATACGTATACCTATACACCAACGGGGCTTATCTTTGCTGAAGCATGACCACTAACGCACACAAAATATCGAGAATTCTTCCCGACTTTATTTGTAAAAACAACCGATTTTCAGCTTGTTTTTGATTCTGGGCAGACGCGTACGATTACCATATTTAGAGAGCACGGTATAATGGTTCATATACCATGATGGCTAAACCAATAAGAGCTCTAGAATTGCATTATCAAATGATTCAGTTTTTAATAAAGCAAGATATACTCATCTTAAATGGTATAAGAATTATATTCGTAACCTGTGTGCCCTAATGTTGCCCACACGTCTTTCACTTTTAATTATTTAAACTGACTTGTCTGTCTGTGTAGATTTATATTGACAATGTAACTAGCAGAGACCTCCAAACGTTGTTTTGGTCGGGTAAAGTTCAGTTCTTTTGCTGCAGAAGAAGGCGATCTTTACTTAAGTCGATGTTCCTTTTCCCGGAAAGAACTAAATAGGTGGCTTCAAGAACTCAGCCAGTGGCAAACGACACGAATGCAGCAGCAGATAAACCTATTTCTTGCTGTCTTGAACATTTTTCTCTCCTTCTGTGCAACTCTGGGTAATGCTCTTATCCTGGTTGCTCTTCGTAAAGTGTCTTCCGTCCATCCACCAACGAAATCGTTAGTTCAGTGTTTAAACATCACCGATTTCTTTAGTGGCCTTATTTGTCAACCGCTCTTCGCTATCCACTTACTTCACCATCATAGCGTTCTGGACTTTAAGTTCGCGCTTTTGCACAATGAATTTTCCCTCTTTATCCTGTTATTTGAAGTATCATTCGTAACATCTGCCGCCATCAGTGTGGACAGACTGTCGGCTCTTTTGCTGGGACTGAGGTACAGACACGTTGTTACTTTATTCCGAGTTCGTGCGATCATAGCCTGTTTTTGGTTTATTGCTGTATTGAACAGTACTTTGTTCTTCGTAAGAGTTAAATTTTTCTTTGATATGAACGCTAATGTTGGTCTTTTCTGGACATCCTTTGGTTTAGTAATACTTTCTGTTATGATATCAACGTTTTCTTACCTAAAGATTTTCTTCACTCTCCGTCGTCGGCACGCTCAAGTGCAAGAACATGTACAACCGGGAGAGGAAAGAAATCCACTGAACTTAGCACGATATAAGAAGACAGTGACTAGAACAGTTTGGGGTCACTTGGCATTACTGGCTTGTTATGGTCCTTACACTGTATTGGCTATGCTACTGTGGCATGGAATTGTAAGCTACACCCCTGGGATAGTTGTCACACTCGATTTTTTTATTAGCCTACTATTTTTAAATTCATCTCTAAACCCAGTCCTTTTTTGTTGGAGGATCAGGGATGTGCGAATGGAGGTAAAGAAGATCATTCGGAAGTGTTTCTGCCTTTAAATGTGATGTAGACAACGTTAAAAGTTATAACTGAACAATGAAGACAAACCAGTATCATCATCGTTATCATCATCATCACGTCGTCGTCGTCGTCGTCGTCGTCATCATCATCATCATCATCATCATCATCATCATCATCATCATCATCATCATCATCATCGTCATCATCATCGTCATCATCATCATCGTCGTCGTCGTCGTCGTCGTCGTCGTCATCATCATCATCATCATCATCATCATCATCATCATCATCGTCATCATCATCGTCATCATCATCATCATCGTCGTCGTCGTCGTCGTCGTCGTCGTCGTCGTCATCATCATCATCATCATCATCATCATCAACATCATCATCATTATTATCATTTGGTTGGGATGCTTTGAACAGTTATCTTATTCCATGCATCCTGTCCGACGTCGCGTTCGCAACTTCCTCTCTGTCAGTTCTGGAATCCGTCGAGATCGAGTCCTATCTGAAGACACATAAAGCTTCCATTGACACAGTTGTTGAAACATTGACGAGAAAGTGCAAACCACTGTACAGTTAAAATATTGTGGACTTTTTAATGAGATACCCGAGAAGCTTAGGACTAAAAACCTGACATGCTTCGAAAAACGCTGCATAGACAATAAGAATAGGGACTTTGATGATCCGTACCGCCTACATTGTACTTGGGCGCAACATATATCATCGCCGTTTCTTATCATAGTTAACTGCGTAAGTAATTGTTACTTTCTTGGAAAGTGTTTTTCTTTCTTTTGCACAAGTGTATGTAAGTATTTTTGTTTTAACTAGCTCATATGGCTCATTTGTTTCCTTCTATTGTCCTTGCCCACTGCTCTCTTGATTGTACATGCAGTAAAAAGTGAATTAAATTTAATAAACGTAAAGATGATTATTCAAGAAACTAAAATATAAAAGAGACATTTTTTTGTAACGATTTTGGTGCTTTACGATGTCGGTCGAGGGTGGCTCTGATCGACAACAAGCTGGTTTTCTTATAATAGCTGCCGTCGGTTTTCCTCACCGAAACGTAAAATTTTGCCAGACATTTAATTAATTCATCGACTCCCATGTTTTCTATTTCATTTGTGAACTCTTGCAGCTGTTGAAACCAATCTGTAGAACAAAATATTTCGCAAACGTTACTAAAAGTCGCCGACAACTTTGAAGCAAAAAAAATGAAAACAAACGTACCAGTTTTCAGTAAATTGTGTTACTTGCAAAAGAGAAATTTTTTCAACCTACCTTTGAATAGCTTGACTCCAAATTTTTTAGCATCTTTTGTTTTTTGCATGAGGAACAGTATTTTCTTTAAATATATCAAGTTTCGACTCCGAAACATCAACAAATCTGACTGCCATTTGAAAACTGCTAGCCTTCAATGTTATGATTACCGCGCGGTTATTATAGCGGGATGAGGCGAAGCTCTTAGCCAATCATAGCGTTAAATTTCGATAATCGTCAATGTAATTATACTTAAAGAGTGTTAGTATGTAGAATCGATCGAGAAAGATGAATAAATTTCGGGTCCTTCTCGTAGGAATAGCATTTATGACGTTCTAATCACTTCTAGTTTAATTTCTTTATCTTTCAAATCGGCACTCTAAATCCCCATGGTATCAATGAAAGCTTAACTTTCACGCAGCTAGAATATTGATGATTTAGTTCCTTACGTTTACAAGTTCCTTCTGTTTATACGGTGGCTTACAAACACCGCTCATTTTCACATTATGCGCCGAAACTCTGGAGCAGTTTACCTAATCATATCAAATACTCTGAATGTTTTCCACTTTTAAGCAACGGTTGAAAACTTTTCCTTTTACCACTCGATTAATAACCCCCACATCCCGCAATCCTCTGATTGACTACGAAGAAGGTTAGCGCTTAGCTTTAGAAGCTCTTTATGGTGGAAAATATTTTTTATCTTTAAGTCAGTCGATAAAACACAGAGACAGCTAGAAACTTGAACTAAGAGAGTAATAAAAAGAAAATGTGACAAACTTGTTGAACGGTTCTCATATCAGGCAATAATACTTTCTTATAAACAGTCGCTCATATAATACTTGGTTCGTCGTCCAAATACTCAGTAATAAGTTTATCTGCGAGCAGTTTAAGTCAACATTCCTTCCAAATTGTGTCATTTCTTACAATAATATTTGATATATTGCGATTAGGCGAATTGAACGTAATAAATGTCTAATGGCGACGTTTTATGCAACCGTCAGCAAGTTGCTTTGGAACCAACGATGAGGACGATTTCGTAATAAATAGTCGAGACTTTATTGAACTTAAGTTTATGTCCAGTTACCTTTACATAACAAATTAGAATGATGAAACGTAACACTGACATTCATCAATTTAATTAACATTTGTCTGTATATTTGTGAAGCTTCAATATTAGCTGGTATTGAAATCCAAAAGTTATTTTTTTATTAAAGTTCCCAGAGTTTTGCAGCTGTATTTTAATCGACTTGACGGATCATTTTCAAGTAAGGTCAGAATCGGTAGCTTTGTCGTACAGATGGAAAACAGCACAAACGAGACTTTCATAATCATACAGATACCAGCAGGACTACAGATATTTTTTTCAGCTTTGTTCATTTTTCTTTCCATAACTGCAACTTTAGGCAACGCCCTGATCCTGTTTGCACTTTGTAAAGTATCGTCCATCCATGCACCAACCAAGTTGTTATTTCGATGTTTGGCAGTCACTGATCTTTGTGTTGGTCTTACATGTGCGCCTCTTTACGCTTATGTTTTTTTAAGGGATTTTCTCGATGCTGACTACATCGAAGAACTTCATTACATCACGGATTTTTTCTTCGACATGTTGCTTGCGGTATCAGCTTTAACATCGGCTGCCATCAGTGTTGACAGACTTCTTGCTCTGTTGCTGCGCTTAAGATACAGACACGTTGTAACGTCATGCCGAGTTCGTTCCATTATAGCTTGTTTTTGGGTAATTGCTATTTTAAACGCCAGTTTTTGTAACGCTGCTGAGATTCTTTTTTCGGATATGACTGTGAGGCTTGCCTCGTACTGGGAATTTTTTGGCCTATTAGTATTTGCTATAGTCATTTCAACCTTCTCTTACACAAAGATTTTTTTCACCATTCGCCACCAAAAAACCCAAGTGCACAGAGCTGTACAACCAAAACAATTAAGACAAGGAGAAAATCCGCTGAACATAGCGCGATACAAGAAGACAGTGTATAGCGTAGCTTGGATACAGTTTGCTATGCTTGCATGTTATGGTCCTTACATTATAATGACACTGATATGGTGGTTTCGAGTTATAGACGATCCTACCGAGTTGCTTATATTGCAAATCACGGATATATTTTTCATTTGTCTCCTGTTTTTGAACTGATCTCTGAATCCGATACTTTATTGTTGGAGGATCAGAGATGTAAAAAAGGAAGTGATTAACGCTTTTCGCGAGTGTACTTGTTGTTGAGTTCGACTACAAAGATGGAAAAAACTGCAGCAAACTATCTTTGTCTCTCTTGACTGCATCAAATCGTAACGTTTCATATCTGTTGCAGGAGTATTCGCCACGTTTATTAGAGACGAAAAGGAAACTGGGGGCCGTTTCTCGAAAGTCCCGGTAACTTTTCGGGCCCGAAATCAAATATTCAAATCGAAATGTAAAGAATAAGAACGCGGGTCCTGGCTAGCAGACTACTCCATTTTGTTTCATTAACTGATAGTTTTATCATTGTAGATGCAAAACTATTGAAACTCCGATCTTTAATGTAAACGGAGACAGCTTACCGGGCCCGTTAATTATCGGGACTTTCGAGAAACAGGCCCCTGGACCCGAAATACGTCCCGCAATTGTTTCTGGGATAGTTACTTGGGACGCGTCGGTCAGCTATTGGCGAAATTTTCCCGCCCCTAGTAACAGTCCCAGAAGTCTTTGCGAAAGGTAACTCGACCCAGTTTCTTTCTCAAAGTGGCGACTAGGTGACAATTTATGGGAAAGCAGATGTCTGTTTACTTTTTAAAAAATGTTATGTAGAGATAGCAGCTGGATTTTAGTAAAGAATGCAAATTTTGAGGAATAAGTCTTTGGGTCTTCCCAAAGACCTGTAAGATAAAGGGTTTCGTCCATAAGCTAAAAAGCAAGCTACATTACAGATCTCCATGAATTATTGACCCTGCTAGAGAGAGGGTAAAATTCATGACGATCAAGATCTAGTTATATAAGCACAGCTATTTTCCCAATTATGATTGGCTAAAAGCACACGCATAATTCACCATAACCAGTTACTGATGACCAAATTTGGAAGAATTTTGTGTTTAAAGAGGAAAGGACTTCAAAAATGTGGCCCGCTACCGGTTAAGGCACCGTTACCGAGAAGACCTGGGGACGAGGTTGAGTTGTTTCGGTTGTGAAAAAAAAAAATGGCGGACATTTCACTCGTTTCAAGAGTAAAAACTACAGCTGGAACTAGGCGAAATGATAGCTAGAAACATGTCAAAAACAGCAAGAAGACAACTCGGAGGGCGACATATTCTATTTGGAGAATATTTGCGGAGCTGGACAAACCTAAACGTACACTATCGAAGGTGAACTTAACATCGATGCAGGTAAGCATGTTTTAGCTATGTTTTTAAAGTAGGAATTATCGTGAATGAATAATAAAGCAATTAATTAACGCGCGCTGTGATTGGTCCGCACCGAAGTGAATGTCTTTTTTCATTTCACCTCCAAGCGACCGTTTTGTCCGTGTGAAAGAGCATCGCGCCCAGTTGTGCCCAGATGTATATCATTTTTTAGATAAAAAGTTTAGACAGTTTTTCACCACTGTTTCGGTGAAAAGGGAAGGTACTAATCGAGCTGCAGTAAGGTGTCATGAAATTAATTTGTGTCACGGTTTGTTTGGTCAGGCGAGGAACCTTATGAAAGTGTGCAACAACACAATAAAGGAACGTTGGATCGATTCAAGAAGATGATAAAAACAGGACCAAAGGTATCGATATACTCTCACTGTTGTAAATCAAATTATTATGATTGACTGAGGCGCTGGGGGGGGGGGAGGGTTCCTGTGTTGGAAAAGATGGGATGCGCATTGGAAATTCAGAATTAATCCCTAAATGATAATAATCTGGGCTTAGGTCAACTCAGTCATTAACCCTTTAAGTCCCGATGGTGACCAAAGTCAATTTTCTCCTAACAATATCCAGTAATTGTCAAGAGATACAGTTATGAGAATTAACAAATGATCACCAAAGAGAAAATACCTTGATCTGTTATTAAATTCTCTCAACTGATTCTGGAAGGAAATGTACGGAGATCAGTTGGGAGAATTTGTATGTTGATATTGGGACTTAAAGGGTTCAATGTAAGAGTAAGAACCTGTATTTTCTCAAGAGCCCAAAACAGATTCTTACATAAATGGTAATGAGCACAAATTAAGGTAATTTATGTTCTTAAATAGGTTCTTATATTCTGAAGACAGAATACATTGCAGCCAAGAGTTTTTAGTGGTATTCAGCTAATCCCTTATACAAAATCTGCATACCACTACACTGCAGTTGGAGTTATAAAGCACCCATGTCTCCAAAGAGGATCCTGAATGTTGACTTATCTTTTTTCCTAAGTGCACAAAAGTTTTTTTTTAGATTTTGTGAAAAAAGGTACAATAAGAACCTGTTTCAAATTTCAGGCCAAACATTTTCTTGTATAGGGGGGACCTAACTGACAAATTTTAGTCTAACAGTTTCTTAAAAACCAGGTTATATCGATACGCCCGCCTTAATTAAAAAGGTAAAATTAGCCAAAAATGTCGGAAAATAAATTCTTGCTTATTAGTTTCTACTTTGACAATTTATTTGTTTAATTCTTTTTCCTTTGGTCTGTTACCTAGTCCTCATCCATATTACCATTTTTATTTCATTTATTTGTAACTAACTGTAAACTTTCCTTAGTTAATAGCCTTAGTCTTTATTTCTTATATTTTGCACGCATTGTCCCGCCTCGAATAGCCTTGCTAGCTGCGGGCAATACTTTTGTAATTTTATTTGTTTATCAATAAAGTTTTGTTGTTTGTTGTTTTGTTCTTACCCGTGGGTTTTTACTGTATTTGTCTTGCAGAGCTCTTTACCCAAAAGGCTGTCTGATGTAACCACAGCGCCTCATGGATTGTCAAGATCCAACAGTTCAGGAGGCGGAGGTAAACTTTTGAGATAGGAGTAAAATACCTAGGTTATATCCTGTCCTGCGTAAATCGTTGGTTGAATTTTGCGTTTGGGAGCCGACAAGGTTCACAGTATGTACCGCTCACTGATATACATTTCCTTTCTTTTCAGTGACTTTACAGCTGGATGAATTGGGTAGGATACATAGTTTCCTCTTACTTGACTTTTTTACGTAGAGTTTAACGCAATTTCAGGCAATTTTACTACATACAAACTGGTCTTAGAATTGTCTTTAACTTCAAAACTACTGCGTTGGATACGAAACAAAAAATACAGAAGTGTCCAACTTTTGCATCTAGGAAGATCGAAGGAGACTCTGCTCGCAGGGTAGTCTGACTCCTATGCAGTTGTCTTCGTGTCAACACGCAACGCTCCTCCTTGTGTTACGTGACGACAAAAAGAACGTTTGAGTGTACAAATGTGATGGGCCTTGTTTCATCTTTAAAGGAGTGATTATTCAGAGGGCATATAAGTAGCAGAGGCAGGCAAAATCTCTGGAAAAAAAGTATAGTGTGCCATAGTGCCAAAAACATTTTGGGCATAACCGGCATTTTTACATGAAAAGGAAAAAGGACGTGATATCACCGGTTTTATACAATGAAAAAGAAACTGACATTCCCATGCTGCCATCGCTCTCTCCTTTATGTTTGCGTGATGTTTGCGGAAAAAAAAGTTTTTGTTTTCTTCTACCATTGGACTCCATGGTCTTTTCTGGCGACCACCTTCTGTTAAAAAACAAAAAAAACATAGGTTTGTCAAAAGCATAAACGCGAATTTTTTCTTTCTAAATTCGTGAGGGTGTCTTGGTGATGGTGATGGAAAAATTGATTTAGGAAAAGTTACGAGTCCATTTGTAGAGAGTCAGTTTGAGTCTAGCCAGAGTAAACAGCCGATTTTCGTGAGGCCACCACTTGTTTCCCTACGAAATGACGTCTGAGCAACGACTGCAGAAATGAGCCATTTTCGAGTTCCAAAAATCTCACTTTCAAAACGAGGCTGTGTTGAACTGTGTTGTGAAAATGAGTTTTATTTGCATCATAATTAAAAATCATTTTCGTAGCAATGGCTTCGCACTTAGCCTCGCTTTGAAATAGAGGCTTGAGGCAACTTGGAAATAGCCTATCCATATCAATGACTTGTCATTACCCGGATTTGGGCATTGCTTCTGACTGGTCGTGTCGCGAGAGAAATTTGCGTTAACCAATCAGAAGCACTACCAAGATCTGTGTAGTGAACGTCAGTATGGAATTTCTGCAGCGCTGCTCAGACATCATTTCGCGGGAAACCTGTGGTGACGTCGCGAAATATCGGCTGCTTTCTCAGGCTAGTTCAGTCGAGTCCTAATCACATTCCCAATGGCTTCACATACGAGTTCATGATAGTTTCTTTTGTTTCCGCAGGATTCAAGAAACATGTATCACGTCCTAAAGGACCTCGAGCCTGTCCAAAACAATGGCCACAATTCAATTTATGATAAGTAAATTTTTGTGCTGTGTGTAGCTTTTTGGAAAAACAGCTTTTTGAAAATACCGTATTTATTCGATTAACCGCCCTGGGCGCTTATTAAATTTTTGGACCTTGAGAGTGGGCGCTTATTCGAGGTGGGCGCTTATTCGAGGCTGGGCGCTTATTAAATTTTCACCATTTTCAGCAAGTGAAGTATGTTTATTCATTTTGCAGCAAAACAATAAATGCTAATAACAAAACGCGAAGAAGTAACAAAGCAGGGTTTCTGTAAAATACTCTGAAGAAAACTCCGTCCTCGGGGAAGTCTCTTAATAGAATTTATTCACTCACGTGGGTGGGGTGGGGGCGAGCGCTTATTTGAGTTTGATTGGGAGGAGGAGGAGGGGGTGGGCGCTTATTCGAGGCCGGGCGCTTATTAACTTTTTTTGCCTTTAGGATGGGCGCTTATTCGAGGTTGGCGCTAATTCGAGGTTGGGCGCTTATTCGAATAAATACGGTAGTTCAAACAAAACTGATTAACACCGGTGTCTAACACCAATTAATAAACCGTTAAGTTCCAGAGGTGTGCAATCTATGTTAATAATTCATACGAATGCAAATTCATCGGGGGTTTTGACTCAGAAAGAAAGAGAAAAACGAAAAAACAACAACAACAAAACAAAAACAGATTGAATTCTTTATATTTTTTGATTTGGTGGTTCGTTTACGTAACTCTTTGACGTGACCAACGATCTATTTATCGTGCGATGGCTCTTTTTTGTCATTGATTTTTTTGTTATTTTCAATATGGACCGTTACTTTCGCAACTTAATGGTTTATGAAATAGCTTGGGTTAAAAATCAATTCAATTTACTATTCGTATTTTTCTGTCGAAGCAATGACCATTTTATACAGAATTTGGTGGTTTGTTAGAACCATAATGGTCTGTAAAATGACCAGTATTATGTTTTTTTTTTTACCTCATTTATCGACTAACACACGGCAAGAAAAATTATTATGGAGGAAATAGGAATTAATTGCTATAAAGCTAGAGACATATGGAGGAGTTTATAATTTGAATACGTCCAACAATAGTATTTCAAATTCAGGTTAAAAGATGCATACATTCGCTTGATTAAGGGCCTGTTGGGAGTTGCTGGTCAAAAATGTTGCGTCCGTTTCCACGCAGCCTAACACTCACTTGCTGCTCTTACTGCAACCTTAAGTGGTGTGGCTTTCTGTTGTGACTTTTAATGATGCAAACGAGCCACCGCCAAAGTGAATTTTGCGCGAATTTACCCCACCTTGAAACGTTTACGTGGGAGAATTTGACCCAGGCTGAGAGGGTTACCCGGTCTGGCAGACTGGACTACCCGCCTTGGCGGGTCACCCCACCAAAACGTAATCAAATTAAAACGAGAGACTATATGGACAGGCGGGTTACCCCACCTAAAGGGGGTTACCTCACTTACCTGGGATCCCCCACCTCCATGTAAACAGGCCCTAACTTATAGAATTTTATGTGAAAAAAAAATTGATTTGTGTAAATAGCCATTCAATTAATTACATGCAAGTTGAGCTACATGAACATATGAACACGCGCGATCAAATTTTAGGCGATTGTGTCAGCTGTAATTTATCATTGATGTATCAATTTGAAGGAAAATCATAGGAAATTCAATTTTATTTCTAGCCTGTCCAAGGCGTTCATATTGTGGAGTGCGATGTGAAGTCAGAGAGCGGGAAAAACCCCCCACCCTTCCCCACCCTACCAGCTCGCTGTTTTCCTGCTCACTTCTGTTTGCGCCGTCTCCACAATCTGAAGGCCTGGAACTGAGACTATTTTGAAATTCAAATTTTCAGGTGCATCAAACAAATCACCAGGTGCTTAACAGTACGTTTACGAAGATCCCTTCTAAACCATCTCCCTTGCTACGAAAGCATGAGCGCCCTCTCTGTCTCTGTCCTTAAAGGTCTCATGTCAATAAGGAGGGGTGGGTTATTGATGGGGTCCAAAATTTTGTCTTCCAAACTCCCAATGTTTGACCCGATTGAATGATGTTCGCAGGAGTACTTTCACACGGTGATATGAATTTAGTATATAGTTGTAACTTTTGAGGTTGTGGATGAGACCTTGTAGTATAACCATTCAAGTGAAATCCCTTCACCAATTTTTTTTCTTCTTCATATTATTTTTCAATAACTTACAACATTAAATTTTGGATGTTTTTCAAGTAAATAATGTTGGTTTTTGATACAAAATGTGTTTGTCATGAGCCTTATAGAGTTTTTACGGTATTGTTACAAACATGGATTATGCTTATCGAACGTTTTATACGACAATTTAACAACTTTGTTGTCAAGAATTTGAGTGTATTAACTTAAGGTAGAATTTGAAAAAGTAAAGTCTCTTATAGAATTAGTAAGATATTAAGCTCTTTTATGTTAAAAGAAATAAAATGAATCATGTTCAGATTGTTTTGTCTACAGTGATGAGAGACACTTATTTTATACCTTTAGCATCAGAAAGGCGCCCTTTCGGCGCGTGGGGGGAGAGGGGGCTTACCCGTTACAGGGATCCCCAGGAGTGCAACGTCCTATTCATATTAGTGTAGTCCAAGGATTTTCCCGAGAGTGCAAAGCCGTATGCATATATGGTACGGGATTCCCTGGGGGTGCAACGTGCTGCGTCGGTTTTCCAAGGACACCCATCCCAACGACTGGCCTGTGCCAAGAAGTAAATGGATTGGAAATTTCAATAGCTCTAGAAAGATAGAAGCTTCCGCAGCTTTCCGGAAATTGTTTTTTTTTTTTTTACAGTTTACCTCCAGATTTGCCTATCCGCATCTCTTGACGATTTTCTAGAGAATAGTGGAAAAGCCTTAATAATTTCGAAAAGGCTTAAGAGCGAATGCACAGAAAAATCGAGCAAAATATCGACGAACCAGCACAATTTTTAAACGTAATTTGCATAATGCTTATAAATACAACAATTTACCGCTAAAACCAAAATCGAATTTTCTATATGGGGGAATTCTCCAAATCACCCCAAATCCCGGTTACTACCCAATGAGATATAGTACTTCCACATTATCTGAAAGTTAGTCTGGTGTTCTTGCGAACGCTTGTAAAATAGACTGATTATTTTGAGGTTATTTTGCCCCAAACAAAACCAGGGTCAATTGACACGTGCACGTCACCTTAGTTTTATGCGTCGATTTGAGCTCGTTAAAAGGGAGAAACTAACAAGATTCTTTCAATATGCGTGTACCTGTTTTAATGAAATCCACGCAATATTCAAAAGAAGAGGCCGTTCTATGGGTAATTTCTGTTCTTCAGATCTTGTAGATTGCAGCGTGGCGTCTGCGAGTGGACCCGAGTCTAGGTCTAGTTCCCGTGACTGCGAAATCAGGATAACATCAAGAAATAATTCTCCCTCGAATCTTCGTAAGTGAATCAGCTTTGCAGTGCCTTACCTGAGATAAAAAGTGGGCCGAATAGGAAAACATTTCTGGCGCAATTTGGATCCTTTGTGGAACGCAGTGTATTGCTGAGCTAAAGGTGAATAAACAAACCTGGGAAAGTAAGTTACCTTTGACTGCGTGACCAGCCAGTAAACGATAGTCTCCAGCGAAAAATAGGATTCGCAAAAATCTTGCTGATGTATATTTAACAGTTTGTTACTATAAATTTACACCTGGTTTGTCTAAAACTTTAAACAATGCATATCTGTCCAAGAGTATAAGAATGTTTCGAAAGATCCACCCCTAAATAACTGTGGGCTACTCCTTTGTCCCCATCACCGATGTGCACTTCCTTCCCACTGTCTTTTGCATGAGGCTTGTATGCCTTTTTAACTGTTATCGACACTTAAAACTGGCCGTTTAAGGCCTGGTTTAAGAACTTGACTGACTTTAAAAACCGTCGCGAACATGCGCTATTATTGTTGGACTTTGGAAGCTTTAAGTTCAAAATGATGGTGCAATCTCGAGAAATTTGCCCGGGTCTAATTATAAGACAGGGAGGACGGTCTCATTTAGCAACCCGTGGACAATGTGGGCTTACTTGCCTTCCGTCGCAGGGGCAACCGTTAAGGCCAGGTACGCCGTCCCCACCCGCGAGGATTGACCTTCAATTATCATGAATTATAATGCGGGCCTTGATCGTTGCCACCTTACCAGAAGTCTAATCCGTCGCACTGTTAGACCATGAGAATCTCTATTATTATTCCATAAATGCACCATTGACTTTTCCTTGTTCAGCTTCCGGTAAACCGATACTTCGAAGCAAAAATAGCTTTACAACGACTCTATCCAGGCCAGAACTCCTGATATCAACAAATATACCCCCCCCTCTAAAGAGAGCAAACTTTCCCCGAACTATTCACTTGACCCACCCCATCCCTTCGTTAAGAAAAACTACGCTCTCAGTTCACTGGACAAAACCGGCTCGTGAATATACCAAATTATAGCCGTTCATCCTACAAGCAATCTCAGTTTCAGCAGGCATGGCAACGTTTCCAGTTGCTGTAAGATTAATTCGACACCTGCAACAGACACTGTAAATTAAATAGCAGCCACAACGCCCTTCTTTGAAACCGTCAGGACGAGAAAGTTTATAAAAGACTTAACAGGTGTGCGCGGCGGTTTCCTTTTCTTCCTTCCCTCCCATTGTAGCACTCAAATTCTGACCCTGATATTAATTCTAGTAGTAATCAATCGTTCCTGAACTGATAGGCACAAGGATACCGGTTTCTTGCAAAATATGCTGTAACATCCGTTTGCTCATCCCCCTTTTCTGTCTTCGGCCGCTGATTAGGTTTGGTTCTGTTTGAAATAACTTTAGGAACGAAACATGATACGTGAGGGGTGTGTCCGGCTAAGGGCAAGTGACTCTCGGTGGTAGTGGTGGTGAAGACATATACTTAGCTTGTCAGTATTTCGTAGCCTGTACCATGACGCGAAAACAGAACAAGCCAAAGAAAAATAAGACGCCTTTCTTTCCCCAGCACCCGCAGGTTTTTCGCATTACTTTTTACTGCACAACTGCTTTACTATCTTGGATTCTACCATTTCGAGCCGGAGCGAACATGGGCGCCCTTGGGGTCGCAACTGACTAAACGCAAGCGCTGACTGGTGCACCTATGCTTCGTTTGCACTGAAGTAGCGGTATGTGACCACGACAGACTTGCTGCTATCCTTGGTTTGAAACCGCAATGGGCAAGAACAATTTCTTGAAAAGAGCAAACTGTTTCCTCCTTAGCAGACATGGAAAACAACTAGTAGGCCTTAAGCAATGGCATTGCTTAAGTCCTACTAGACTTGAAAAGAGAAAGCATGATGCTTTCTCTTTTTAATGATTTACGGCTAAACAGTACAATTTCATGTAGCTTTTATGCAAAATTAAATACTTAGTTGTTTGCAGAATTGCATTTAACAATAAATTACAGAAATTTAACTAAGTTTAGATCTCATAGATAAGAATTGAACGGAAAAAACTTTTGGGGTAAAAAGGTCAAAAAAAAATGTTTGCTGTAAAATCACTTAATGGACATACAATAGCAGAGACATCATACCTGCAATTTTCTGTTCAATGCACCTTATGACAAGTCTGACTAATCCACTGGTAGCCCATGCCTTAAAACCGCCTTGAACCTTAAAATTTAATCCATTTACCTTTCATGCGTAGTGCAAATATATCTTCTGAACACTCTGGGGTTGGGGGTAAAATCAGAAGAACAGAACATTCAGTTACTGTACCATTTTTAAAAGTGGGACAGTATGTTTGCTAACCATCTTAGTTAACCACTTTTAAAATAGGACAAAAGGACAGCTGGTCATACAGGAAAATGAATTTACTGTATCCCGAAAGCTTTGGTTTCCCGTGCACTTATTTTTCGCAGGAGACAATAGATAATTGCCTGGTCACGCAATCGGAGGTGAGTAACTAATTAAAAGTCATTGATACCATGGCCGCTTAGCAAATACACTACGCGTTGCAAAGGATCAAATTGCGCTAGAATGTTTTCCTGTTCGGCCCACTTTTTATCTCAGGTAAGGTACTGCAAAGCTGATTCATTTACGAAGGTTCGAGCGAGATAATTATTTCATGATGTTATTCTGATTTCGCAGTCACGGGAAAACAGACCTAGACTCAGGTCCACTCGCAGACGCCACGCTGCAATCTACAAGATCTCAAGAACAGAAATTACCCATTGAACGGCCTCTCCTTTTGAAGATTGCGTGCATTTCATTAAAACAGGTACATATTAAAAGAATCTTGTTAGTTTCTCCCTTTTAACGAGCTCAAATTGACGCGTAAAACTAAAGTGACGTGCACGTTAGGCTTTTGTACATTATGCTCGCATTTTTTCGAGCATTTTAGTGAGGCAAAAGCATTGAGCATTATTCGAGCATTTTAGTGGCATTTTCCCCGGAAAATTAATTTTTCCGAGAAAATAAAATAGAAATTAACTTTTTTCGGGAGCCCATGCCCCATGAGCTCCTGCTGTTTTAAACAAAATGAAGACTAGAATTCAAAATTCACAAAAAACCTAATACAGCTGGTTTTTTTGGCTGTATTTAGGGGCCGACCATTTAACTCTTGAGGGTGGGGGTGGGTGATTTCTGGTCATCAAGAATTTTTTTTCCTAGCAATATGGTGGGCAGGATATTTTTTTCCCTTTTTTTCCCATAAGCTCTCTATTACATTTGTGCTGCATGCAATTTTTTTCTTCCGACAAGCGCTTGCAGGAAATTTTTTTTCAAAGTCACCCACCCCCCCCCCCCTCAAGAGTTAAATGGTCGGCCCCTTATGAACTTGTACACGTTGTCGTTGTTACTTGCAACTCTTGCACGTTTTTGTAAGCGTAAACTTTGAAATTAATTTTTAAAAAAAACCGTTTGTATAATGAGCATTATCCGAGCATTTTAGTGACTTTTTTGGGGAGACCGAGCATGTTAGTGGGAAAAATGGAGCATTAAGGTGGAGCATTTTAGTAGGGAAGCAAAAGCATAATGTACAAAAGCCTAGTGCACGTGTCAATTGACCCTGGGGTCAATTAGCAGTTGTTTGAGGCAAAATAACCTCAAAATAATCAGTCTATTTTAGGAGCGTTCGCAAGAACACCAGACTAACTTTCAGATAATGTTCAAGTACTATATCTCATTGGGTAGTAACCGGGATTTGGGGTGATTTGGAGAATTCCCCCATATAGAAAATTCGATTTGGTTTTGGCGGTAAATTGTTGTATTTATAAGCATTATGCAAATTACGTTTCAATATTGTGCTCGTTCGTCGATGTTTTATTCTCTAAATCCAAAAAATGTGCTGTTTAGAAATTGTTAGACATCTGTTTTTTGAGATTTAAGTGGAAGATTGACAATATATTCGCTCGTTTATGAAAGTCAGGGATTGCCGTGTTCGGCGGCTAATTTTAGGCCCGCAGACCGTTGAAATCGAAAATCTCAAATAATTCCCAAATTCGGCCACATTTTGAAATTTAAACCTCAGCAGTGTTATAAATTCATTAAATCGTTATTACAGACTTAAAATAAGGGTAGGTTAGGTTTTGAGCTGTGGCCACGGTTTGCTCGATTTTTCTGTGCATTGACGCTCTTAAAAGTTGCCAGAATGTCCAAACAGATAATTTATGATACTGCGTGGAATACATTCGCAGATCAGAGTAGATCGAAGTAGACCTGATATTCATCATTGATCACGACCTTGTCAAGTGTTCATTCACCTTCTAAGCAATGAAGAGAAATCTGCACGTTAGCCGGGATTCTGCACTGATTTTTAAGGTCGATCTGCTCGCTTCTTCAACGTCGTCTTTTTACCCGATATAAGAAAAGTGCTGAACTATTCTGCCAGTATAGGTGAGTATTACAAGCGCTATAGAATAGGCGCTGGCCGAAGCCTAATGCTCCCAAAACTTGTCTATACCCATCCCTAACAGGAGCTCTTCAGTCACTGCTGTGTCACGCAGTTTAACCAATTTCAGTCATTGAGAGCAAATTGAGGGGAACATAAAAATAACCCAGTAATAGAGCAATGAGGGAACATTCAAATAACACAGAAAATACTAGCTAAATACCTTTGAGACAAAAACAAAGAATGTTGTTCTAGTGTTTGGTGAACCTTGTTTTTTCAAAGTTTTATGTAGTTGTAACATTAAATGAAAAAAGCTCGGGATCTAGGCACATTGTATGCCATAAAGCTATGATTTCCTTTCCTTTGCGAAGTTGCCGTTTCTTGGCAAGCAAGAGGCAAAACTTCACTAACTGGACTGAAACGCCATCAACAAGATTTTCCTAAAGCCCTTATAGTCACAAGCCGGTAATTCCCCCTAACACAAAGGTCGTAAGTTTAAAAGAAAGGGTCATCCAGGATAAATGTGTTGATTAAAAGAAGAAAGACTTTCTTATGTAAAGCTCTAACGGTGTAAAATGAATGGAGATCAGTTGGAAGAGTTAGAAAAATTAAGAGTAAAATAAGATCCATGAATGGGATAGGAGTGTTAAATGTTTGCAATTTTCTCTTCTCCGCTTCCTATTGATTCGAGAAGAATATCCTCTTAACAATTCATCTTGCAAAAAATAACAGAATTTGAATAAAGAAAACAAGGAATTAAAATCCAGTTGAAAGGTAAAGCCGCGATCTTTGTTTTTGAATTACTGAAATCGTCCCGGCCACTCCTCCCTCTTAAGAGCAAGTAAACTATACTGTTCTAAATCACTGTTATTGTAACTTGAAAAGTTAAAAAAAAAAGTGAAGAATTTTAAAACGTTACTTGATGTAACTGTTCAAAAACGATCGAGAATACTGAGTAGAAGTCAGATACTTATATACTCAGCTTGAGTGTGCCTTACAACTAGTAAACTGGGGAGTATGTGACGTTTTCTGAAATGCAAACAGATAACCACTAAAGTCGAACTTAAATGCAATGCATATCGAGGTTTGTACAATGGTTTGGTGAGGAGAGTGAACGAACATTTCAGCGTAAAGCGTGTAACTTGATTAGCTGTAGCAGGACTTATGTCTAAAATCATGCCCTATGTGACGTAGAGATGTTACGCAATTGAATATTGCTGACTTGAGATATTATTGGACGAAATGAATTCTTCACATACCAATATTCAGTTAATGCTATATGTTATAACTCGTCGAACTAAGCCGTGCTCTAGTTTTCTTCTTAGCATTGTTCTTGACTGCAGAAATGGATGCAAACGCAAAGGTTTGACGGTAACGTGGACTGACTGAGTCGCCCGGTAAGTCACTTTCCAAACTTCCTTTTCACCTTCAGATTTAAGGTCATGATCGAAAAGGAACAGGAGGGTTACGTTAGGAGATCCGCATTCCCAAATTTTCTGTCTCAAAAGACTATCATAGCCATCCTCAATAGGGAATCAGACACTAAGTGCTCCCTTTAATTCTGCATGACCCCTTGTCTTTAGCATTATTCACGCATTGACAACCGGCTGTTGCTCTAACTCGCAGGCTAACCTTTCTTCTTGGCTGGGTTTTTTGCAGGAAGAAGATAAAACGTTTGCGTAAAAAGTGCGGGTATTAATAGTGATTCCTGTACGGATAGCACACTCTAAGAATTCTAGCACGAGCCGGACAGGTTTCCATACAAAAACAGCATTGATTCTATAACTTAACGCCATTTATTGCGATGTTTCTTCACAGTTACCTGAGAAACACTTCTTTCGTTCTTCGCATAAAGTAGCACCCAGCTTAGATCTTTTTAGTTAGTTTGATTATATAGTGAATTCCTCATTTTCAGTTATTCATCTCATTGCTTCCTTTTCCTTTTGAATAGTGAATATTTGTTTTAAAAATGGTTGCCTTCAAGAGACTACTGAAATGGACGTTTGCACTCTGCCTGTTGACAGTGATTCAGGAGAAAACAGCGAACATTTTTGCAGGTAAAAGTCCCCATTTCATGCTTGGACGTATCATTTGCTTCTTGACCTTAAAGAGAGTCCCATAACCCAGGTTTAAGGGCTGCTACCTTAAGGACGTTCGTTGGCGTATCTAGGGGAGGGTCGGAGGGGATCAAAGCTTTTTTGCGTTGCTTTTAGGCCAAAACAGAAGCCTGTAGGGCCGAGCGCGAGGGTGCTGTCATTGAATGCTTCGTTTCCTCAAAGAGAGCGCCCCAGTTCAGTTCACGGTAGGAGAACAAGCATAACCGCGAGATCCTTCATTGACTATAAAACCACCAAGAGGCTGCTAAAATTTGGTATCAAACATCGTGCCGGAGCGGTTTTCCGAGAGGATTTGGTGAACTCCCAGCCCTTACTCCTGAATATATACTTCCGTCTCAGTGAATTCCAGTCCTCGCACCTACTTAAGCGCTTCCGCTATGGTCTGAATATCTAGCTTCCGCTACGGTCTGAGCTTTTCAAACTGAACCAAAGTATGGCACAGAACCTGTCCGATATGTGACGCTCCAATTCTCGAGATCGGCGCGACGCAGCTTCGCTCCGTTACAGTAATCACGCCGAAATCACCGTTCCTATGTGTAAACAGAAGCCTTATCGGCTTAGGTTTTCGTGCAGGCGCAAAAGGTATCCGGTTTCGTGTAAAAAGCCTTAAAAGACTGCGTTTTACATACATTTAACTACGAATAGAGCTTTTTACCGATACGGCGGCCATATTGAATTAATTAGATTTAAGGAGTATTATAGGATGCCCATGCATGGGGCATGAGCCATTTCGTTTGTATTTTCGGGCGCTTTTCGGGACATTTTTTCTTAAAGTTTTCTTAGAATAAGATTGTAATGGGAAAAAAGATCTTTGTGCCGTGTTTGGATGTAATAATGATCGCCTTTTTTCTGAGAAATATACGGTGAAAGACCATATTTCTAATACTAGACTAGAAAAAGGCGATCATTATTACATCCATTACATCCCCTTAAAATTAGGTCCACTTATATTAATTACATGCTATAATTGAATAACCAACTTTGTTTAAATAAATTGCAGAAGCTAAAAAGTTCCTCCTTTTCACCGATGCTGATGCCAAGGCCACATATACCATTTCTTTGGATGCAAGTCCTCTCGTCGCCAAAGGCTTGTTCCGTCATCTTGGAAATCAACGCCCAATTGCTGTGGACTACGACCCTGTAGAGGACCGCGTATATTGGACTGATGTTGCAGAAGGTCGTATCCTTAGCGCTTTTTCCAATGCGACTTGGATGAAATTTTTGGTTGACTGCAATGTAAAAGTACCCGACGGCTTAGCTATTGACTATGTGGGTCGGAATATCTACTGGACAGACACAGGAACTAATCGTATTGAAGTAGCTCGTCTTGATGGAACGAAAAGAAAAGTGCTCATTAAGAATGGACTTGACGAACCGAGAGCCGTAGTACTCGATGAAAGAAATGGGTGAGTAAAGGGTATAATATTCCTGTGACAGTCATGGTAACAAACGATTTTCTGAATTGGAAAAGAGCACCTATAAAAGTTGGCCGAATGATACTCTGAGTGGCCTAGGATGGCTAAAGCAGGTGCCCAGGCGGCGTGATACCCGAGGCGAGGCGGCCTGGGTTTGTAAAATTCTGTTGGAGACTTATTACTGAGCTTTAACTCTATATTACGTCTTTAAAGGTGATGTTACAGGTGACGATTCGCAACGACGATTTTTAGCGCAACACAGAGTTAGAATGTTGGAACAATGTTGTAACCATGAAAAACAATGTCGCAGCAATGTTGCCACGCTGCATTGCGCTAAAAATTGTGGTGGCGAATTGTCTCCTGTCGCGGGGGACACCTCGGGCTCATTGTTATGCATTTATTTAAAGTGTTCACATGCACGTCAAAATCTAAATCCGGATTTCCCAATCGAACGCACTCTCAATGTTGTGCCCAATTCAAATCTCCCGGGGTCAAGATTCTTTGGGTACTGTATTTGCATTATAATGTTGCATTCACATTTAAATGATATGGAAATTCCTGAAACAAAACGTTTTATACCCAAAGGGTTTGAATTGGGTACAACATTTAGTTAGCGGAATAGGTCTATAGAGGTTTTGACCGATCATTTACTAATAAAATCAAAGAGTGCTGTTTTCTATTCTTTCCCGGCAAACTTGGACACTAAATCACAATTTCCCAAATTGGTAAAACTGGTACAACTGTGTGGCTTTAAGAATCGCTGCAAAGGGCGCTCTACCAAATAAAAAACAACACTCCTAAACTTCCATCATTTCACAATGTCTGTCAATGCGTTTTAAAAGATGCAGTACAAGCAAAATTTTGCCTTATGAATTAAAAATTGATTGGTATCCCCCACGGCCTTAAGGTGACTCGACCCAGTTTTTTTTGGGGGGTACCAACCTACTTTGAAGCTCTCTGGTATCCCCACCTTTACTTTTATCGTAAGTTTAACACATAGAGTGGATAACATATAGATCAATCTACAATATAAGATAAAATTTTTGGCGATCGGAGTAAATGTCACGTGGTTATAACGCCACGCCCCTTTGAGGTCTGAGTCGAAAATCTGCTGTTGCCCGCATTTTTTCGTGAAAATTTCTCGGCTACATATAGTGCGCATTAGTGCCTTGCGCTGAACAGAGTTTCTCCAAAATCGCAAAGACCCAATTCGAGAAATTCAGCGGTTTCCAAATTTAGGTCATAATTTATGCGAAAATGATAAGCAAACTTTACACGATTATATCTAATAAACTATGAGATTTATCCCTTTATTTTGGGGATCGTTATAACAGATGGGTCCTTGCAAGTCAGCAAAACGCTTTAGGGCCTTGTAAATGCGCGCGATTTCGAGCAGATCAAACATATAGAAATTATAATTTTCGCTATTTGTTGACGTTTGTCAGCGTTTAAGAGTCCTTCTCACGAAAAAAGCATTTTCTTAAAAATTCGTAGTTTTTTTTCCTTCAAATTTTTTCAGTGCCACAATTGATTAACTAACTACCCGAACTCTGAATTTCATGGTCATTGAAAAACTTTGACATTATCTTCTATAAGCCCAAACTTGAGTAAACATTGTAGATTTTTAGCGTTTTGGCTGAGTTTGTGCTTTGGGAGTTGTCTATCGTTTCTAGTCTGTCATACAGCATTCTTGTTCAGCACGCGTGCAATGACCACGCTTGGCTGACTTGCAGATTTTCGACTCAGACCTCAAATGGGCGTGGCGTTATAACCACGTGACATTTACCCCGATCGCCAAAAATTTTATTTTATATTGTAGATTGATCTATATGTTATCCATTCTATGTGTTAGACTTACGTTAAAAGTAAAGGTGGGGATACCAGAGAGCTTCAAAGTAGGATGGTATCCCCCCAAAAAAACTGGGTCGAGTCACCTTAAATAAACGAAAATGTCGGATCAAGTAATAATTGTGACACGTATTACTTCCTTTTGGCAAGGTTCCTCGGATTACCTTAAGTATCTGTCGATAAATAACACCTATCTTAAAAACCTAGAGTTACTGATTTTCTTTAAACAGGATGATGTATTGGACAGACTGGGGATCAAATCCAAAAATAGAGAACGCTGCTATGGATGGCTCATCAAGACGAACCATTGTAACAGGAAGTCTTCGTTGGCCAAATGGATTGACTATTGATCGAACAACTAACCTTCTGTATTGGGCGGATGCTAAACTGGACAAAATCGAAGTTTCTAACTTGAACGGTGGTAATAGAAGAGTTATTATGTCATCTTCAGCCAACATTTTCCCATTTGGCCTGACTGTTTATAAGGGCGTGTTATACTGGACTGACTGGATACACAGGAGCATTTCGCGGTATGATTTAAGCAGTGGAAACACGAATGTAATCATCACAGGACTTAGAAAGCCAATGGACATTCACTTGTATGATTCTTCTGTTAACGTTTCAGGTATCTTGCACCTGTTTCAGCGTCTAGTACAAAAAAAGTAATCAATGCATACTTTTTCGTCAACCCTTGGAGAGATACTCTTTTCTTACATATTCTAATGGCAGGCAAAATGATCGTGTATCAGCATCGGTATCATCCTTTAAAAACACAAATTCTTTTTATTTTGACACCCAACCCCATACAACTCATGACTAGTGTTTATAAGCCATTCGCACCAATTAAGAAGCCATGGCTAAGTCACCACCAAATGACCCGATCGTCTGAGCAAGGAACAGCCAATGTGATGTTGCCTGTTTTTTTTTTGTTTTGTTTTCTGATGAGCCTAGTTCATAATCCCCGACAAACGACCTCGATCTGGTGGTGTAAAAGTAACTTTTCACCTCTCCCTCCCCTAACCTAATGTTAACCCTAACTTTTTGTTGGATTGGGGGAGGGGTATGTAGGTAGTTTATCAGGTGGCCTCGTCCTGAGCTGGGAGTTTGGAACTACATTGCGATATGGAGAGATCGGCACTTCGCAAATCACCTGCTCAAGACGTAACTGTGTGTCCTCTCACTCGGCTGACACCTCAATCCAACATTTTTACTATTTTTAACGTGTCTTAATATAGTGTTTATTTTTACTTCACCAGGTTCTCATCCGTGTGCTGTTAACAATGGCTTATGTAGCGATTTGTGTCTTCTAAAGCCTAGTGGAAGTTACAGATGCGCATGCCCAACAGGCATTGCACTCAAGTCTGATGGAAAAACCTGTGATTATGGTGAGATTCAGTGAAGTAGAGGGGGTGGGGAGGGGGGCGGGGGGGCGGACGGGAGGCCAGTAATAAGCATATGTCGTATACTTGGATCATAGGTATACGAAAAAAGTACGAGCCGGGCGCTATTGGAGTATTGCTCCTCCTCTTGAATCTAAGAAAATACCTTGATGTCAGGTTTCTTTTAAGGAAAGGAAATCTTCTTTGTAATACTACTTCTACACCTTGAAACAAGAGGAGGGTGGGTGGCGTGGATCCGTAAAACATTTATTTCCCTCATTTTCTGAATATGATCTTTTGGGCTCCCTCTGAAACAACCTCCATTAATTCCCTTCTAAACCTTGTCCTCCAGTCTTTTATATATGACAAGCGTGGTTTTTTGGGAGCCTTCCCATGACTTCTCCTATCCTATTTTTCAAAATTTAGAACACTGAATACAACAAAGCCATGCCAGTAATTTGAAAAATAATGAATTCAATTTCATTTCTTTGTTTCTCTTAGATACTTTCAAGAGCTTGAGTTCTGACAAGTTCCTGCTTTTCGCAGAAGGGAGCAGTGCACGAATTTACAAAGTTCCTCTGGCTGTTCCAGAGACTCCTTGCTCTCCTCTAGGGATCAAAAGCAACATATCCAGACCCGTTGCAGTTGATTACAATCCAGTTGAAGGCAAAGTCTACTGGACTGACGTGACTTTGAAGCAGATTGTTAGATCTTATCCCAACGGGTCCGATCTTGAAGTAATAGCGGAGCGTAATGTGGAAAATCCTGATGGAATAGCAGTTGATTGGATTGGGAGGAATGTTTACTGGACTGATTATCGAACTAGTAAGATTGAAGTGTCACGATTGGACGGATCATACAGATTTAGCCTCATTACATCTGGTTTGGACAATCCTAGAGCTGTGATACTTGACATAACTGCTAGGTAACAAGATAAAAAATAGAGAATACAACTAAAGGAGAACTTAAAGGTATATTTTCGTCAGTAAAAACATGTTTAAAAGATGTTCCAGTTTTGTAAGGAAGCACTTGAAGCTTGTAAGGAAGTCTGGTGTTATAAGGACCCAATCGGTTTGACCCAACAGCAAAGAAATCGAGTATATCCAGTAAAATAATGTTTGAATATTTTATCTTTTGCTGTCCTATAGAAAGATGTACTGGAGCGACTGGGGAACGTATCCCAAAATCGAGCGAGCTAACATGGACGGCTCATCTAGAACAACCCTTGTCAGTTCAGGTTTGATATGGGTGAACTCACTGGCTTTGGATTTCAAAAAGAGGCTTCTGTACTGGTGTGACGCAAGACTTGATAAGATTGAAAGAGTAGATCTTCAAGGAAATAACCGCAAGCTGATAATGGATTTGTCAAGTCGTAGCGCCCGTTATCATCCGTTTGGACTCGCCTTATTTGAAGATACACTGTTCTGGTCAGACTGGCTGACTGAAAGCGTTCACAAGTACAACATGACGTCGTCCGTTAGCAGTGTCCTGGTCTACGGGATGTATTACCCTATGGAAATTCACATGCACGATCACAAGACACTCCCCTCGGGTAAGTGGAATGTATTACTACATGGAAAATAGTGATAACAGGCGAGTGAGTCGACACAAACATCAAATATTGTCAATAGTAGAAGCAGCTAGAAGTAGATGAATTAGTGTTCAAACTTAATTCCCATTAGTTTATGAGGTCACCTTATGTTACACTTCAGGAACTACCAGCTGTTCTCGTTTCAACGGAGGATGCAGTCACATTTGTCTTCCAAATCCTAGTGGCCATCAATGTTTCTGCCCCGAAGGAGTGCAGCTAAAGCCTGGTGACTCGTACATATGCCAAGGAGGTGGGTGGATGTCTCCAATAGTAATCTGGTTTTTCTTTCTTCTCTTTAGTTTTGGCAAATATATGACTTCACCCTTCAGTGACTTCCCTAAACGAAAGTTTTAGTCTTAAAAAATCCATAATCGAAAACACCAGTAAACGATATTGAAGTCTAAAATGTAATGTAATTTTGAGTATCAGCTTTCCTAACCACATGCTCTTATTTTCTTTATAACGTAGCAAGCCGCTGTCCTCGGCTCTCCGCACCTAGCCATGGCCGTTTAGGGTCTTGTTCTAATGTTCCGGGACAAAGTTGTCAGATATCATGTGACAGGGGATACATACTGAGTGGGTCAAGTATACGCACGTGCAGAAATGATGGAACATGGACTGGACTACAAACACAATGCACCAGTGAGTTGCCTGAGTGATTGAAAGAGCGTTTGACGAGTACTAACGATTTTAGTTGCAGTAGAAAAGTGTCTAGTAGTTAAGTTAATAAAACCTTGGTTTGCAACGCACTGCCTTGATAACTTTTACACATTTTTGTATCATTGTAAGTCTTAAACTTGCTAAAAAGAGAGTATTTTTTCCAGTCCTTTCTTTTTTCCGATGAAAGGCTTGAATAAAAGGCAATCATTTTTGCTAGTATATCTGTGCCTGTATCTTTGGCTACTCAAGTTTAAATATACCATTATTGACTTGATAACTATACGCTAGAAAACTTCAATAGAAATGATGTAAAGGACGTTAATTTGTGACGTAGTCACGGAAGTACACGGTCTCTGCTAACTAAATAGGCGCTATTTTTCTGCAGTTGTCACGTGTCCAGCGTTACCTTCACCAGTAAATGGGGGTCGTCGGGGCTGCTCAGGGATACGAAGAGAACCTTACAACACGATCTGTCAGTTTTCCTGCCATCCAGGATTTAACGGATTTGGTTCTGCACGAAGAACGTGTCTCCAAACTGGAAGCTTAGCCGTGACAGTCTTTCAATAGTTCCATCTTTCATGTAATATATCAAACATGAGATGCAAAGTTTCATCACCAGATGAAACACCGAGTTCCATCTTTCATGAACTATCTGTGATAAACAAATCCATATTTTTCTCAAACAAAATCATTTTTGAAGGAGAAATTAAGGATGCAAATACTAAGCAGTGTTTCATCCGATTTCCAAACACACATTAAACATTAATTTCCTTTGTATTTTCTTCATGAATTATTAATGAGTTTGAGAAGTAGTGTAAACAAATCCACTTTTTCAAAAATAGGAAGATTTAAATATACTGGCATATACTGAACTATGCCTGAATGAAATGTTTTTGCCTTGATCTGCTAGCTGTTACCTGTCCAGCAGTCGTCACACCAATAAAAGCTGTTCTGCTGACTCCTTCCTGTAAAAGGACGTATGGGTCAAGATGCACATATTCCTGTCAAACCGGATACACCAGTTCAAATGGAAATGTCACGCGAACCTGTTTAGCATCTGGGCAATGGAGTAGAAATGAAATCATCTGTAAAGGTAATCAAACGGCCAAATTACCCTAGTTGCCGGAATAAAGATAATTTCAAAATGTAAAAAAAACCGCTCTATTGTTGAACTATTTTTGTAACCATGTACTAAACAACGTAGCACTTTAAGGTTTTAATTCTGACCTGCATCAGGTTACGTATCTCATCATTCCTTTCTATTATGTTGTAGTTATAAACTGTACCTCGCTCTCGGTAAATCCAAAAGGTCCTTTGCGCATGAGCAGCTGTAGCAATCATTACGGATCAAGATGTATCTTCTCCTGTGATATTGGTCATCAGTTAAATGGTTCATCAACTCTGACATGCGTTACCTCTGGTAACAGGCCTCCGGGATTCTGGGACAACCCTATGCCTGTATGTCAAAGTAAGTTTATAAAACGGCAATAACGTGGCCTTGTAACGGATGAAAATTACACGAGCTTGATGTTGTGAATAAACTGTAACTTTTTTCTTTTTTAGTTATCAACTGTCCTCAATTGACCACCCCACCTAAAGCCGTACCGCTGACCGTTCCCTGCACCAGTACGTACGGGTCAAACTGCTCATATTCCTGTCAAACTGGATATACCAGTTTAACTGGAAATGTTACAAGAACATGTCTGTCGTCGGGCAATTGGAGTGGTAGCGATATCAGATGTACAGGTAACTAATCTCACATGAAATGCGTTTTCAATTTCATACATGACCGGTGTAACTTTCAATGTACCCTCCCACGTGCACGTTTCTAGGGTTCGTCTCGCGTTCCTCCACATAACAAAGCCCTTAGTTAACCTCAGCAGAAGGCTACTTAGAATGATTAGCTTACTTGTTTGTGTTGAATAGCTCTTCCCAGATAAAGAAACTCTCTTTGTGGGATAATTTCAAACTTTTACCTGTAATCAAAAGCTGATTATCTGTTACAGATGTTGATCCGCCATCTTTTGGCTCAACATGTCCATCAAGCCCGCTGATTACGCATGCAGAACGAGAGAAATTTTCAGCCTTGGTGACCTGGACCGAGCCAGTTGCCACTGACAGCACGGGAGTTTCACCGACAGTGACGTCAAATCACCAGTCGCCAACAAGGTTCAGTCAAGGAACTCACGTGATCACATACACAGCTCTGGACCAATCAGGAAATAAGGCTACTTGTAGCTTTACAGTTCAAGTGTTAGGTAACAATATTAATCACAATCGTACGTATTTCCACCTGACTTGAAAGGGTTCTGTATCTTTTGGGCATCAGCTGCCAGAAAGAAGGGAACGAAACGCCGCAAATCATGAACGTAAAAATTCAGAGTCACACAAAGTGATGTTTGATTGAAGTTACGACACAAGAAATGAGAAAAAATACTGCTTTCTTTCTGCTGGGAAATAATCATAGATAAAAGCAATTATTAAAGTAACTGGCTCCAGGACCGGAGTTTCCAATCACAGTAAACCCTTATCATATGTAGTTTTTTGTTAACTGTACGGGGTTCTTCTGATAATACCTGGACAATGTTCTGCTGGTAATTGTGTAATGCATCAGGTTATGTTACTTATCATTCCTTTCCCTTATGTTCTAGTTATAAACTGTACATCACTCACCGTAAATCCAAAAGGTCCTATGCGCATGAGCAGCTGTAGTAACCATTACGGATCAAGATGTAACTTCTCCTGTGATATTGGTCATCAGTTAAATGGTTCATCAACACTGACATGCGTTACCTCTGGTAACAGGCCTCCGGGATTCTGGGACAGCCCTATGCCTGTATGTCAAAGTAAGTTTATAAAACGGCAATAACGTGGCCTTGCAACGGATGAAAATTACACGAGCTTGATGTCGTGAATAAACTGTAACTTTTTTCATTTTCAGTTATCAACTGTCCTCCATTGACCAGCCCACCTAAAGCTGTACCGCTGACCGTTTCCTGCACCAGTACCTACGGGTCAAACTGCTCATATTCCTGTCAAACTGGATATACCAGTTTGACTGGAAATGTTACAAGAACATGTCTGTCGTCAGGCAACTGGAGTGGTAGTGATATAAGATGTACAGGTATAGTAACGAATGTCACATGAAATGTGTTTCCAATTTCATGACCAGTGTAACTTGCAATGTACCCTCCCACGCGCACGTTTTTAGGGTTCGTCTCGCGTTCCTCCATATAACAAAGCCCTTCGTTAAACTCTGCAGAAGGTTACTTAGAATGATTAGCTTACTTGTTTGTGTTGAATAGCCCTTCCCAAATAAAGAAACTCTCCTTGTGGGATAATTTCAAACTTTTACCTGTAATCAAAAGCTGATTATCTGTTACAGATGTTGATCCGCCTTCTTTTGGCTCAACATGTCCTTCAAGCCCACTGATAGCCTTTGCAGAACGAGAGAAATTTTCAACCTTAGTGAACTGGACCGACCCAGTTGCCACTGACAGCTCAGGAGTTTCTCCAACAGTGACCTCAAATTACCAGTCGCCAACAAGGTTCAGTCAAGGATTACACGTGATCATATACACAGCTGTGGATCAATCAGGAAACAAGGCTGTTTGCAACTTCACAGTCCACGTTTTAGGTACCAAATAGTCACTTCCACTTCAAAACTTTTAAAAACATCAAAAGCTTGTGAGGGAGAAAAGAAAGGTAGCAGTTTCGAAATACATACACCCTCTCTCTTGGCATCAGACCAAAGACTCTTGCTGCTAATTTGGAAACATTTACGTTATGTTTTCCAGTTATCAACTGCACGTCGCTCAGTGTAACCCCTGGAGGTCCTTTGCGCATGAGCAGCTGTGGTAATCATTTTGGATCAACATGTAACTTCTCCTGTGATATTGGCCATCGGGTAAATGGCTCATCAACATTAACATGCGTTACCATTGGTAACCGGCCTCCGGGATTCTGGGACAGTCTTATACCTGTATGTCAAAGTAAGTTTATAGAACGACAATAACGTGGCCTTGGTGCGGATAAAAATTACACGAGCTTGATGTCTTGAATAAACCCGCAACATTTTCATTTTCAGTTATCAACTGTCCTCCATTGACCACCCCACCTAAAGCCGTATCGCTGACCGTTCCCTGTACCAGTACGTATGGGTCAAACTGCTTATATTCCTGTCAAACTGGATATACCAGTTTAACTGGAAATGTTACAAGAACATGTCTGTCTTCAGGCAATTGGAGTGGTAGTGATATCAGATGCACAGGTAACTAATCTTACATGAAATTTGTTTCTTGTTTTATAAACAAAAATGCCTGTAGTGACAAACTAGTTATTTTGGGGTTTTGCTGATAGACAAAAGCTATCGTAGGGAGACATCTCGTTAAATTGTAATTTCTTTGAGGAATAGCTGTTAATATATTTCAGATATATTTCCGCCGTCATTTGGCTCATCATGTCCCTCAAGCCCGTTGATATTCTGCGCCGAACGAGATAAATTCTCAGCCTTGGTGAACTGGACCGAGCCAGTTGCCGCTGACAGCTCAGGAGTTTCCCCCTTAATGATGTCAAATTATCGGTCGCCTGCAAGGTTCAGCCAAGGAACTCACGTGATCACATATACTGCTGTGGATCAATCTGGAAACAAAGCTACTTGCAACTTTACAGTTCAAGTATTAGGTAAGAATAAATCAGCCAAGGAAACAAAGTAATGCAGCAAATAATTAATTGCTTCCCTGTTTCTTTATGTTCTAGTCATCAATTGTACATTGCTGTCAGTAAAGCCTAACGGGCCTTTGCGCATGAGCAACTGTGGTAATCATTACGGATCAAGATGTAACTTCTCCTGTGATATTGGGCATCAGTTGAGTGGCTCATCAACATTAACATGCCTCGCCTATGGTAATCGACCGCCAGCATTTTGGGACAAACCTCTACCTGTATGTCAAGGTTAGTCTCGACAAGACGAGTTGTTCTTTGTTAGATTGAAAACTATACCTTATTTCGCTACCCACCACTGGTTTCCCCGCGAAATAACGTCTGAGGAAGAAGGGCAGAAAATTGCCTCATCCAATCAGAAGAACTACCCAGATCTGGGTGGTGACAGGTCATCAGTATGGAATTTTTGCGCTCGTTCCTCAGACGTCGTTTCGCGGGAAACCAGTAGTAGCGTCACAAAATGTCGGCTGTTATTTCAGGCTATTTATTAGTTCTCAATTGCTATTTTTTTAGTTATCAACTGTTCTCAGCTGATCACTCCAGCTAAAGGGGTTTTGCTGACCGTTCCCTGCAAGCGAAGTTACAGGTCAAACTGCTCATATTCCTGCCAACCTGGATATGCCAGTCTAATCGGAAATGTTACAAGAACATGTTTATCGTCAGGAAAATGGAGTGGTAGCAACATCAAATGTACAGGTAGTACATTTACCATTATCATCCTAAACATAAATAATAATAATAATAATAATAATAATAGCAATCTTTATTGGAGAATATCTAATCTAGTTCAGTCGCAAGTGCTTTACCGAGGGTCCGCCTACTGAATTACAAAATTACTTAACACTAATACGATAACGATATAACAAAACAATAAGTTTAATATGTAAAGAGTCTATGACTAATATCCATAGCTACAAAAAATGGAAATGAAAATAAAACGTTACTGTCCATAAGGTGCATTAAACGAATATTTTTTATACCTCTACTCGCCTGCACTTCGTGTTAGAATTGTTAATTCCCTAACCTCAATATAAAGTAACACCATAGGGTAACAAAAAACGTTCCAGCTGCTAATAACACAGTTGCACGCACCAGCCAAATCTCTCTTAAAACTAGAATTTATTGTATGACTATTATATGGATTTCAGATGTTGAGCCGCCATCATTTGGTTCTTCATGTCCTACTGGGCCGCTTGTAGCATACGCTGAAAGAGAAAGGTTCTCAGCTTTAGTGAACTGGACGGTGCCAGGTGCCACTGACAACTCAGGGGAGGTACCTACAGTGACGTCAAATTTCTATCCACCTCGAAGGTTCAGCCAAGGAACTCACGTGATCACATACACAGCTTTGGACCAATCAGGAAACAATGCTACCTGTACATTTACAATTGAACTCACAGGTAACGAAAAAGTCTCTGGAGACGTATTTTATGACACGTGTTATCCAAATTAAGATGTTTGTGCGAAGTAACGACTACAAAAACTAATCACCGGTGTTTATTATCATTATTTTTTTTTTTGCAGTTATCAACTGCACTATGCTGACTGTAGATCTTGGAAATCCTTTGCGTTTGAGCAACTGTGGAAATAATTTTGGATCGAAGTGTAATTTCTCCTGTGCGATCGGTCATCGTTTGAACGGTTCATCGACATTAACATGTGTTGCCCCTGGTAACAGACCTCCAGGATTCTGGGACAATTCTACACCTGTCTGTCAAAGTGGGTTTGGATCAATTTAGGTTTGCAGGAACTGTCCACCTACCCCTCCCCTAAGCGAACATTTTGCCCTACGTAAAAGAAGTAGAGAAGTAAGTGTTAATGCTGACTAAGGGGAGGGATAGGTGGTCAGTTCCCGAAAACCTAAATTGATAGTGTGTTACTTTAATGATTAAAAGACGTCCTTGTTGTAGTGTGGTTTTCAGTCATTTCATACTCACCCATTTATAAGTTGAAATTTAACCTTTTCGCCTCTCTTTTCTATTTGTTACAGTTGTCAAGTGTCCCACGTTGGTTATTCCCCCAAAAGCTATACTGTCGACCATTCCCTGCACCACGACTTACGGGTCAAACTGTTCCTTTTCTTGCCAAAGTGGGTATTCAAGCTTAACTGGGAATGTCACAAGAACCTGTTTGGCATCTGGAGAATGGAGTGGAAAAGCTATTAACTGTACAGGTAAAAAAATATAAACCACCTTATTAAGCTTCTGTCAATATTTATAAAACCACAAAAGTTAAGTGGATATCTTGATTTTAAACATTACTTCTTCTGTCATTTATCCTTCAATCAGGCGGTGTATGTAGGTATAACATTTCTGACTAGTTTTAGTAAACCTACAATTTTCGTCGTCGTACATTATCGACAACCTTAGTGCCAAGGGAGGATTCATTTGCAGCAAACTTGAAAAGCCATCAAATTTGCCCGGTTGAATTATTATAAGCTTAAAGACAACAAAACATATGTTCTAGATAGCAAACTCGACGCTAAACGCGCATGATAATAGAGAGGAATCCACGGTAAGTGTAAAGCTTCTTCCTTTGAGGCGTTGGGCGCAGTAACTCACTCACTCACTTAATTTCTTCATCCTCTCTGGCACAGTACAGAAGGGCAAAATAATACGTCGCCACTTATCCTTGTCCTGAGGTTTGGCCTGCCCCTCACCCCACGTTCAACTCATTTTCTCCAGCTCTTCACCATTCTCTGCCAGTTGGTTTTTAGCTGGCTTCTTTTCCATCTCGTAGTTTGAGTCTATCTCGTGGTATCTCTATTACTTAATTAATAGTCTGGGCAATTATTAAATTAACTTAAAAATGCGTTTGTATCTCAGATGTTGAGCCTCCATCGTTTGGTTCTTCATGTCCTACTGGCCTAGTGATAGCATATGCAGAATGGGATAAGTTTTCAGCCGTGGTGAACTGGACCGAGCCGGTTGCTACGGACAACTCAGGGCTGTCACCTAAAGTGACGACAAATTATCATTCACCTCAAAGGTTTGGTGAAGGAACTCACGTGATCGTATATAATGCAATGGACCAATCAGGAAACAAGGCTACTTGCACATTTAGAGTTGTTGTGACAGGTATAACAAATTATCTTGTTGGTGTCACGTACATTATGCTATTTAGCCTGCCTCGTACCTCGTTCCCAGACGTCTTTCTCTCGGTGAAAACTTGCGTGCAAAGGAAAGCGGAAAGGAGAAAACGAGCGATGCCCTTCGTCACACGTCACTTACCTTTCGAGCTCGCCTTTCTGCGAAAAACGAAGCGCCTGAGGAGGGGGCAGCTATTTAGCTCCTTACGAGAGAAACCTCTATCATTTTAATGACTTCATGACGGCAATACCTCAGGAAAATGGTCTGTTGTATTATTTTCTTTCAGTTATCAATTGCACGACGCTGACAGTAGCTTCTGGAGGTCCATTGCGCATGAACAGGTGTGGGAATCATTTTGGATCAAAGTGTAATTTCTCCTGTGCGGTTGGTCATCGTTTGAATGGCTCATCGGCGCTAACGTGTGTTGCCCCTGGAAACAGGCCTCCAGGATTCTGGGACCATCCCATGCCTTTCTGTGAAGGTTTGTCTTACTTATTCCTTTATCTTCAAGCCACTAGCTTTTTAGTTTTAAACACCAGAAGGGTGTTTGATGTCTTACTCAAACGCGGAAAAGTGCTCAGGGTGCCCAGTCTCCTTTAGAAGTTACGAGTTTGAAATAGCTGGTCTAAAAAGCGATAAATAAAAAAAGGTGACAAGCTACGCGCTTTGAAGTCAATTTATGAAATGTTTGTTCGTCGTTAATTGGTTACCTTGTAGCGTTTTCGAGACTTTTGGATACTGCATGAGACACCCTGAAAAGTTCGTACCGTTTTGACACGGTCGCATTTTCAAGTTTTCCAGAAATCTTGTTTCATTTTTGTTTATCTAGTTATCAACTGCCCTGTGTTGGATTCTCCGCCAAAATCGGCGCTATTAACCATTCCCTGTGTAAGAACTTATGGATCAAAGTGTTCGTTCACCTGCCAAACTGGCTACTCAAGCTTAACAGGAAACGTGACAAGAACATGCTTGGCTTCTGGACTCTGGAGTGGGAACAGCATTAACTGCTCAGGTAGAATGACTTCCTTGTTTTATATCAACCAGAACCCAGTTGTTCAAAAGATGGTTGGTGATATCCACAGGATAAACCTCTATCAAGTGAAGGCGTGCAATTGGTCTGCCCAATCGGCTTCTCCACTGGAGAGAGATTTATCCGATGGATAGCGCTATCCATCTTTTGTGCAACTGGGGCCTGATCTGGCCGTAGGTGATACATACCTTTTGCACATTTTAAGGTCCTTGAGATAAATAAGTGCGAAAAAGAGTCCTCGATGTTTCACTAAGCTGTTCGTTCGTTCGTTTGTTTGTTTGTTTGTTTTTCAGACATTCTCGCACCGTCTTTCGGTGTAACATGTCCTTCTGGGCCTCTGTTAGCGTACGCCAGACGAGACTCGTTTTCTGCATTAGTCAACTGGACCGAGCCAGTTGCTACTGACAATTCAGGGGTCAAACCTAGAGTGACGTCAAATTACCAATCGCCTCAGTGGTTTGGCCAAGGAACTCACGTGATCAGATCCACTGCTGTGGACCAATCAGGAAACAAGGCTACTTGTGTCTTTGCGGTGACAGTCATAGGTAATGAAATGTTAAAAATTTTCTTAAAGAGTTGTTATGGTTAAGACTACTACTAGCCAAGATTTGAGATTAGAAAGCATTATTGTTGTTAATGGTCACGTAATTCTAAGTGACCAGTGAAGTTGGTAACTTATGGAAGCCTCAGGATGTAACGAATCAGAGCGCAGGGTCACATGATGTGAGTTCTTCGCTTTGCTTGGCTACATTTAAGGTGTTTCCCTTCACTACATTTTAGTATACTGTATTTGTCCGGTAATAAATTAAAGAATCTAAACTTATTTTCACAAAAGAGTCGATGTGAAAATTCAATTGATACACTTAGCTTTGTGATTGTCCTTATTGCTTCTTTGTACTTAGAACTTGTGGTGAGAAACATGGAATTTGGTGAATTTACTTATCATTGTTATTTTTTATCATTATTATTCAGTAATCACGTGTACACCAATGACAGTAGATCCTAAGGGTCCACTACGCATGAACAACTGTAGCTACCATTACGGCTCAAAGTGCACCTTTTCCTGTGCTGTTGGATATCGCTTGAATGGCTCATCTACAGTCACGTGCGATGCCCCAAGAGAGAGACCTCCGGGAGCATGGGACAACCCTATCCCTATGTGTCAAGGTAGGGAAAGCTGCAGTGGCGGATCCGGACCTTGATGGGAGGGGGGAGGGTGGGGAGTGGTGTCGTCCAGACCTTCAGATAAGGGGGAGGGGGGGTGGTGTCGTCCAGACCTTCAGATGGGGGATCCGGGGTGGTGTCCTTCAGATGGGGGGGGGGGGGGGATGGTGTCGTCAGACCTTTAGACCCTGTCGTCCAGACCTTCAGATAAGGGGGAGGGTGGGGGGTGTCCCAGACCTTCAGAAAGGGGGGGAGGGTGAGGGTAAGTCGTCCAGACCTTCAGATAAGGGGGGACCCGGTCTAAAAAAAAATAAGGGGCCCCCTTAGCCCCTCCGCTGGATCCGCCACTGGGTAAGCTTTATTTTGTTGGTGTTGTCATTTACTTTATCTTTGTCATTGTCATTGTCATGGTGTTCCTCTCTTTAACATAATCATGATCGTTATTTATGAACATAATTGTCATAATCATTTCGATTATTATCACAATTAGCTTATTTATGCTCATAATCCGAGTGATTTTAGTCCTGAATAGGACTATTTGTTGGCAGTAAATGACATTTCTTTGGACACCTTGCGTGGAAGTTATCTTTAGGGTCAAAGTGATGAATTATACATCTTCATTTGGTGGCGGTGTTCGTTTTAAGGGAGCTTAAGCAACAGCGTTTTTGAGCGATGGACGTCGACCGAAAGTGGACTTTTTCATCATTGGGCGGTGCTTTGGTTAAAACCCTCGGGTAAATCGTCTTTTTAAGAGAAAAGAAATTTAGAAGGCCTCACTTCCGGTTGAAGTGCGTCGCTCAAAAACGTCTTTCTTATCATTATTATCATCGTCATCATCATCGTTGTTATCAGTTATTTAAAAAAAAAATCGTTTCTTTATCTTCGTTAGTTATTCGATGCCCCTCGCTACCTATTCCAGCCAATGGAGTAAAGACAGGATGTCGTGATCCTCTATCAGAGCGTTATGGTACGATTTGCAGTTTCTCTTGTAATATTGGCTACAACCTGACCGGTTCATCAAGGCGTCAGTGTTTGGAAAATAAGACTTGGAGTGGAATCACATCCTCTTGCCAAGGTGAGCAGACTGTCCATAGGTTGCCTTTTTTTGTACAAATTGAGGGGATAAAAGACCATCCTGGTACCATAGATTAAATGACATCATAAATTATCATGGACAGTTGTTGGTCTCGTTGTCCTGCGCGATATCTTAATATAGTCCATTGTGGTGTTATAGAAAAGAAGGATGGCGATCATTTTAAATTTTACTAACTATTGGATTTTTCAGAATAGTCCTAGAGTTGAACGTTTCTTTTTTTTGCCACGCGTCAAAAAATAATATAAGATTGATCACTTCGCTGCACTCGGAAGGGTTTAAACCATGTGAAAATTAATTAGTATCGTTAATGAAATTTCTGACCCCACTTTCCTGATCCAAGCCTGTTGAAAAAATACTTGTTTCATTTTTTTTCTCGTCGAGTAAATACCAGGGCGCCGCTATACACTATATATTATGATTATCTATTTAAGTATATTCATAATTTTATTGTTTTTGTATTTCGGATTTTATGCTATACACACCACTAGGTTGTAGCTTTAACTGTCACCGTCTATTTGAAAACAAGTTGTTGATGTTGTCGATCAAAAAAAAAATTCAACTATTGTTCTCTACTTTTTTTTTAGTGATAAACTGTAGTGCACTCACTCCACCTGCCAATGGTGCCGTGTCTCCACGCTCCTGTTTAACAAGAAGCACCTATGCTCAGACCTGCAGCTTTTCTTGTGTAACAGCAGGATACGTTCTTGAGGGAACTTCTGCGAGGGCATGTGGCGGTGATGGAAAATGGTCGGAAAAGAACGACACACTTTGTAAAGGTTAATCATCTTCATGTGTATTTTTTGCTTCCCTTCTTAATCATGATGTCTATTGTATGTTATTAGACAGAGGCAGAATAAAACCATGATACGACCCGAGCCATTTGGAGGTTCTTGTGATTAGAGATTACTTGTTATTTCATAATACGAAATACAAAATCAAGCGTTAGTGGTGAGTATTACGTGAATATATAAAAGTAAATAATTGTAGTAGGAAGATGGGGTGGGGAAGGGGTTGAATGTGGTGAGGGAGAAAAATAATCTATTTCGTCTCTCATTTGCTTATCAATGTAAACGCCTCTTATCTAAGTGGAGTTTTCATCGGCTACATCTACAAGAAAAGGGTGGTGGCAGAAACAAACCAGTACTAGCTTCCTCATTAAAGCGGTCTTTAACAAAAGGATTTGCATACATTATTTACAGACAACACACCTCCTTCGTTCAACGGCACTTGTCCAAGGAACTTGGTAGAGTATGTTCCTGAATGTTCGTCGAGCATTGTGGTCTCATGGAATGAACCAATGGCGACCGATAACTCTGGTCACGTGATTATCAATCACCCCACGCTTCGGCCTCCGGTCAACCTAAGTATCGGCCTTTACAGTCTTCATTATTCGGCGAAAGATGGCGAAGGAAACATTGTTAATTGCACATTTCTTGTACAAGTCGCAAGTAAGCCATTTCTTCGTTGTTACAACAGTCATCTAGCCTTCACTAATGATCTGGTTGTTAAAGGCACAGTTTATTGCACTATCGCAGAAAGCGGGATTAGATTTATTAACAAATCGACAGTAATTTCCATGGTGTATTATCTTAAAAACTTTTCAAATGACGTCAAAATGTTCAAAACTCAAGTGAAACTATAATCTGCAGGCGAGTGTTTTCACAGTTTACAAAGTTTGCAAAGTATAAAATAATATTAATAGTTCCATTTCCGACAAGTTTTTTTTTGGAAAACTGCATGCGACAGATCGATAGAGAAAAACAAATTGTGCCAGCATTGTGTCATTCCCGTGGTTTATACTCTCATAGCTCACCAACGATTGGCGCGCTTGAAGTCGTTCAGTTATTGTGAAGATTCTGTGGACTCTTGAGGATACTAAGTAGATTTAGGGCTCTGCTCTTGTCTTCTACGTAGCAGCTGTTATTACCGCAAGATCTACTAAATACACAGTTAATTGTGCTGCTCTTACTATTTGTGCACAGGAAGATCCTGCCCAGTCCTTAAAGCTCCAAAATATGGCACCATAGCCTCTCTTTTGTGTGGATGGTTATTTGGTTCCCAGGTCTTACTCTCCTGTAATGTGGGATATCACCTGTTGGGATCGGCCGTGAGATCATGTAAAGAAGATGGTAGATGGTCAGGCAACACAACTTCATGCCAGAGTAAGAAATCAACATAGTGCCAGTCCGCGTCAAAACGAGTTATTTTAATAAAATTGCTAATAAGGTGGTATTTTCACAGATTAGTAGTGTGTGAACTGATTTATAATTACCCAAATCAGTGGTAAAGGTCTTTGCACGACTGCTAGCTAGATTTGACCGTTCTTTGAATTAGGGTCTTTTACTGAAGTAATGTAGTTGGCGAGCAATCTCACACGGCGCTTCCAGGGTAGGGGGCAGAAAGGCAAGAATAATTTTTTTTTTTCGTCTCCCTCCCCCTAAACCCCTACGCCCATCCCCTTAGTACATTTGAAACTAAGATGGCCGCACGTAACAGTAAGCGCTCGATCTCGACAATGTTACGGAGAAGTAAGGGGACTGGTAACAGTCTACGCTGAGATATAAGGTATGGGAGATGATTAGATTTTATCCACTTTCTTTTCAAAGTCGTCACTTGTACTCCGCTGGTCACACCACTCCATGCAGTAAAGCAGATCGCGCCTTGTCCCAATACGTATGGATCAAGCTGTACATTCTCCTGTCAAACCGGATATACCAGCTCCAAAGGAAATATTACAAGGACGTGTCTAGCTTCTGGGAAATGGAGTGAGAGCGACATCAACTGTACAGGTATTCAAACATTAAGTCGTCTCCTCTCTTTGAGGAAAACTAAAAAGTATGGAACAAGCTCTCTTAAGCACAGAGATGGATACAGCTGAGGTCCATATAACTACTACCTTTGCCATACGGACAACAAGATCTATTATTAAAAGTTCTCTTAGGGACAGAGTTCGATACCAAAGTCCACTTAACTCCTACCCCTGCGATACGGACACCCCTGTCATTCCTACGTCCCTAAGTCTGGTTTGAGTTCATGTTAAGATGGGTTAACTATGGTTCAATAATAAAAAATGTTCACGTGTCTGTTCTTTGTTTAGCAATGTTGTCTCTCAAACAACATTAAAAATTAGTAATATAAAAAGTGGTCATTATAAAAATATTTTATCTGTTTATTAAAAAAGTGATAAAGGAGTAGAAACCTTCAGTCTCCTCTGTCTTTCAGCCCAGTATAAATGTTATTGTTATTGTTTACGATATATACCTAACGCTTTGTCGATTCTGTAATCTAAGCGGGTTGCCTACCTTTTTAGACATACACCCTCCAACGTTTGGAGCATCGTGTCCAACTGGCCCCTTGGTTGCGTATGCAGAACGAGGCATTTTTTCAGCATTAGTGAACTGGACCGAGCCGGTCGCAATTGACACCTCAGGGATTGTTCCTTTGGTGACGTCAAACTACCGAACCCCGCAGAGGTTCAGTCAAGGCTCTCACCTGATCACGTACACTGCTGTGGACCAATCAGGAAACAGGGCCACGTGTTCGTTTACTATCGAAGTCTTGGGTAAGAATCTTCCACTTTGCATTCCGCAACGAATTTCGTTTCGGTGTTTAGTCCTCCGAATTTGTATATTATCGGATTCGAGGAGGGGAACGCCGTAATGAGGGACGCGGGCTTCTCCCCTTTCACCTGTCTGCTCGCGCTTTCTAGTTCTGTTCACTTGGACCAAATCTGATTTTCCTGATGCCTCCACCGTAGTTCTAGCGAGCCCCACCGTAGGGTAATCGCTAAACCAAAAGAAATCTTTCTGTAAAAAATTATATCATCCTAGTTTTTAAAAGTTTAAGGGGAAGGAGTCATGGATGAGAGGACAACAGACGTGCCCTCTTGACAAAATATTTTAACATGTCAACAGTAACCTCGGACGTCAGCATACAATAATAAGCTTACTAATATACTTGTTGACTGGCATTTGTAAGTTAACATTAAACGTGGATCAGTTGATCGGGTTTTTTTGTTTTCGATGCGGAATTTTTTTTTCCCACTGTCATTAACTTTAAAACATTGAAACATTTGCTCCGTTTTGCTAGTTATCAACTGTACATCACTGATGGTTTCCCCCGGGGGTCCACTGCGCATGGCCAGCTGTGCCAACCATTATGGATCAAAATGTAATTTCTCCTGTGCGACTGGTTACCGTCTGAATGGTTCTTCAACTGTCACGTGTGTTGCCGTTGGTAACGGGCCCCAGGGATTCTGGGACAGCCCCATGCCAGTATGTCAAGGTGGGTTAAAACTAGGAATCTGTTTTTATTAATTTATTGAATGAGCAATGATTGTTATAATGCACTGATATTTTGCTTTAACCTCCTTCATCAGTTATAAGATGTCCTTCGCTATCCAGTCCAGCAAACGGAATTAAGAAGGGTTGCTCTAATCCACTTGCTGAACGCTATGGTACAATTTGCAGTTTTTCTTGCAATGTCGGCTACATCTTGACAGGCTCGCACACGCGAAAGTGCTTGGAAAATGAGGAATGGAGTGGACTCTTGTCATATTGTCAAGGTTAGCTTGCATCAAACTGGCATTTTCCTAGGTAATAATTTGAATAATAACGAAGTCCTTAGAGAAAAAATACCACAAAGTGAACTTATTACGAATAATTTACACTCCGGGAGAAACGATGCTTTGTCAATGTATTCCTTAACTCTATCGTTTGTACATAACACGAGAGAGAGTGTTCAACGGACATCCAAACACCGAGAAGTTGGAATAGAGAGAGTTATCAGACACCTGATTCAATGTTTTCTCGAGAGTTTGATCGATTTTTCTCGAAAAAGTTTCCATTTTATAGGAATCAATATTTACACCTAAGGAAGTTAAAGTTCTTTTGGGATTTCAAACTTCTTGAGGTATAAACAACTTTGCAACTATTTGTTTTTATTCTTATTTTTTTTTGTTCTCATACAGTAATAAATTGTAGTGCACTCGCTCCACCTTCCAATGGCGCCGTGTCTCCACTCTCGTGTTCATCAAGAAGCACATATTCTCAGGCCTGCAGGTTTTCTTGTGTAACAGCAGGATACGTTCTTGAGGGAACTTCTGCGAGGGTGTGTGGCGGTGATGGAAAATGGTCAGGAAAGAACGACACTCTTTGTAGAGGTACGTACACCAAGTTATTACTATGAATCCTCTTTCGATAATCTTGTTGCATCGTTTTTTAAGGTTACGTGATCGAAAGCAAATGTATAATTAACTACTCCGGCCAGATTGAAAGAGGGCTCTCTTCCCATGAAGACGTCCAAAAGATGTGTTTTAATGTCACGAAAGTTAAGTGACATCAGAGGGGTAAATTCTGTTTTCATAAACTAAAACAATTAGCCATATAGGAGAGACTATACTGGATATCGCCAACTTCTTATAAACTTTAGAGAAACGACTTTGCCCTACGCACAAGGAATATGTTAGGTTTTGAACTGACAAGAAATGAATTCAAAAATTGATTTACTTTTAGGGGGTATGCAAGTACCGTTGGAGTACCCAAACACAAACTGCCGTGTTTCTATGTGAAATAAGCTTTGCTATTTGTACGCAAATGCTTCGCGTTGTTTGGGCACTGCCCTGATCGCCATAACGTCATGTATTGCTTTTAAGAAGTAGCATTTTGATTATTTTCAGACAACACCCCTCCTTCATTCAGCGACACTTGTCCAAATAACATGGTGTCTTATGCTCCTAAATGTTCTTCCAGCGCTGTGGTCACCTGGAATGAGCCAATAGCGAAAGATAACTCTGGTCACGTGACCATCAGCTACCCTGCAATACGGCCTTCAGCCAATCTAAGTATTGGTCTGTACAATGTGCGTTACTCAGCAGCGGACGCAGAAGGAAACAGGGCGAACTGTAGCTTCATTGTACAAGTGTTAAGTAAATATGTCACATCCTTTTGTTAAAAGATTTTTAAGTACATCAAATTTATGTGCAGAACGTTTTGTTTTTACCCCACGTGAACGTGAATCAGTTTTCAGGGGAGTAAATTGTATGTGCTAATAACCCTTCAAAAGATCACAGGTCAAAATTATTTATTGATTTATTCTACCTTAAATTCAGTTTATTCTGTTTTCATTGTTTTTTGCTTGAATAGTAGCCATCGACCACAGTGAAAGCCACGTTTGTTAGGACGGATTAAGAAAATCCCCTCTCCCGCTTCATCTGAACTTTGATTGGCATAGAGTACTGAATACTCACCGCAGGAATAAATTAAATCATGTTGCCATTTACTATCAAATCTTCATTTCTCGTAGGAAAGTCTTGCCCAGCCCTCTATTCACCAATATATGGCTCCATAGTATCTCAATCGTGTGGATCGCTATTTGGTTCCCAGGCCACCTTAGCCTGTAACAAGGGCCATCGACTTTCTGGGTCACGTGTTCGTTCATGCCAAGAAGATGGAGTGTGGTCTGGCAGAAACACCTCATGCAGTAGTAAGATAAAAAGAAAACGTCAGGGACACCCCACGACAGTGTTCTGTAAAATATCGATTCGAAAACGCACATAGTGCCTAGATTTTCCGATAGTTTGAGCGCGACTAAAAATTTCTACATGACCCACCGTTCCTGTCAGGTACAATTTTCGAAGATTTTCTTATAAATTTCCTACGTTTTTTTGAAGTTTGATTTTTCACATTTTCGTCCCCAGGTTAAGCTATATTTCGAAGAAAAAAACCCCTAAATTTTCGGATTAAAAAATCTGATAGAGAGAGGAATCAGAAATATTCTTATCTTCGGAAGTCGTTTCAAAAAGATTCAAGTTGCCCTAGGATGACCGAACAGATAAAGATTTTTACAGCGTCGCTTAGAATGCATTTCTAGAGATCAAAAAGTACTTTGGATAGCCTAAAAAGGGTTTTCAACGTATTAAGGAGGAAACCGTCGTTGGGTGTCCCTACACCGGACACTTTTGTACCTTCTTTTGATCCACTTTTGTGGATTTTTAAAAACTCCACAACGTGGGCTACTACAAAGATGTTTGAGGATCCTTCAAGCGATTTGCTAGCTGTAAACATTCTATGTGCGACTTAGTAAAGGAAGAAACGGATTAATCTCGGTGTTATGCTAGTTTTGCAAAGATGTTGCTTCCGTGTTCTATCGATTTGTTGTAAATTTATCACTGGATCGAGGTATTTATTTTCTAATGGTAATCTCCTGCTCGTTTGATGAGTTTCTCACTTAATGATTTCAGTTGTCAAGTGCCCAGGTATCAAGGCACCCTCCCATGGAATGGTTGTTCCCTCTTCGTGCAAACAACCGTCTGGAGTCAATTATGATACTGACTGTTCCTTCACATGCAACACTAAGGATGGTTACCAGCTTGATGGTCCGCGCAGAGTATCGTGCCTTGAAAATGGTTCTTGGAGTGGAGATGCGAGCAAAAGTCGCTGTAAAGGTATGGAACATAGTTGATGTAATGTACACACAATAAAATCTGAAGTTAACGTCAACTGTCAACTGGATCGGTGTCGTCACCTTTTAAAATCCGCGAGGCGTCAGTTTTATGGTCTATACGCTTACAGACCATGTAGCTCTCGACCAATGGGCGCCCAGAAAATCACTGAGATGATGATAAACTGTTAAACACGATAAGATAGAGCGAGAGTAATCCGCCTTTCGCTTTGATTTCTAAACATTTTCTCATTGGAATTATCCATTTTCACTTCCTTGACAGATATTAGACCTCCCACAATTCAATGCCCTGCAGCAATGGAAGTTTCTACAGCAAGTGGGAAACCATATGCCACAGTTATGTGGAAAATTCCCGTCACCAAAGACAACTCTATTGGTCGTCTAAATCTCAGTGGCCTGGATCCTCCGCAGACGTTACAAGTTGGTACAACTAATATTACGTATTACGTCACAGACTCAGCAGGGCTCGGCAGCAGCTGTACCTTCTCTGTTCTTGTGAAAGGTAATATTTCAGTCATGCACCATCAATCAACTAGAAATCCTGTCTTGCAGAACCTCTCAAAGCTCAGTCACACCGTCTGAAACACAAACAGGGCAACGGACCAGAATCTTATAAAAAAGTGAAATTTTGTTAATCATCAAAATGAGACATCTGACGTCATCTGCCCAATACTGACTGAACTTGTTGCTAAAGAGAATAGAAGACCCTAAATTGGATACTTTTATAAATAATATGAATATAATAGGCAAAAATGACCCTTTTTTGATATAGTTTCGTTCAAGTTCATGAGGTAGTTAAGGAAAATACGAATAGTTAGGTACCTGATATACTACTGTGGGAAAGTTTATCGTGGCCTTGACAGATATTTTAGCTCTGTTCAAACAGTTACGAACTCGTCGAAACTTTCTCGCAACAGTGGTCATGAAACGATTTTTTGAGGCTTTGACACCCTCTTCCAGTTTCATTTTACAGCCACGTCTCAATCAAACTAATTTAACGATCTCCAATAATTTTCACGACAGTGACAATTTTCAGGTGAAACAAAACAAAAAGTGTAAGAAAGGAGACGGAACAAACAAAGTAACCTGCGAGCAAGCTATCCAATAATGGCGAGCGATGCGAGGCGCGAGAGACAACGCGAGTGAGCGGCGATCCTTTCGTCGCCTGCGGCTCTCGCGTGACTTCTCGAGACTTCCCCAAGCGAAGAACTCGCTCGCAGGCTACAAACTAAGCAAGGCATGTGACATGCACTCGCCATATTTTAATCTAAACGTCTTTCATCAGATCTTGAGCCACCTAGGTTTGTCTCCTGTCCGAATGATACAAAGATCATCTCCCTAACAAGAGAGTCCAAGCTGATGTTGCCAGCTGTTGTTGCCACGGATAATGTGGGTGTGACAGAGATTACGACAAGCATTCCAAATGGAACTGAAGTCGAGTGGGGAGAATACGAAGTAACTTACACCGCATCAGATAAGGCGAAAAATACTGCTTCCTGCTCATTTGATATAACAATAGCCGGTAAGAATATGTATCTTAAGATGTTTTGTTAACTTCTAGTTGAAGCAGATGATGATGATGATGATGATGATGGTAACGATAATGATGATAATGATGGTGGCAGTGCTGGTGACGATGCTGCTGCCGCTGCTCACGACAATGATGAAGATGATGATAATGATTTCTTCTTTTTATTGCATGAAATCCACATATAAAGAGTGGTTTCTGCTTCTTTCTATTTAGAGAACTCACCATTACAGTTTAAAGTCTACTGTATAATTGTACTTAACCTTGGTTTTGCCTATGTTTTTGCCATATAACTTTTTGCCATCCTGTACCTTAACGAAACATTATCATGACACTTGGAACTCTTGCCCTTCCACAGACACGTGAGTTGAGGCATGTTCAAGTTAACGCTCTTTAACGGTGTGTGCCACACGAGAAATTGCACAGGTAAACTCTCATTATGCTCTGTTGTTATAGCATACTGATGAGCTTCATTTTTTACGTCCTAGATTCCTATTGTGAAAAGTTATCACCACCAGAGAATGGAGCCATAACCTGTGAGTCATGGAGGGCTGGGCTTATGTGTACGGTGCATTGTAATGAGGGGTATGACATGGCTTTTCGACCGCGCCCTTGGTATTACTGCGAATCTGACGGGAACTGGAGGAAAGGCAATACAAAATGGAGTAAAAAGCCTACCGTTCCTGAATGCTCAGGTACGAAAATAGCGCAGGCAACAGCTTCCTCGCTGACAATTTCCTCAAGCGGGGCTCTTAGCGTTGGCCCCTGCTTTTCTCGTTATTTTCTTTGATGCCCTACGCGACAGAAGGATCTTCAGGATTCTTGAGAGGTCTACATCATGCTAAATGGCGTTTGCATCGCGGGAGAGAAAATGAGACGCCGTTATGCTGTTATGAATTCAACATCTTTCGCACAATTTGTTACTAAAGTTCTTGATTGGTTCTAGTGACTAAGTCGGATTTAGGAAGGTCTGTTTTCGGTGTCAAATGAAGTCTGAGCCACGCTTAGAATGGTCTGGTTTAGGGGTTAAACATTAATTTTTTTTTTTACTTACGGGATTAAGCTCCTTTCCCGATGGACTAAGTCCTTCGTATTTAGTGAGCGCCATACAGTAGGGAAGGAAAGGGAAGGATTCCCGACTATTTACATAACTTTCTTTCCGATCACTTAAACATCATATCTTCATATTTCAGGAAAGCACGAGCCGAAAATTGTTGTGTTTTCTGGGAGATATTACTATCTCACTAACAAGTGCAGGGGTGAGGAGCTGAATGAGGAGATTGCGGATAAGTTTATCGGAATCTTAAAAAGCACTACGTCTGGATGGGGTCAAGGTTGTCGCGATTATCCACACTTATGTAAGATTGAAGATGTCGAAGTGTCGTGTGGAGAATCTCGAGTAGAGAGAGATGTCATTGGGGAGAACCAGACAGCGAAGATTCCTTTAACCATCAGTTTCATGCTTAAAATTCCTTTGCTAAGCTACAACAATGAGTCCCGAAATCTCAACCAGACGCTTCAGCAAATTTTAAGTAACATATTAGGAGCCCTCCTCAATGTGGACTTGGCGTTTAACACAAGTGGAGTAGTTTTCCAAAGCGACCCATCCAGACTGCTAGAAATGCGCCTGTTCCATCTTATTTGTGACGAAGGGCAAGTGCTTATTGGAGAAGCATGCGGTAAGAATTGCTTCTCCTGATTCAAGACTTCTTCATGGGTTGGTTTTGATGACTTTGTAACTGCGAAGTTAAATTAAGGGGGACCGGGGGTCAAGATCAAGAAGAAAACACCGGGCCAATTTTGCGCTCAGGTTATATTCAAATGGAAGGTCTTAGTGGAAAATGTACCATGAACTAGTATAAAGCAGGAAAAGGAAAGTCATTAATCGAAAGAGTGTGAACCGAACTAAAAGAGAAAGACTACTTAACTTAGCTACCCAGTATTGCCCAGCAGTACCAAACAAAATCATTGGGTGTCTTTCTTTTAGCAAATACTTTACTGCTATGAGGTTCTTTCCGGATAGCGTTAGTGGCTAAGCAATTACTATTAATAAGAAATCTCTTGCTAATATATTATGATTAGTTGACTGTGTTGAAGATTGCCATCGTAGTTTTTGTACTTATTCCGTCTGGAGAGCATTCGACAAATATAACAGAGACGAAACTAAACTTGTTCTCATTTTCCTTATGTTATACTACAACATGAGAAATTTCTGCAGTTTGATTGGCTTAGAGCAGTGGTATTTCAGCTTAATTTGAAATACCTACATGTGAAAATTACAAAACCTTTGCGGGTAGTAGTATAAAGGAATAATAGCATTCGACAAATATAACAGAGAAGAAACTTAACTTGTTCTCATTTTCCTTATGTAATAGTGAACTGTCCGCTTGGCTACTACTTAAACGGCAGCAGCTGTGAAGCATGCGCAGTGAATCATTACCAGGATCAAGAGGCCCAGACCTCCTGTATAGCATGTACATCCGGGAAATCAACATCCGGGAAGCAAGCATCAAAAAGACTGCAAGACTGCCAAGGTAAAAAAAGTATACTGTGGTTGTTCTTATCTCAATATACTTCACTTCAATTCTTCCTGATTGGTAGATTTATTTATCTTATCGTTCGATTTATCAATACTCTTGTGTTAGCTTTATAGTGCAGATACTTAAACCGGGACACTTGAAAGAAGATCATCCAGTCACAACATTTTCTGAAAACAACAGATTCTCAATTTTTTTTTGGAAACCGACCAAAAAAATTCAAAGTTCAACTGTGCAAGCGTTGAAAACTTTCAAACCGTTGAACTTACCTGACTTCTTAGGAAACATCCCTCAAATAAATGAATATTATTGGTCCGTTTGTGTTGTCCGTTTGCATAAAAACTTGAGAAACTTTTGTTTTCAGAAAGTTTTTCCAGTGATATTCATTTACATATACTAATGTCGCAAAATGTTTTATCGCATCATCTAACACCAAAACAACTACAATAACAACAGCAAACAAAAGTTGCACATTAAGTACATTCTTTTAGTATTGCAGTAAAAACTCTTTATCTCTCGCAATACGCAACATACAAATTTAAGATATAATACAGTTATACTTATTACGGAAAATTATCAAGGCTTGGTCCCAAAGATATCAAACCTCACTGACCACCTAACGACCTCAAGAACAAAGGCTTGGTCCTTTTGTTTACCGAGTTAAGAATCACCCCATGTAAAGGAATCCAAGACAGTCTTGACGGCCGTAATTCCAAGGAATCCGGAAACCCACCAATAATTGAATCCGGAATCCTGAATCCAACATCCACTGATAAAGATTAGAATCAGAATCCAGTGCCTGGAAGTATTCCGGATTCCAAAGCCCAAAATTCCGAATACCACAAGCCACAATTTTTCGGATTTTGAAATCCGCATTCTCTTACATGCGACGATTTTGACTAAATATAATATTTTTATTATATTATTTTTTTTTCTTCCATGTAGAAATGCCCCAGGCATCTGCATCTACTCATCAGGGACTTTCCAAGCCAGTTTTCGTTTCTATCATCGCAGCTGCCGTTATCTTGGTTGTTGTGCTTATTTCTGTTGCAATTTGTTACGCACGGAAACGCTGTGGGTGAGTTAAATTGCTTCCTTTCGTTTTGTAACAACTTGTTGGTTACGAGCACCTGTTTGAGGAGTCTTTTTGTCCAAAGTATTGAAATATGTTTAAACTTTCGAACTTACGACGGGGTCATGGGGCCGAAAGCCTCATTTTACGGTGACAAAGTTAGCACTGTCTATTTGTCCCGGGAATTCATTGTGAGAATGATGTGTTTGTCGGACAAACATAAATTTTTCTGTGGGTATTTAGTCACGACAAGGCTTGTTCCAAAAGGCCGACATTATTTTTTTGCAATGAAAACAGGTGTTTTTCTTTTAGAGTAATGCTGATCTTAGATTTTTCTCTTACAGCTTACGCTCTTCATCTATAGTATATTCACAAGTTATATTCGATATACATCTTGTGATTTAATTTTGTTCTTACTTAGTTCGAATTGGGTGATCTTAGGCATTATAGTCAGGGGCGGATCTAGGGGGAGGGTGCAGGGGGTGCGCACCCCCCCCCCCGAGATGACCTGCGGTTTTTTAATACAACTGGTATTCTGCAAAAAAAAACTATGTGGTTTATTGGTGTTGAAGTAGAACAAGAGACGAGTGCACCCCCTCCTAAAAAAAATCCTGGATCCGCCCCTGATAGTTTAAGATAATCCCCCCCCCCAAGACAGATTCCATCAGGAAAGTGAGTATTTTTAATTTTCAGTGGACAAAAACCAAAGAAGGGGTAAGGAAAACACAGGTAAAATTTCATGCGTCATATTTCTTTATTTGAAATTTTAATTTTAATTTCCCGGGCTCCCATAAGAAATTTTCGTTGGTGTTATTACAGATAACTAACGTCCATAGCCCTTGAAAAGTGTAAAAAAAAAAAAAAAGAAAAAAAGAATGCAATGTGCCTCAAATTATTCTGGAACAAAGGTTTTTCTCCACTGAAAATTAAAATAACTCATGAAAATTTCCTGATGTATTCCGTCTGAAGAGGATGGAAAAAATTTAGTATAAAACATTTGTTACATCAAGCCACACTATCTTCAAGCCACATAAAAATCAGGCCTTGTATTGTTTCTTGTTTGTTTGCTTTGCTTTACACCTTCCCTAATCCGGCTATACATTTTCTTTTTCATCTCTAGAAGAACGCATGCATCCGCCTTTGATAAAGACATTTTTCCAATGGGATTCGCCAACATGGCGTATGGCGAAGTGGTGGAACTCAGTCCTCACGATCTTTTAGATAGCTCGGAAGCATGAGCCCACATTTTCATCATCATTGTACATCAGTGTAACATTCAGTAGAAAAACGTTTCATGCAGCTGATCCCTAGTTTTCTTAACACATATAATCAAAACATAAAATGATTTTGAAAATACTTTGTCTATATTTTGAATTCGTTGATGAGAAGGCGCGAACGACATTCAGTATAATAGAGACAAAATTGACTAGCAACTAAGCCAACTGAGGCATAAGATTATGCACTATGACTAAAAATTTGACAGGAAATCCTACTAAAAGTTAATTTGTTAATGGAATTCAATGCCGAATCAGAGTAAATTAAAAGTACAAATTTTAGTTAAGTTTTCTTCTTGACAGTTTTCTTAGTAACGCCAAAGAACGGCAATGTTAGGAGTAACGTGAACGAACAGTTAGGAGTAATGAGAACTTATCTCAGCATCTGCTCTGGACATTTTTGTAGCACATGCTAAATAACGACCATAAAAATTAGTTTAAAAAGGAACATAACTAAGCGAGATTAGTTCCGCTATTAGAGCACATGGTGAAATGTAGAAAATAACCTCTTCGTAGTAAATATAATTTTATTTGCACAAGGCATGAAAAAACAAAACAATTAAACATGACTTTGAGTCCGCAATGGCTCCTGGTGTTCTACGTATGCCTATTTGACTTCTTTTCATCATTTTGAAAACTTCACCAAATAGCTTCCTCTACTTACCCATCCCCACACAGCTCAAGCACGACATGCCCCTCCCTACATATGTATTGTTTGAACTTTAATTCGCCTCTTAAGAAACAAGAAAGAGGCTGGAACACCGTTTCTGTTTCTGTAATCGTTACTAGGGACGTTAGTAGGGGCATGTCAGTCAGCTGATCGCAGGGGTCCCTAAAAACCATCCCAGAAGTCTTTGCGAAAGTCAACTCGGTCCAGTTCCTTGCTCCTTTCTAAAGTCGCGATTCGAGCCTTGGAAGCCGTGTTGACTATCTAAACACGTCTTTAACCATTATTTCTTGGAGAATGTTGAGTTAGAACTGAAATAGGAAGAAATTTGAAAGATTAGACCAACCTCCGAGGCTAACCTCGTAAGAAATGGCGACTAGGAAAATCAATGTTTCAATGAAAGGTGAAGAAGGACTTGTTACCAATAAATAAAAACATCCCCAAATAGTACTGCTAGGCACGTTTTGACCAAAAAAGAGGAAACTTTACTTGGCGAAATCGATATCGATAAGTTTCAAGTCCTTCTTACATATCTAAAACATCTGCAAAAGACTTTTTCGGCATTGTTTGACCCCTTTAGAAAGTTCGATATGGCGAAAAAAGCAAATCTTTTTTTAAGACTGCTATACAAGGCCTTGTCACAGACTTTTTTTTTTGGACGACGCAGCGCCATCCTGGAAGTATTATTTCCTCTATTTCTACCCCAGCTTTGACCAAACAAGGCAACTTTTGGAACAAACTCATGGGTTAATATGGCAACTAATAAGCAGAATAAATATCCTCATAAATATTCTAAAAGGTTTTGTTGCCTCATCAAGAGAAATAACCCTAACCCTAACCAAAATCATGGTCTATCCCCTTCGAAAAACTGGCAAAATCTTTATCCTTCGCGAGTAGCCCGCGCGCGCGTCTTTCCTGACCGTGTATTCGTTTTTGTCTAGGACACTGGAAACTAAGAGTAATTTAAATATGGCGGAGAATGGCGGGGTGGAAGGCATCGTTGTTTTTCAACATCTCTTTTATAAGGTTAGTTGACGTTATTTGATATATAAAACAGTTAGAACCTTGTGAAAGATAATTTAAAATGTTTTAGAAGTGTCTGATCCTATTGCTGCCTTTTAGTTTGGCTGGAAACTGTATTGTCAGACTCTTCAGCATTCACAACGTTTACTGGAAAATATTGAAAAGAAATTAAGCATTTGCTTTAGATCGTGCTCTTGATATTCACAGTTTCTAATTCTCATACATTTTAAAGGCACCGTAGACTGTATCCGCTTAGCGATTTACATCTTCGTCGGCGTTAAATTAAAATATCTTGAAGTTCACTATGAATAAACAACATTGTAGCCATGTTTAGTTGCATGATTGGTACTTTTTTTAATCAGGCCAGGAGCGACTGTTGACATTGTTTCTCCTCTAAATGGCCTGTCCCTCTCGCAGTTTATTCGTATCATGTAGGGTTATCAGCCTCGTGTTCTTGGTATAAGCACCTGTGGCCTAGACGGTGGTTGAAGCGTTGGTCTGTAAACATACACACAAGCATACAATAGCATAATGTCACTTCTTATAACCAAATGCCTGATAAAAAAGTGCTTATATTCCTGCCAGGAGAAATGGCTACCATTACGTTACTCATTATCATCATCATCACTATTTATTATCATCATCACCATCATCATCATCATCACAGGGCAAGAAAAAAGTCCCATCCAGTAGTCTGGGACAAGAAGACCTTCTTGCTGGGCAAGTAGCTTTTAAAGCTTACTTGACCATAGGGCGAGGGTCCAAGCATTAGTCATTCTCTCACAAAATCATTAACCGAGACCAGCAAGAAGTGGCCCCAGGCAATCAAAAAATGTGAAAGCAGCTTGCGCAAAGGATAAACTGGAATTCCAGTTTTTTACAGGCACTTATCATCATCATCATCATCATCATCATCATCATCATTATCAGAACTAATACGATTGTGAGATCGGTCAGTACAAAATGCAGACTGCAGACTGCAGACTGCTGCAGACCATTGTTTTCACCATGCAAAGGTGAACGGGACATCAACAGTCCCACTGTTTTCTAACCGTGAAAACAGTGGTCTGCAGTCAATCTGGGATAATGGGATAAAAATGCAGGTTTAAAAATGCAGTCTGACCAACTTGAAATAATGTAATATTATCTGTTTTACTTCAACAGCTTCAACCTGTTTTTCTTAGCAAGAGTGTAGTGGAGTACCATAAGATGGTTTTACAAAATACAACTTAGCAGGTTTGTTGCATTTTCATCTCAGGTAAACATAGTTTAAGCCTGTTGAAATAATTATGTTAGGGCCATACAGTGAAGAGGGTACGGTGGCAGCTGGATGCTTTGGTCTTCAATTTCAGCTGTGCCCATTCCCCTTCCTTCCTAGCAAAATTGAGACATTTCATTAAATACATGTACTGTTATCTTCCATGTGAAAAATCTGAATGTCATGGGTACATAATTAGGGACCTTAAGCAAAGACGTTTTTGAGCGACGCACGTCAACCGGAAGTGAGGCCTTCTCCCTTTTTATATGCCTTGACACTAACAAACTTGTATTGCTGAGTTTCTTTTCTCTTTTAAAGACGATTTACCCGAGAGTTTCAACCAAACCGCTCCCTAATGATGCAAAAAGTCCACTTCCGGTTGACGTCCGTCGCTCAAAAACGCTGTTGCTTAAGCTCCCTATTATGTCTTTAGTTGAATCTAAATAATGGCATAGATACACCATATGCTAATATCTCCAAAAGCTTACCAACTAATGTTCACTTAGCAGAATAATAACATTGTACTGGTATTATTTATGTGAATATTCTACCACTGTACCATTAGGTTAACTCTGATTTAGTTTTAGCCTGATTTAAGTGCTAGTGAAATGAGGTTCTTTGTCAAGTTGTGTGTAGTGCTTATGGGGTGGTCCAACAGTACATGCGTCACTCGCCTACAGCTGCAATTAATGCATGCACACCCCTCCCCTGTCCCCTCCATTCAAAGCTGGGGTGTTTGTTGTTTTCTAAAGGTAGCTTGAACAGTGGCACCACATTGCATGGAGGGGATGGGGGAGGAAAAGCTATATTTTCCTCTTTTGAAGTCAGGAAAACGTCAGAAAGCCCTTTTAGGGTGAAGAGTCTCAACTCATTTTGTCGCCTATTGTGGGTGTGATAAAAGTTCTGTAGGATAGCCCAGGCTATTGGAGCTGCCTATCAGGCTACATGTAGCATGTTTCAATCATGAGTTACCCTTACCCTTATTGTTTAGGTAAACGGCAGTGAAAAGGGGAATTGCTATGCCCATATACACCATGCTCAGGGCTTGAAAACTTCAGCAACTGCTTCCCCAAAGGGCAAGTGATTTTTTTTTTTACTTTTATCTCACTCTGTACAGCTTCTGATCCTTTCTCTGTTATCATATGTCAATTAATGTATTTAATTATTGTAACATTCTTTATTTCAGGCAAGATGTCACAAACAGACTGGATCAAGACTTCAGCATCCTGAATTTATTGAAGCTGGTTATCTTTGGTACTGTGAGTGTTGTACAAGTTACTTTGTAATCCAACTCTTGAGTGAACCAGATAAATAATTCTGGGCCTTCTTGTTAAAAGCATCATTGAGGAAGCTTTATTATCCTTTTCAGTGGCCATTCCTTCCCACTCTGAAGATGGAATGTAAGAATATTCCAAGTAAACTTGTAAGAAAATTGAGTCAGAAACTTGCATAATTTGGAAGGTTTCTATCCTGAAACTACAAACCACAATGTTGCAAAATTATCTGATTCTTGGCTTGTTTCAATGTTTGGCAAACCTGAAACAATATTGATCTTGTTTGTTTATTGTTTGACACACAATCTGAAAATTAGTCACTTTTGATACTATCGTCTGGCTTTGTTCTGAGACCTGCATTAAAGCATTATCAATGATAAAAACAATATAAGTCTCCAAAAAAGTGAAAATGGAAGGTCAGTGTAAAAACATACTACCAAAATTGAAGTGGAAATTGAAAAAAATTCATCACTAAATTCAGTCTTACTGATGCCTTTGAAATAAATCTGAACATACATGTCTTTTGAATTAATAATAATATTCATATTTAAATTAACATTTTTGTCTTTTCATATAACAATATAGCTGAAAGAAGCCAGAATCTAAAAAGCATATTTCCCATGAGCAGAATGGTTTATGATTTTTTATCACTGAAGACACTCAAAAATGTTAACTGATTATTTCTCAAAAATGCACTCAAAGAAATTGTTCAACAGTACAGGACCATGAACGATTAGGAAAATAAAAGTTAAGACTTTAAGTGTATCACTTGAGTTCCTATTTTTTATACTCACAGTGTATATCTTATTTTATTTGGCATTCAATTTGGAAAGGTATGGCCACTTAAAGTCTAATTAAGCAAACTTAGTTAAGCTAATCTAGGATATTGTTTTTATAGAATGACAAGATATCAATTGAGTTTATTTGCCATTTTCACATAGACCATAAATGTACCTTTGTTAACCCCCCCAAATTTTGCATGATTATTGTTTCCAATTTCTCCTGGGTATTATAGTCATCCCAACAGAAATTGAAGACAATTTTGGATGGTTACAAGCTGCATCATGGTCTATGTGAAAGTGATGAAATAATTTCCTGTCAGTCTTTGTTTTATTTGTTTGGCATGATCCTGGATTAGTGATCTACTGCTTTTAACAAGCTGTGCCATTGTAATGTAACTAGTGTAAGGCCAAGTTCTGCTTACAAATTAATCATAAGCATTGGTCTGCAATCTACTGTGCCACCATGAAAACAGTGATCAATCTCATCAATCTCATCAACACATTGCCAATGTACAACAATGTATTGATGGATGGATTAATGGTTGAGATTTTTCCAAAGCGGTTAGTCCATGGTTTTAGTCCAAAATTGGCCATTTTTCCATCTTATTATTATAGGCAATATAGGCCAGGAAAATGCGTTTTACGATATTCCAGAAGGAAAAAACGCCTTTCTAGGCTATAAAAACAAGAAGTTCAAAAAGTCAAAAAATTCATATTTTTCCAAAGGGGTTAGTCAATGGTTTTAATTCAAAATTCGCCATTTTTCCATCTTTTTATTTAAGGCAATATAGGCCAGGAAAATGTGTTTTACGTTATTCTATAGCAAAGAATGCCTTTGTAGGCTATAAAAAGAACAGGTTCGAAAAGTTGAAAAATTGAGATTTTTCCAAAGGGGTTAGTCCAAGGTTTTAATCCAAAATTGGCCATTTTTGCATGTTTTTATTTTAGGCAAAATAGGCCAGGAAAATGTGTTTCACGATATTCTAGAAGGAAAAAATGCCTCTCTAGGCTATAAAAACAAGAAGGTCAAAAAGTCAAAAAATTGAGATTTTTCCAAAGGGGTTAGTCCACGGTTTATGTCCAAAATTGGCCATTTTTGCATGTTTTTATTTTTGGCAATAGAGGCCAGGAAAATGTGTTTTACGATATTCTAGCACGAAAAAACGCCTTTTAAGGCTGTAAAAACAAGAAGTTGAAAAAGTCGAAAAATTGAGATTTTTCCAAAGGGGTTAGTGTATGCTTTTTGGTCCAAAATTGGTCATTTTTGCATGTTTTTATTTTAGACGAAATAGGCCAGGAAAATGTGTTTTACGATATTTTAGAAGGAAAAAACCCCTTTCTAGGCTATGAAAACAAGAAGTTAAAAAAGTTGAAAAATTGAGATTTTTCCATGGTTTTGGTCCAAAGTTCGTCATTTTTGCATGTTTTTATGTTAGGCATTTTAGGCCTGGAAAATGTGTTTCAGGATATTCTAGAAGGAAAAAACGCCTTTTTAGGCTATAAAAACAAGAGGTTCAAAAAGTCGAAAAATTGACATTTTTTAAAAGGGGTTAAGCCATGGTTTTGGTCCAAAAATGGCCATTTTTCCAACTTTTTTTTTTAGGCAATATAGGGTAGGAAAATGTCTTTTACGATATTCTAGAACGAAAAAACGCCTTTCTAGGCTATAAAAACAAGAAGTTAAAAAAGTCGAAAAATTGAGATTTTTCCAAAGGGGTTAGTCTATGGTTTTGGTCCAAAATTGGTCATTTTTGCATCTTTTTATTTTAGGCAAAACAGGCCAGGAAAATGTGTTTTACGATACTCTAGAGAGAAAAAATGCCTTTCTAGGCTCTAAAAACAAGAAGTTAAAAAAGTTGAAAAAGTGACATTTTTCCAAAGGGGTTAGTGCATGGTTTTGGTCCAAAATTGGTCATTTTTGCATGTTTTTATTTTAGGCATTTTAGGCCAGCAAAATGTGTTTAACGATACTGTACGTAGAAGGAAAAAACGCCTTTCTAGGCTATAAAAACACGATGTTCAAAAAGTCGAAAAATTGACATTTTTCCAAAGGGGTTAACCCATGGTTTTGGTCCAAAAATGGCCATTTTCCCAACTTTTTTTTTTTAAGGCACTATAGGCCAGGAAAATGTCTTTTACGATATTCTAGAACGAAAAAACGCCTTTCTAGGCTATAAAAACAAGGCTATATAACCCACAAATTGGCCCTTGCTTACCATAGAGTCTCCAGTAGCTCAAGTGGTTAGAGCATCCGACTAGATCACGGAGGGTCGTGGGTTCAAATCCCATCTGGGACTCGGCTTTTTTTTTTTTCCGAGTCCTCCTCAAATTAATATCATGTTGTTGTTGTTTCATCTGTAATATAAAAACAAGAAGTTAAAAAAGTAAAAAAGTTGAGATTTTTCCAAAGGGGTTAGTCCATGGTTTTGGTCCAAAATTGGTCATTTTTGCATGTTTTTATTTTAGGAATTTTAAGCCAGGAAAATGTGTTTCACGATATTCTAGAAGGAAAAAATACCTTTCTAGGCTATAAAAACAAGAAGTTCAAAAACTCGAAAAATTGAGATTTTTCTAAAGGAGGTAAGTCCATGGTTTTGGTCGAAAATTGGCTATTTTTGCATCTTTTTATTTCAGCTAATATAGTCCAGGAAAATGTCTTTTACGATATTCTAGAACGAAAAAACGCCTTTCTAGCCTATAAAAAGAAGAAGTTCAAAAAGTCGAAAAATTGACATTTTTTAAAAGAGGTTAAGTCATGGTTTTGGTCCAAAAATGGCCATTTTTCCAACTTTTTTTTTTAGGCAATATAGACCAGGAAAATGTGTTTTACGATATTTTAGAACGAAAAAACGCCCTTCTAGGCTATAAAAACAAGAAGTTAAAAAAGTCGAAAAATTGAGATTTTTCCAAAGGGGTTAACCCATGGTTTTGGTCCAAAAATGGCCATTTTCCCAACTTTTTTTTTTAGGCAATATAGGCCAGGAAAATGTCTTTTACGATATTCTAGAAGGAAAAAACGCCTTTCTAGGCTATAAAAACAAGAAGTTAAAAAACTCGAAAAATTTAGATTTTTCCAAAGGGGGTAGTCTATGGTTTTGGTCCAAAATTGGTCATTTTTGCAGGTTTTTATTTTAGACGAAATAGGCCAGGAAAATGTGTTTTACGATATTCTAGAAGGAAAAAACCCCTTTCTAGGCTATGAAAACAAGAAGTTAAAAAAGTTGAAAAATTGAGATTTTTCCAAAGGGGTTAGTCCATGGTTTTGGTCCAAAGTTCGTCATTTTTGCATGTTTTTATGTTAGGCATTTTAGGCCTGGAAAATGTGTTTCAGGATATTCTAGAAGGAAAAAACGCCTTTTTAGGCTATAAAAACAAGAAGTTCAAAAACTCGAAAAATTGACATTTTTCCAGAGGGGTTAACCCATGGTTTTGGTCCAAAAATGGCCGTTTTCCCAACTTTTTTTTTAAGGCAATATAGGCCAGGAAAATGTGTTGTACGATGTTGTAGAACGAAAAAACGCCTTTCTAGGCTATAAAAACAAGAAGTTAAGAAAGTCGAAAAGTTGAGATTTTTCCAAAGGGGTTAGTCCATGGTTTTGGTCCAAAATTGGTCATTTTTGCATGTTTTTATTTTAGGCATTTTAGGCCAGGAAAGTGTGTTTCACGATATTGTAGAAGGAAAAAACGCCTTTCTAGGCTATAAAAACAAGAAGTTCAAAAACTTGAAAAATTGAGATTTTTCTAAAGGGGGTAGTCCATGGTTTTAGTCGAAAATTGGCTATTTTTGCATGTTTTTATTTCAGGCAATATAGTCCAGGAAAATGTCTTTTACGATATTCCAGAACGGAAAAACGTCTTTCTAGCCTATAAAAAGAAGAAGTTCAAAAAGTCGAAAAATTGACATTTCTTAAAAGAGGTTAAGCCATCGTTTTGGTCCAAAAATGGCCATTTTTCCAACTTTTTTTTTTAGGCAATATAGGCCAGGAAAATGTGTTTTACGATATTGTAGAACGAAAAAACGCCCTTCTAGGCTATAAAAACAAGAAGTTAAAAAAGTCGAAAAATTGAGATTTTTCTTAAGGGGTTCACTCATGCTTTTGGTCCAAACATGGCCATTTTTTCAACTTTTTTTTTTTTTTTTTTTTAGGCAATATAGGCCAAGGAAATGTTTTTTACGATATTCTAGAACGAAAAAACGCCTTTCTAGGCTCTAAAAACAAGAAGTTAAAAAAGTCGAAAAATTGAGATTTTTCCAAAGGGGTTAGTCTATGCTTTTTGGTCCAAAATTGGTCATTTTTGCATGTTTTTATTTTAGTTCAAAAACTTCAAAAATTGAGATTTTTCTAAATGGGGGTAGTCCATGGTTTTGGTCGGAAATTGGCTATTTTTGCATGTTTTTATTTCAGGCAATATAGTCCAGGAAAATGTCTTTTACGATATTCTAGAACGAAAAAACGTCTTTCTAGCCTATAAAAAGAAGAAGTTCAAGAAGTCGAAAAATTGACATTTTTTAAAAGAGGTTAAGCCATGGTTTTGGTCCAAAAATGGCCATTTTTCCAACTTTTTTTTTTAGGCAATATAGGCCAGGAAAATGTGTTTTACGATATTCTAAAACGAAAAAACGCCTTTCTAGGCTATAAAAACAAGAAGTTAAAAAAGTCGAAAAATTGAGATTTTTCCAAAGGGGTTAAGCCATGGTTTTGGTCCAAAAATGGCCATTTTTCCAACTTTTTTTTTTAGCCAATATAGGCCAGGAAAATGTCTTTTACGATATTCTAGAACGAAAAAACGCCTTTCTAGGCTATAAAAACAAGAAGTTAAAAAAGTCGAAAAAATGAGATTTTTCCAAAGGGGTTAGTCTATGGTTTTGGTCCAAAATTTATCATTTTTGCATGTTTTTATTTTAGGCAATATTGTGCAGGAAAATGTGTTTTACGATATTCTAGAATGAAAAAACGCCTTTCTAGCCTATAAAAACAAAAAGTTGAAAAAGTCGAAAAGTTTAGATTTTTCCAAAGGGGTTAGTCCATGGTTTTGCTCCAAAATTGGTCATTTTTGCATGTTGTTATTTTAGGCATTTTAGGCCAGGAAAATGTGTTTCACGATATTCTAGAAGGACAAAATGCCTTTCTAGGCTATAAAAAACAAGAAGTTTAAAAAAGTCGAAAAATTGAGATTTTTCTTAAGGGGTTAGTCCATGGTTTTGGTCGAAAATTGGCTATTTTTGCATGTTTTTATTTCAGGCAATATAGTCCAGGAAAAGGTCTTTTACGATATTCTAGAACGAAAAAACGCCTTTCTAGCCTATAAAAAAAGGAAGTTACAAAAGTCGAAAAATTGACATTTTTTAAAAGGGGTTAACCCATGGTTGTGGTCTAAAAATGGCTATTTTTTGAACTTTTTTTTTAGGCAATATAGGCCAAGGAAATGTCTTTTACGATATTCTAGATCGAAAAAAACGCCTTTCTAGGCTATAAAGACAAGAAGTTAAAAAGTCGAAAAAATGAGATTTTTCCAAAGGGGTTAACCTATGGTTTTGGTCCAAAATTGATCATTTTTGCATGTTTTTTTTTTTAGGCAATATTGTCCAGGAAAATGTGTTTTACGATATTCTAGAATGAAAAAACGCCTTTCTAGCCTATAAAAACAAAAAGTTGAAAAAAAAGTCGAAAAATTTAGATTTTTCCAAAGGGGTTAGTCCATGTTTTTGCTCCAAAATTGGTCATTTTTGCATGTTGTTATTTTTAGGCATTTTAGGCCAGGAAAAGGTGTTTCACGATATTCTAGAAGGAAAAAATGCCTTTCTAGGCTATAAAAACAAGAAGTTTAAAAACTCGAAAAATTGAGATTTTTCTTAAGGGGGTAGTCCATGGTTTTGGTCGAAAATTGGCTATTTTTGCATGTTTTTATTTCAGGCAATATAGTCCAGGAAAATGTCTTTTACGATATTCTAGAACGAAAAAACGCCTTTCTAGCCTGTAAAAAGAGGAAGTTACAAAATTCGAAAAATTGACTTTTCTTAAAAGGGGTTAACCCATGGTTGTGGTCTAAAATGGCTATTTTTTGAACTTTTTTTTTTAGGCAATATAGGCCAAGGAAATGTCTTTTACGATATTCTAGATCGAAAAAACGCCTTTCTAGGCTATAAAAACAAGAAGTTAAAAAAGTCGAAAAATTGAGATTTTTCCAAAGGGGTTAGTCTATGCTTTTTGGTCCAAAATTGGTCATTTTTGCATGTTTTTATTTTAGACGAAATAGGCCAGGAAAATGTGTTTTACGATATTTTAGAAGGAAAAAACCCCTTTCTAGGCTATGAAAACAAGAAGTTAAAAAAGTTGAAAAATTGAGATTTTTCCAAAGGGGTTAGTCCATGGTTTTGGTCCAAAGTTCGTCATTTTTGCATGTTTTTATGTTAGGCATTTTAGGCCTGGAAAATGTGTTTCAGGATATTCTAGAAGGAAAAAATGCCTTTCTAGGCTAAGAAAACAAGAAGTTCAAAAACTTCAAAAATTGAGATTTTTCTAAAGGGAGTAGTCCATGGTTTTGGTCGAAAATTGGCTATTTTTGCATGTTTTTATTTCAGGCAATATAGTCCAGGAAAATGTCTTTTACGATATTCTAGAACGAAAAAACGTCTTTCTAGCCTATAAAAAGAAGAAGTTCTAAAAGTCGTAAAATTGACATTTTTAAAAGAGGTTAAGCCATGGTTTTGGTCCAAAAATGGCCATTTTTCCAACTTTTTTTTTTTAGGCAATATAGGCCAGGAAAATGTCTTTTACGATATTCTAAAACGAAAAAACGCCTTTCTAGGCTATAAAAACAAGAAGTTAAAAAAGTCGAAAAATTGAGATTTTTCCAAAGGGGTTAACCCATGGTTTTGGTCCAAAAATGGCCATTTTTCCAACTTTTTTTTTTAGGCAATATAGGCCAGGAAAATGTCTTTTACGATATTCTAGAACGAAAAAACGCGTTTCTAGGCTATAAAAACAAGAAGTTAAAAAAGTCGAAAAAATGAGATTTTTCCAAAGGGGTTAGTCTATGGTTTTGGTCCAAAATTTATCATTTTTGCATGTTTTTATTTTAGGCAATATTGTGCAGGAAAATGTGTTTTACGATATTCTAGAATGAAAAAACGCCTTTCTAGCCTATAAAAACAAAAAGTTGAAAAAGTCGAAAAGTTTAGATTTTTCCAAAGGGGTTAGTCCATGTTTTTGCTCCAAAATTGGTCATTTTTGCATGTTGTTATTTTAGGCATTTTAGGCCAGGAAAATGTGTTTCACGATATTCTAGAAGGAAAAAATGCCTTTCTAGGCTATAAAAACAAGAAGTTTAAAAACTCGAAAAATTGAGATTTTTCTTAAGGGGGTAGTCCATGGTTTTGGTCGAAAATTGGCTATTTTTGCATGTTTTTATTTCAGGCAATATAGTCCAGGAAAAGGTCTTTTACGATATTCTAGAACGAAAAAACGCCTTTCTAGCCTATAAAAAGAGGAAGTTACAAAAGTCGAAAAATTGACATTTCTTAAAAGGGGTTAACCCATGGTTGTGGTCTAAAAATGGCTATTTTTTGAACTTTTTTTTTTAGGCAATATAGGCCAAGGAAATGTCTTTTACGATATTCTAGATCGAAAAAACGCCTTTCTAGGCTATAAAGACAAGAAGTTAAAAAAGTCGAAAAAATGAGATTTTTCCAAAGGGGTTAGTCTATGGTTTTGGTCCAAAATTGATCATTTTTGCATGTTTTTATTTTAGGCAATATTGTCCAGGAAAATGTGTTTTACGATATTCTAGAATGAAAAAACGCCTTTCTAGCCTATAAAAACAAAAAGTTGAAAAAGTCGAAAAGTTTAGATTTTTCCAAAGGGGTTAGTCCATGTTTTTGCTCCAAAATTGGTCATTTTTGCATGTTGTTATTTTAGGCATTTTAGGCCAGGAAAATGTGTTTCACGATATTCTAGAAGGAAAAAATGCCTTTCTAGGCTATAAAAACAAGAAGTTTAAAAACTCGAAAAATTGAGATTTTTCTAAAGGGTCTAAAATTGGTCTAAAATTGGCCATTAGTGCATTTTTTTATTTGAGGCAATATAGGCCAGGAAAATGTGTTCGACGATATTTTAGAATTAAAAAAAGCCTTTTTAGACTGTAAAGACAAAAAGTTTAAATAGTTCAAAAATTGGCCATGGGATTTGTTTTGTTGCTTTTTTTTGTGACTAGAATAGGCTTAGAAGTAATGAAGTTTTGGGTTCTAGATAAAAAAAAGTGTTTGTAAGTTATTAAACTATCTCTTTCACGTAGTTGCCAAAACGGATTTTTCTAAAGGGATTAGCCCGTGCTTTTGACTGGACTGGTTAACTGACAGATTGACGGACAGTTATTTGGAGGCTGACTTTCTGTCTTACTGAAGAACTGATTGGTGTTTTGCTTGACTGGCTGCTTGTTTGGTTTACTGAATAAATTAATTTACTGTCCATTGTGTGGTATTGCAGTAGATTGCTGAACTGTGCTTCATGTATTAATTTATTCATTTTACTTAAATTGAGGGTGTATTATTTTTAAATCTCTCCAGCTGATGAAAGATTTTCATGAAAGATTTTATAGAAATTTAAGACTTTCAATAACTTGCCAGTTGTTTATTTATTCATTTCTTTATTTTCTACCCTGAAAAACTCAAAATTGGCAAAAAAATTTGGGTGCGGTTTCTCGAACAAAAATTTAGGTACAGCATTAGACAAAAATGAATTATCTGGTCAATTCAAAGTTGTTTTGTTTACATTACTTTTTAAAACTGAAACTTTAACTCTGAAAGAAATTTGTGTAGTACCATTTGAATTGAAATTATGTATTAAAATTGAAGACAGAAAGCCTGAGACAGTAACATGTTTTTCTTTCAGTATTGAGTACATTTCATCTAGATGCAGGGTGGAAAAATTTGTGGTTAAGATGACGGCAGACGGAGAGATTTAGTAAATACCCCTTTCCTCTTCAATTCCAAGGATAATTGTTATTTCTCCTTACGTTTTAATGCATTTTCAAGCGCGTAGGTATTTATAGGAATTAAACAGATCGTACAAAAAGGTTTGGGTGAACAATTAAATTTGGAGGAGTATTTTGAAAATGTGCAGCGGCCGGTAAGGAGAATAAACATTTTCATCCTGGGATTGAAACTCCAAAGCTCTTGATAACGCTTTGTTAGGCAAATTTTGACTGACATTAGTAAACGGCTTGTATAAATTTTTTTTTTAGCATTGCATCTCATACATTTCGCCACAAAATTAATTTTTGACGTTAAAATTTCGTCGCCAAAAAGCTTATTTATTTCCTAACTGAAAAACAAGCCTGTTTATTAAGTTGTGTAAATGTCATGTCAAAGCGTTGTCGGGACTTTCTCCAAAGCAGGACTTGGTTCATAATTTTTACAGCGGCTCGGACATAGTGGAAAATTGCGCCTAGTAAAGGTACGCTTTAAGTCTTACTATGAGATTATTGCGTGCGAAGTTGAAAGTAATAAAACAGAAACTTCTACCCAACACTGCCGCAATAACGTCATTGTTAGAAGTACGGCGTAATCTATAGACTAGTTTTTCTAGCGACTTAAACATGAGCAGAATTAGTACAAGATTAGCGAGGTTATAATCAAGCATAAATGCAAAGATATGGAAACGAGCGCACAAGTTCCATGTTGTCCTGATTACGAATTTACGCAACAAATCCGTTAGTTCCTAGTGAGGACATGTAGAACAAGTGCGTTCTTTTTCCCATGTTTGTGCTTATGCTTATATGTCCTCATTAATCTTCTGCTTGTGTTTAAGTCGCTTTTGAAAACCAGTCGTAACTGCGCGCAATTTTTCACTGTGTTCAAGCCTTTAGGGTGTTTATCTGGTTCACTCAAATAGTTGGATTACAAAGTAAGAGCACAGGTACTGAAGATAACAGCATTTTATTGAAGAAATAAAACTTGTCTCTGTTGTCCATTTATTGTCAATAAAAAAAATAATAATAAAAAAGTAATCTAGCCTTCCTCGCCCCTGCCGGGCTGCTTCCACTCTGCTCCGAGTCGGTGTTCATTCATCTGTCCTCATTTAATATTCCAACTTTAAAATCCTGGTCTGTTTTATCTGATCCCTTCATTCATGCTGGGGCAGTTGGACACTTAGAAAATTCAGCCGTTAGTTCCCAAGTGGGGAGGACAGCGTGAAGGAAAGTGGGAGTTTGCTCCTCATGCCCTGAGGGTCTCATTCATTTACGTCACAATACCACACCGGCCAAAAATAATTCTCAGCGAAAAATATAATTTGTTTTAGTTGAAGACGCGTATCTACAAAGTCAATATATCGTGAAAATATCCAGAGACTCGGACAAGAAAAAAGAGGGTGCTACAGAGTCTAACTCACTTTTCGAGTGGGTCTCCGTCAGAAACGAAGGCAGAGAATTGAACAAAGAATCGCGCTGGTCTGACTGACCTTCATTTCACAAACTTCACCAAAGAGTACAAGTCAGTAATAATCTCTCCTCTGCGAAGCAACTAATGCTGGATTTCTCTTGCCCTATTTTGATGTTTAGTGATTAATGTTTAGGTGAAATAAGATTTTATTCTAACGCCGTTTATTATCATTTATCCTAAAATACCGATGTGCCGCGATTGAATTTCGGTCTTAATGTTTCTTAATATCTAAATTTGCCCGCCCTATTATGAATTAGGATGCCGTTATTTAGAATCAGTGCCGAATTGATTTCGCCTTCAAATTTCGCCAAAGGGATTAGATCTAGAGCGACTTTGTAAATAAATATTTCATTTAAGTTAAATTTTGGATCCTTTTACTTCTAATGAAAATAACGGACAATTTTTCGCATTTCGAAACGAAAAAGGAAATTAGCGGATTTTTTTTTTTTCATCCTATAAAGTAAAATTAAATGTTAGCTGGAAAAACTTGGATTTGATTTAAGTCTTAATGTATGCAGTTAGCCGCGATGAGTATCCGCATAATAATGAAAAAATGCCGGAATACTAATTTGAGCCAATTTCCCTAGAGATGTTTCAGCTGTCGTGACCGGAACGGATACTTAACATCAGGTTTCCAACAAAAGACTGGAACTAGTCAAATGCGTTGTTTAAATTAAAAGAAAGAAAGAAAAAGCATCTTCCAGTCCTTTATGGGAAGGCCGATTTTAAAGTATCAATTGAAGTCACTGCTGAATGAAATTAGCTGAAAATTTAAGGAAGATAATAAAATCTATGCTTATGTTAAAACGCTGTTTATAAATTTATGCCTACAACTGAACCTAAAGCATGAAGGTCAAATTAACTTGATTTATCACACAAGCCAAGGAAATCTACTCTATGTCCCTTTCAAAAACAGGAAATAGAGAAGACTTCCACAGCAGTCTGATTAACCAAGTTAATTTAATCATAATAAGTTGATCCTAAATTAATACGGTTTAGTTATCTAGATTTCCGAAGGCTTAAGTAATATCAAAGAGAAGTTAGTCTTTAACATCAACAGCCAAGTTTGTTTGCCTGTTATTTCCAGTTGACACAAAAACAACAGACAAAAAAACAACGGATGTTGATGTAATAAAACCTTAGTTCTGATCAGTTTTAGATAATTCAAGCCGGAAATATGAGAATGAAATGATGATTAAGATAATAATTGAATCCTAAATGAAAATGGTTTAGTTACTCTGCTTTCCAAAGGTTTAAATAATATCAAAGAGAAGTTAGTCCTTAACATCAACAGCCACGTTTGTTTGACTGTTGTTTCCAGTTGACACAAAAACAACAGACAAAAAAACAACAGATGTTGATGTAGTTTTAGATAATTCAAGCCGGAAATATGAGAATGAAATGATAATTAGCATAATAATTGATTTGCATATATCCTCTGCAATGGTTTGAACGGTTAATTATTATTAGGCCTAAGCAAGCTTGAGATAGATGTGAAATTTTTAGGTTTAGAAGAGAACTCCATTACCAGTTGCCCCCATTAGAGAGATTTTTATGACTATCAGCTCAATTTGATGTCATTTGTAAAAATCCACCCACGTCACACCAGTGAGATTCAGTGTCCAGTCCTCTGTCCCGGAATCCTCCATCGACTCACCTACTTCGTTAGTCAGCACAATGTTAGCACCCTCGTTTTTCATCCTACCGCACTGGGACATTCCCAGACATATTGTTTGCAGGCAAGCACCTTACTGGGTTTTTATTTTGAAAAAGGTGTGGGTAGTATTATGACAAAATGAATGAAGCCCCAAGAACATAAGAAGCAAACTCTCACCTTCCTCCACACTGTCCTCCCCACTTGGGAACAAACGGCCAAATCTTCCAAGTGCCCAACTGCCCCCAGCATGAATTACAGCATCAGATAAAGTTTCCCAGGATTTCTCCGTTGGAATATCTCAGAGGACATCAGAAACACACCTTCTCAGAGGCAGAGCTTCCACAGCCCAGCAGGGACGAGGTTGGCTAGATTTAAACATGACCTGCCCAAGTGATGGGCTCCTATATCTTGTGAGTGTGCCACCTGAGATCTGAAACTTAGATAAAAGCTAACATTTTAAGTAATAAATGGAAGCCCATTAGCACTTTTAAAACACAATAGCCCTGTATTACTTGGTGTCACAATACAATGCCCAAAATGAAAAAATAGTAATAACTCAAATGTGTTCCTAGTTTTTATAATGGCACATTACTACCTGACAATAGCAACATGCTAGCCCATTGAGGAGTGAAATAACTAGAGTATAGAAAATCAGTTATTTTTTCTGTGAACTGAAAAAAAAGTTGTGAAAATATTTAAGTGAGAATTTGTAACACCAAGAAATAAGGACATGCATGTTTATAAAATAATAAATAAATAATTATTAATGCATAACTAAACAGAATGTGATGGTAACCAATAGGTCTGTAAACTTTCATCGAAAAAAAAATTGAATATTTTGCTAGGATGATTGAAAGCTATTCCAAAAGTTCTTTTTGTGCTCTCCAAACGATGCATTGCTGCAATCGTCACAGCTGTGTGAAATCAGCACTAAGGTTTTGTATTTAGACTTAAACCAGAATGAACTTTTGAGATAATAAACAAACTAGTCATCTGTTAAATATGTGGCAAATCTTGCCTGAATCTAGCCTGAGTCACTGTCAGTGAACCTTATAGTAAAACTTCATGATTGCAATATCAATTCTTTGTTGTTTTTGATTTTGTTGTTGTGGTTTCTTTTTGCTGTTTGGTTCATTTTTGGTGGTAAACTTTTAATCAACAAGCAAACATATATTTTAGTATGCCAAAATGAAAAATTTTGATTCGAGATCAACAAAAACCTTAAAGCCTTTTTTGGCCTGTATAAAACGTTGGTCAAAACTTGCATTCAAATTGCTTTGTTTTACAATGCCAGTCAAGAAAAAAAACATCATTAGTTTCTAGCTATTAACAAAATTAATATTTCTGATGGTTGTGGATAAATTAATTTACGCTACAGCTGTATTTGATGCCTAATTAATAGTTCTAAGTGTGCTAATGGGCTTTCTGTTTGCTATGTGAATAATTATGTAAATAACTATGATTGTAATGGACCATGAATTTGACAATGACTTCACTTGACTGCAATACAACCAGAATTCCATATTCCCCCCATGTTCAATACTAATGATGCTATAATCCCAATGACGTAAAAGAACATAGCCTCAACAACCCTTTAAAAACTGAATGATACTGGTAGTTTGCAGTACTATGATGCAATTGTGTACATGGCCTAACTTAACAAATAATAAACAATAATAATTATATAAGCAAAGGACGCATCAACCAATCACCTGACTCCCACCCACTTGTTACTTCTTTGAAGGCAAAAAGTTTATAAACCAAATGATTCCCTGAATTCTTTCAAGGATACCAGGCTGAAATCAAATAAAGGGAATAATGGAACTGTGAAATTAACCATTTTTTGTGTTTCAAAGCTTAATCTTCAGATTACTTTTTCCATGGAATTTTTTGTTACCCCAGAGAGTATAAAAAAGAATTGAGAATTTTGTCAATTTTGACTACATTTCACTTTTTAACCACTTCCTTTGCTTATAAAATAATCACAAACACAGTGCTACCAAGATCAGCTACCTAAGTGTAGAAAAAAACTCAATCTTAAAAATTTCCTAATTTTCCCACAACTACTTGTCCCTAAGAAAGGTTGCTCTTATACTGGGAAGGGCACAAAACGCCTGTCATCCAGTGAATATTTGGTAGCAAGGTGTTGATTTCTATTATTTATACCAGTGCTATCAGAATTATTTCTAATAATGAATTCAAATTAATGAGCAAAGCATCTATACCCAGCTAGAATGCCTAGTAAAGTTAAACAAGATTCCAATGAGCAGTTAAAATCACCAGATTACCAGTTTTCAGCCGCAAGTGAATTCCTACGTCATTGTCTCCAACTGAAAAAAATGCTGAATGCAAACTGAGGTATTTAAATCCTCTAAAATTGCCAGTAATACAGCTCAAATTGACAAAACGTCTTTAGAAAAAAATAGACTTACGCTGAAAAATATAGTAACCTCAATGTATTGAAGCAAGCTGGTTATTGTGAATACATTATGAATAAATGAATAAATTATAATAATTATTATTAACCAGCACGTGTACAGGAAACCTTATTCCTATTTCAGATCAAAATATGTAATTTTTCCTACCCTATATCAGACCTGAACTGCTGTCCTCAAGAGTCCAGCATCACAATATGTGATTTTCCCCACCCTATACCAGAACTGAACTGCTGTCCTTGAGAGTCCAGCATGTGTCTTGGGAACCTTATCCCTATTTCGGATAAAAATACGTGATTTTCCCTACCCTATATCAGAACTGAACTGCTGTCCTTGAGAGTCCAGCATGTGTGCTGGAACCTTATCCCTATTTCAGATCAAAATATGTGATTTTCCCTACCCTATATCAGAACTGAACTGCTGTCCTTGAGAGTCCAGCATGTGTCCTGGAAACCTTATTCCTATTTCAGACCAAAATATGTGATTTTCCCTACCCTATATCAGAACTGAACTGCTGTCCTCGAAGGTCCAGCATGTGTTATGAAAACCTTATCCCTATTTCAGATCAAAATATGTCATTTTCCCTACCCTATATCAGAACTGAACTGCTGTCCTCGAGGGTCGAGCATGTGTCCTGAAAACCTTATCCCAATTTCAGATCAAAATATGTGATTTTCTCTACCCTATATCACAACTGAACTGCTGTCCTCGAGAGTCTAGCATGTGTCCTGACAACCTTATCCCTATTTCAGATCAAAATATGTGATTTTCTCTACCCTATATCACAACTGAACTGCTGTCCTCGAGGGTCCAGCATGTTTCCTGGGAACCTTATTCCTATTTCAGATCAAAATATGTGATTTTCACTACCCTATATCAGAACTGAACTGCTGTCCTCGAGAGTCCAGCATGTGTCCTGGAAACCTTATTCCTATTTCAGACCAAAATATGTGATTTTCCCCACCCTATACCAGAACTGAACTGCTGTCCTTGAGAGTCCAGCATATGTCTTGGGAACCTTATCCCTATTTCAGATAAAAATATGTGATTTTCCCTACCCTATATCAGAACTGAACTGCTGTCCTTGAGGGTCCAGCATGTGTCCTGGGAACCTTATCCCTATTTCAGATCAAAATATGTGATTTTCTCTACCCTATATCAAAACTGAACGGCTATCCTCGAGGGTCCAGCATGTGTCCTGGGAACCTTATTTCTATTTCTGAATCAGATCAAAGTATGTGATTCATTGTATTCCCTACCCTATATCAGAACTGAACTGCTTGGCTCCCACTGCAGTTATAAGCTAGCCTAATAATTATTGATGTCATGTGAAACTAAGCCACTGCTCAATGGAATGTTGTGATGAAAGGCTTGGAACCTTTAAAACATATTTAAGTGGTTATACATGTACAAACAGGTGTCCAGGAATAACTTGCTAATTAAAGACCAAACCTTAACACTGGTTTATAGAAGCGATTTATCTCACTGGTAAAACAGCTCTTGAGCCATAAAAAATGCTGATAATTATCGACATTTCCCTTGGCCTCTGTTTGTACAATGGTGGCACACACACTGTTGTTATTATTACACTAATATAAAATTATTACTTTGAGATGATCAATGAATTACTTTCAGTTTGTCAAATGACTGAAAAAGTGTCTAAATGCATATAATCATAAAAGATTTTTGGACATTTCTCCTTCCCTTATGAAGGCCCCTAAAAATTATTTTCCCCTTGTAAAAGCCAATATAAAATTCCATCCCAGACAAATTTCTTGGAACCCCTAAAATGCTTTAATATAATTTTTGAGGATTTCACTGTTTCCCAGAAAATCTTTCAATGATCCAAGAGACCTTAATAAAACTTGCCAAAGATTTTGGAAATGTGAAAAGGTTGCAATCTAAAAAAAAATATTAAATACAAAACCCTAAGAATCCCCTAAGTCTTTTTATTTTTGATATATTTTTCAGTCATTCAACAAAATTGAGTAATTGAATGATTGTTGTCTATCTTAGTTATGTGATATCTATTATTATTTAAACTCCTATTCCCGTGTTTAAGAAAATGTTGAGTGAATGGGGGTTGTGGAACAACAGCTGGGTGAAAAACCTCCCCGTACGTCCACTTGCTCCTAGGAGGAAAACCCCAGGCCAGCTGTACCCCTCATTCAGGCCTCCCGGGCAGGGCCAGAAATTTTGAATAATTTTGACTATCAGGATTTAGACTGTTATTACCATTGTTATAATTTAAAGAGAATGATAATATTTAACTAAGATTTAAAAAGAATACCATCATTAGTTAATAAAAATAACATGCAATACAAACCAGGTGTTGCAAGGCTCTCCACCATCCACAACTCTTTATTGCACATGGTGCACATAATGCCACATATTTCGGGTACTTGCCTTCTAGTCCATCCTCTCCATTATTCACTAAATGGGGTTCTTTTAATAGGTGTGGCATGTGATGTCATCCAGCCAGCTGTCTAGTTTGCCCTCTAGTCTACCCTCTCCATAATCCAAATGCATTGTACGGTCATCAGGCCAGTTGATTTGCTGTCCTTTGGAGTCTTAAAACACTGTGTGACCATTATGAAAAGCTCTTTCAGTCTACCAGTCCTGTAGTTGTTTCCTTTTGGACAAGAAAAAGCATAATTCATTTTATATGAATTTTACATTAATAAGTGCTTCTACCAAAAGATAGATGTTAAGTCATACATGTAGGCTTATGATGTCATTATCTACAGTTTATTATTGCATGAAAGACAGTGGTGATCTGGGCCCAGTTGTGCAAAGGCCGATTAGCGCTTAACCCAGGGTTAAATTTAACTCAAGTTTCTTTTTCTTGCCTTCTAAAGCATTTTCTCGGATAACTTTCTCCGTTATTTTTAGAGCTTCCCATCATCAACTCGTAGACAAAAAGAATTAAAACTGAAATGCTTTTTCAGCTTTCAAATCTGAATTAAAATCTCACACTGACCCTGGGTTATCTTAACCCCGCCTGGAACAACTCGGCCCTGGTGTTTTGAACAAAAGAAAAAACATAGCAAGGGAGGGCCAAGAAGCGAAAAGAGGAAAGAAGGGGAAAAATGCCTGTAGAGAAGGGCACGGAGTAAAGGGGAAACATAAAGAGTGTAAGAGGTGATTAGAGTAATTGAAATAATGGGCATGGTAGGCAGTAGCACAGAGGGAGGGGAGATAGGGGTGGGAGTGTTGCAATTGGTGAAAGTATTAAAAGACAAAAAGTAAGGTGAGAGGGAAGACAGGGGTGTGGCACAGGAGGAGGAAAGATACAGATGGGATCAACTACTGGTGAAAGGAATAACACAAAGACCATATGCGGGGCAAGAGGGAAGACAGGGGTTTGGCACATAGGGAGGGGTGATGCAGCAACCTTGTCTCCGGGGCACTTTTCCCTGGCTTTGGAGGTGGGGTGGGTAAAGGCCCTGGCATCAGCCAGTCACGTGATCACCAAACACCCAGAATTTGTGGGACCATTAAATTAGCATACAATCGCATATGATAAACAAAACATCAAAGATAACAGGTAGACCAGAGTTTTTATCAGTGCTTTGCCAAGTTGGATAAGTGAGTAACACTTGGTATGGTAACTTTCCCAGGGGTTTCATTAAGGTTTGGTGAAAGAAATCAAAAGAACAAAGTAGGGGAGAGGGCTTAAAGGGAAGACAGGAATTTGGCACTGAGAGAGCTCCCTTGTAGAACCAGACATATGCAAAACCTATGCTCATGCTATTTGTTTACTATGTTGGACTATGTTTCAGCTATGTTATGTTCACTACTGCCTATGTATTAACTATGTAACATACCAAACAACATAGTCCAAAGTATGCAAAATCTATGTTGAAACTATGTTTAGGCTATTTGAAAAGCACATAGCTTTTGAATACCTATGCAAATACTATTCAAAATCTTTTCATAGTCTTGACATAGCTATGTATTTACTATGCAATAGAAAGTTCTGCTTTTCCTTCCGATTAGCATCCTATGTATTCACTATGCATCAAAGTAAAATAGCTTTTACATAGCATTTCGATCTTCACTTTTATTTCCAACAAGTTTCTTAGCTTTTACATAGTGCTATGTATATTCTATGCTATGTGATGAAACATATTTGCAGCCTATGTATTCACTATGTGACATTTTCATTTAGCTTTATCATGAGATAAAGGCTACATAGCTTTTACATAAACGTATTTTTCCTATGTCACTCATATGAAAAATATATGTAGTCTATGCGTTTCCTATGTGATATTCCAACATAGCTTTTAAGTGACTAGGCATGTTGGTGGTAGCTCTTACAGAAGGCTAAGCATACTTCCAAAGTAAAAAGCAGTGTTTTAAACTAAAACGCTGAAAAATCATGTACTATAATTTTTTTTTTTGTGCTTGCAGATAGTTTCTTAGTGAGAAGATTTTTGTTAAGCATGGAATCGCTACATCCATCATCCCTGTCTTAACTTTCCTTCCTAGCTTTTCCCTAGAGTTTCTTCACTTGAAATGATAATTCCATGCATCATTTTCTTCTTTTACATTGGGTTCGATCCTTCGTCTTGATTGTGGACGTCTCCTGAATATAACTGCATGGTCAAAACTGCGAAACGCTATACCTGCCTCGGTGGATGTTTGTCAGCCATTTTGTTTCCACTAGTTCCCAGGGAAGCCCGTGAGTTCAACACATGCGTATTTTGCGTTTTATCGTCACGTGGGCCTTTTCAACCAATCAAAAGGTGTGAAAATTGTCTGTTTCCTCGCGGGCGCTTTCAAGTCAAAGAAGACGAGCTGTAAGCGTGCGTTTTTACAAGAAGACGCTTCTTTTTACTTCAATTTACAGTCTTTTTCCTGCCAGGTTCAACAAAAAGTATTCCTAACGTTGGTAAGTGATGTTTTTCTCAATTAAGTTTCGATTTGCCTGTGTTGTCTCCCCTTTTCGCGTATCTGAACAAGGATCGGTCGATCACGCTTTGATACTCCTTCGTTTCAATTCTAAAACGTCAGGTTGTTTTTATGTTCATTTGCCTTAAAATCTCCACTTTTCTGTTTGCAGATACTTATTCGGAAACTGTATGGCACTGAAGAGCACGACATCAGCAAAAAGTCTACACGATAAAGCAAACTTAAACTTGGGGTTTCGATTCTGAAACCTCCATGAAAATACTGCATTTGTGTTACTATTAGTGTTCGTGGTATTATATTGCCATAGTTTTTCAATTTTTCGTTTCAAAACCTATTTCTTACCAATGTAAAAGGTATTCTAATTCATATTTTTATACTATTTTTACTATTTTGGTGATTTTTACGAACGTATTTTAAACACTACATTGCTTAAGCAGATCGAAACCTACATACAAGAGACTATGTCAATTCTATGTAATTTCTGTTTGAACTCTAGTTAAAGCCTGTGTATGTGATATGTTTTACCTATTCAAATACTATTAAAATCCTATTTCAAACCTATGCAAAGGCTATTTGTTCCGTGTTTTCTCTATTTTAATGCTATGCAAAGTATATGTCAACTTTAAAAAGACTATGTTTTTCATACGTTTTTTCTATTTCTAGGCTATCTAAATTCTAAGCAAACCCTATTCAAAAGCTATTTAATCAACTGTTCCCTGTTCCATTTTACTATGTAAACTCTATTTCAGTCCTATGTGAAGGCTATTTATTTTCTATGATTTTTCTAAGAGGTTGACTATGAAGTCTAAAATCTCTTTCCACAAGCTAAGTAAACTGTATGTATAGGCTATGTGGAAACTATGTCATTTCTTCCTTTATTCCTACCTTTAAAAACTGCATAGCTTTTAAGTAGGTTCCGTTTGACTAGCGAAAACATAGCATTTTCGATACAAAAAACATAGTCCTGGCATAGAAACAACATAGGATCTGGTTAAAGCAATGTATGAGTGATTAACATAGGTTTTGCATAGCTTTGTGACATAGCATTTGCATAGATTCTACATAGTGTCTGATTCTACAAGGGCTGACATTCAGGAGGGAGTAATTCGGATGGAAATAACAGACATAAAATAGGGGAGGCAACAAGAGGGAAAAAAGCGAGTGGCACAGAGGGAGGGAAGACACAAGTGAGAGTGCTGGTGAAAGGAATAACAGACATAAAAAAGAAAAAGGGCCATTGGGAAGGCAGGGGTGTGACAAAAGGGGGAACGACACAGGTAAGTGTTCTGGTGAATTAAATCAAAGGAATAAAGTGGGGAAGGGCAGTGGCGAAGGCAGGGGTGTAGCTCAGAGAGAAGGGACATTAAAGAGGGTGTTTTAGTGATAAGAATCAAAGGGACAAAGTGGGGGAAGGGCAATAAAAACAGCAGAGATGTGGCACAGGGGGAGGGGACATTAAGGAGGGTGTTTTAGTGATCACACATTAGCAATACAAGCAGGGTTGCCAAAATGCGCCAGCAACCGGCGCTATCACTGGTTACTTTAAAGTTTTTGCCACTTGTAAATTATTTGACAAAAGCGAAAAAAATGGACGATTAAAAATGTTGTAAAACTAAAAAAATCAAAAGATATTCTTTTAATCGTGATCTATATGTTCTTTTTTTGTGAAACACTTTATCTACCAGGAAACACATATCCCTAGTGATATGTGCTCACCCACCTGGGAAACACATATCCCTAGTGATATATGTTCCCCCACCTGAAAAACACATATCCCTAGTGATACGTGTTCCCCCACCTAAGAAACACATACCCTTAGTGATATGGGTTCCCTCACCTGGGAAACCCATATGCCTAGTGATATGTGTTCCCCCACCTGGGAAACACATATCCCTAGTGACATGTGTTTCCCAACAGGGGAAACACATACCCCTAGTGATATGTGTTCCCCCACCTGGGAAACACATATCCCTAGTGATATGTGTTCCCCCACCTGGGAAACACATACCCCTAGTGATATGTGTTCCCCCACCTGGGAAACACATATCCCTAATGATATGTGTTCCCCCACAGGGGGAAACACATACCCCTAGTAATATGTGTTCCCCAACCTGGGAAACACATATCCCTAGTGATATGTGTTCCCCCAGGGGGAATACTTATCCCTAGTGATATGTGTTCCCCCACAGGAGAAACACATATCCCTAGTGACATGTGTTCCCACAGGGGAAACACGTATCCCTAGTGATACGCGTTTCCCAACAGGGGAAACACATCCCCCTAGTGATATCTGTTCCCCAACCTGGGAAACACATATCCCCAGTGATACGTATGGTTGACGGAAGAAAACAAGTAACTACATAAGTATCCCTACAAGCCTGTTTCGTGGTTGCCCACTCATCAGGAGATTTTAATGAGAATAACTTTACCATTACTTATATACTAGACTGATTTACATAATTTATTCAGTGCGAGGTTATGTAAATCAGTCTAGTATATAAGTAATGGTAAAGTTATTCTCATTAAAATCTCCTGATGAGTGGGCAACCACGAAACAGGCTTGTAGGGATACTTATGTAGTTACTTGTTTTCTTCCGTCAACCATACGTATACTCGCTCTACTTTATGTATTGAGCACTGTTTTACGGATTTCAAGTTCAAACCTCTTATCCCCAGTGATATGTGTTCCCCCACCTGGTAAACACATACCCCTAGTGACATATGTTCCCCCACCTCAAACTCATATCCCTTGTGATATGTGTTCCCCCACAGGGGAAACACATACCCCTAGTGATATGTGTTCCCCAACCTGGGAAACACATATCCCTAGTGATATGTGTTCCCCCACAGGGGAAACACATATCCTTAGTGATATGTGTTCCCCCACCTGGAAAACACATATCCCTAGTGATATGTGTTCCCCCACAGGGGAAACATATATCCCTTGTGATATGTGTTCCCCCACAGGGGAAACACATAACCCTAGTGATATATGTTCCCCCACAGGGGAAACACATATCCCTAATGATATGTGTTCCCCCACCTAGGAAACACATATCCCTAGTGATATGTGTTCCCCCACCTGGGAAACACATATCCCTAGTGATTTGTGTTCCCCCACCTGGGAAATACATACCGGTAGTGATATGTGTTCCCCCACAGGGGAAACAGATATCCCTTGTGATATGTGTTCCCCCACAGGGGAAACACATAGCCCTAGTGATATATGTTCCCCCACAGGGGAAACACATATCCCTAATGATATGTGTTCCCCCACCTAGGAAACACATATCCCTAGTGATATGTGTTCCCCCACCTGGGAAACACATATCCCTAGTGATTTGTGTTCCCCCACCTGGGAAATACATACCGGTAGTGATATGTGTTCCCCCACCTGGGAAACACATATCCCTTGTGATATGTGTTCCCCCACAGGGGAAACACATAACCCTAGTGATATGTGTTCCCCAACCTGGGAAACACATATCCCTAATGATATGTGTTCCCCCACCTAGGAAACACATATCCCTAGTGATATGTGTTCCCCCACCTGGGAAACACATACCCCTAGTGATATGTGCTCCCCCACCTGGGAAACGCATATCCCTAGTGATTTGTGTTCCCCCACCTGGGAAACACATATCCCTAGTGATATGTGTTCCCCCACCTGGGAAACACATACCACTAGTGATATGTGTTCCCCCACCTGGGAAACACATATCCCTAGAGATATGTGTTCCCCCACAGGGGAAACACATATCCCTAGTGATATGTGTTTTTCAACTGGGGAAACACATATCCCTAGAGATATGTGTTCCCCCACAGGGGAAACACATATCCCTAGTGACATGTGTTTTCCAACAGGGGAAACACATACCCCTAGTGATATGTGTTCCCCAACCTGGGAAACACATATCCCTAGTGATATGTGTTCCCCCACCTGGGAAACACATAATTATCCCTAGTGATACGTTGTTCAGGTTTGAAAATTCGTTTTTGAACCTTTTTGTGGCACAGGGGGAGGGGACATTAAGGTTGGTGTTTTAGTGATCAAAATAGGAATTAAAGGGACAAAGTGGGGGAAGGGCAATAGGGAAGGCAGGTATGTGGCACAGGGGGATGGGAGTCATTAAGGTGGGAGTTTTAATGATAGGAATCAAAGGGACGAAGTGGGAGAAGAGAAATAGGGAAGACAGGGATGACTAACACAAAAGAGGGGAGGGGTTAGAGAGAAGACAAGGAGTGGCACAGAGGGAGGGGAGATACAGGTGGAAGTGTTGGTGAAAGGAATAACTGACACAAAAGAGGGGAGGGGTTAGACAGAAGACAAGGAGTTGCACATATGGAGGGGAGATACAGGTGGAAGTGTTGGTGAAGAGAATGACAGATACAAAGGATGGGAGGAGTTAGAGAGAAGACAAGGAGTGGCTTAGAGGGAGGGGAGATACAGGTGGAAGTGTTGGTGAAAGGAATGACAGACACAAAAGAGGGGAGGAGGACGAGAGAGAAGACAGGGGTCTGGTGTATGTATTGAGAGAGAGAGGAGTTATAAGGCGGGTGGTCAGCAACCATAAAACTCACTTTGTCTCTGAGAACAACTACCACACAGAAACATCAGTCACAATAATAAAAGACACAAAATTGGGGAAGAGGATAAGAGCAAAGACAGGGCGCTGTTGTAGAGGGAAGGGAGTCATACAGGTGGTGGTGGGTGGCAAATAGAATCATAGACACAAAATAGGGGAGGGAGAGAAGAAAGAAGACAGGGTTGTGGTATAGAGGGGGGGAGTAATACAAGTGGGAGAGTTGGAAAATAGAATAATAACAGATGTAAAATAAATGAGGGGAAAAACCTAATAAAAAGGATGGTGGTGTACAGGGTGTGAAGCCATACATAACAGGTGGGGGAGGGAGGCAAACAGAATAACAGACACAAAATAAGGGAGGGGGAGAAGAAGGAAGACAGAGGTATGGCAAAAAATCAGGAGAGCTGGTGAAACTTGGAACAACAGACAAATAAACAAGGGAAACAGGAAAACAGGGAGGTTGCAAAGAGGGATCAAGGGATGTCACAGAGGTGAGACTGTGGGCAAATAGAATCACAGACACAAAATGACACTACATATTATAGAAGGCTCTAGCTTTTATCTGAATCACTATAACTACTATTAAATGCTACAAAAATGTGACAATAAAATCACCTTCATATAAAGGTTGAGTATTTTTGTTTCTGTCCTGGATGAAAAAGTATTTCTGCTTGCCATGGTGTTCCTCAGCATAGGAGACATACTTCAAAGCTTTGAGGTGCTAAATTTCTGTCATCTTGTGTTACTAACTGGGAAATAAATGGACTTGAATGAGACCAGTGAATGCAAATGTATACTGTCTACCCCGTTTTTTTAATTAATAAGCATGACATTTTGATCCTGAGAGTGCCAGGATTTTTCGAAGGGGTCCGATAATAAGACAAAGAATGTCCAAAGACGTTCAAAAGAGTTCCAAAGATCTTCCAAAAAGTTCTGTCTAACATGAACATGGGAACACAAAGGAAAACGAACTCATTTCTGGTGACTTTCCTTAACTAAAATGAGAGAATTTGGAGAAAGTCAAACATTCACTATGCTTTTCTTTTCTCTCATTTAATTTGGATCAAGTTTCTTTAAATAATTAATTTTCAATATGTGTCAGTTAATGCTGTTATGGCTCAAACTTTCTGTCAGGTGTGAGAAATTGGAACACAGGTGTGAGATGGAAGTTTTTTCTCAGATGATCCCCTGCCCCCCAAGTAAAGCTCCCTTATCTGAAAATGACCCCTCAGCAAAATGGCCAGCACTTCCTCACAGGTAATACACAACCAGCCTTTTAGTACTGTACATGTAGACCTACTCAGAGCTGGATTACTTGTAGCTCAGTCTGCAGAGCGCTTGACTGCAGAGCGGGAGGTTGGAGGTTCGGTTTCCGGGCCGGACCAATACTCAGGGTCTTAAAATAACTGAGAAATGAAGGTACTGTCTTTGCCCTGCAAATGGCTGGACCTTCACGTGGCTCGGATAACCACATAAAATGGCAGTCCCGTCTCCGGTAGGAGACGTAAAAATAGTGTCCCCAATTAGTACTCTATACAGTGGCACTCAAATAAAATGCATTTTTTTAAAAAAAAAAACATTGTGTTTAACAAAAGTATGCCACTTTCAACAGTGTAGACCACAGTCCACCCTCTTATATCCCAAGCACTGACCTACAGTATACCTGCCAACCTTTTTACATTTATAGGCGTGACATTTTTTATCTTAAGAGTGCCAAGATTTTTCGTAGGGGTCCGATAATATCCAAAGATGTCCGAAGACATTCCGAAGACTTCCAAAGATGTTACGCAGAGTTCCATCTCACAGAACACAGGAACACAAAGGAACATTGACTTCCCAACTAAAAAAAGAGAATTCGGAGAAAGTTGATCATCCACATAGACTTTTCTTTTCTCTCTTTGGTTCTGGTTTGTTAAAATCATTAATATATTTTTCAAAATGTGTCAGTTAATGTTGTAATGGCTCAAACTTTTCTACCAGGCGTGACAAATCGGAACACGGCCGTGAGTAGGCGTGAGATCCAAGTTTTCGATCCGCAGGCGTGACATGCACAATCACGCCTTCGGCGTGACACTTGGCAGGTATACTACAGGATGTAAACAAGGCCTTAAAGTTCATGCTACTGCAAATTTTCTCAAGACCCTCTGCTCTAAACATAGTTTTTTTGCTTTGTTTACAGGCTGAAAAATGTTGCATAGACTAAGATTTATCGTTTTTAATACCTTACCTATATTAAACAAAGTCGAATTCAATTCAAGCTTTTAAAATTTCCGATCCACTTCATCTTCCTAGAACTTAATAACGTACCTTATCATCTTGAGCAGTTAAATGACTCAGACATCCAAGAACAAGCCACCAAATTGAACAAGGAAGCCATAGTCGCGTATATTTTCAATTTAAAATTAGGCGTCAAAACGACGCCATCTTGATTTCTTGTTGGCCCCAGATTGTACTCGGTGAAAATATCTTCAAAGGTACGTCATGTATGGGTGTATAGAGTGAACGGGATACACACAGCAAGTGGGAGGGGCGGGCGGTGCCTCGGTTGCTTCGCTTTCACTTTGTCCTCCAAAATTTCTTTCGTCAATTTTTCAAGTTTGATGTGTTATAATGAAGGAATTGTTCCAATTCACTGTGGTTAAATATTCCCTGAATAAATCACTCTACACATGCCCAGGAAGCCATCATCATTATCATCATCACCTTAATCATAACGGTAAAAACAATCAGGCTAAATGTACAATATACAATATCCTCAAAATTTTTACAAACTATAGAATTAACGGTAATAGCATTTACAAAGATGAATGTTGAAATAAGTAACAAAAATAAAAGTAATTTATAAAATTAAAGCCTGTTTTCAATGAATGCCGCTTTCGAGCTAAAGCCAGTCAAAGATTTTGCTTGTCTTACTGTCAGTGGGCAAATTGTTCCACAGAACAGCCCCGCTGTAGCAGAAGCTATTTCTATAGTAATTGGTTCGTGGCAAGGCGGCAACAGCAAGATTGTTTTCAGAATCTCTAAGGTTATAAGAATTAAGTAAATCGCTGCGTAGTATGAATTTTGAAGACATGTAATCCGTTTGACATGTAATCAGGTGAAAGGCAATTCACCGATTGCCTTAATTATGCAGCACTGCGCCTATTCGAACAAACAATGATGAACGATTGTTTTTGAGCGTCTTTTTTCTATTAACAGCTGTGGGTTCTAAAATTAGAAAATATCGTTTCAGGTGATATTGAAAGGGCCATTTTGAAACCACAGGTAGCCCATTAAGCTCGAAATATGAGCATACGGCCGTAAACCTTTATGGAAAGAGAAAACCGTTTACAGTACAACCCATAAACGGCCATAAATCGGCCCATGGACCACACAAAAGAGACATTTTATGTAAGGTAAACTGTTTTTTATTGAAATCCTTTCAATAAAAATCCTATCCTTTCCGTAGGTTACGTAGGTTACGTAGGTTTTTTTCCCATACTGCATCCATATGGTTCAAATGTTACGCAACAACGTAATCTCGTACCCAGATCTCACTCTGTTTTACACTGACCGCGGGAGATCTGGGTACGAGATTAGCAACAACGTAACAACGTACTTCCTTAAAAGAGGCTAATTGAGATGTGCCGATGAATGGGATCGCATTTTCACGACTGGATTGACTATAATGGGGTGGCTTTTCAATAAAGTTACTAGAATGGGGTCTCACATTTTCTGATTTTTTGGGGTAAAACAGTTCTTCATATTTACGGTTACCAAACGTACCAGAACGTTTGTACTGCAGATGAAAAGTAAAGTGTTCTTCATTCAATCTAAGAAATAGATCAATTCATAAAAATAGAAAGTGACTAAGTTGGGATCGCGAAAATTACATATTTGCCCAAAAGTGACAAAGATGGGGACTATAATCATATATAATTGGCTACAGAATAGACTATAATAGGGTAGTGGTTTTGAGAGGCCAGCGGTATATACCCAGCAACAATTAACCCAAGTACGCCTTTTCTCGCGTGGGGTGATTTTCACGCGCGTTCGCGTTTCGCTCGCTCTACTATCCCTGAGGAAAAATGGCATCCTCGGAGACCCAGGGGCAGATATTAGGGGGCGAGGGAAAGTGTAAACCGGCGGAAAAATATATATGGAACGAAGAAAAGTAAAGAACGGCGAGAAGAGCCCCTGGGGACAATGTCTTACCAGACCAGTTCCAAACGGTCGCCGCCGTTCTGGCTTCTGATTGGTGCCAGAAAACTTTGTGTTTTTCTGGCACCAATCAGAAGCCAGAACGGCGGCGACCGTTTGGAACTGGTCTGGTAAGACATTGTCCCCAGGGGCTCTTCTCGCCGTTCTTTACTTTTCTTCGTGCCATATTTCTCCGCCCGTTTACACTTTCCCTCGTCCCTACTATCTGCCCCTGGGTCTCCGAGGATGGAAAAATGGGGGACTACTCGTAGACTACCTGTGTACCCCGGGGAGGGGGGCACTTGGGTATTTTTTGGGTGGGTATGTGCCGCCCGGGACTCCATATTGGCACCCCCTTCTAAAAACAATTTCCCCTAAAATTGACACTCCGTTCTAGAAATGGGCCAATTTTTTATACCCCTTTCTAGAATTCGCCCTAAAACTGATACCCCATTCTGAAAATAGGCCAATTTTTTATACTCCGTACTAGGGTGCAACAAGAGTGCAACGGTTTGCTTGTTAACGCATTGAACCGTATTTTTAAAAGCAATCTGTCCTTGAATAATTTCAAATGGCTGCTTACAAAAGTGGAGCTTTCGTGCGTTCGAAATATTATACCCCGTTCTAGAAAACGCCTCTGAAATGGATACCCCGTTCTAAATCAGGCGCTTCAAAATCACGACCCTTTGGGCGGCACATACCCGTTTCGGTAACGTATGGGAGTACCCCCCCCCCGGCTGTGTACGTGCATATTGATTCGGCAATTGGATTTCCGCCATGTTTGTTCTTAATTCCCCAAAGGGATCGGGTGACTTCCGGTCAGAGCCTTTTAACCCCTTAAAATGACAAGTATCTATTTTTTTTCACTTTGTGTCAATTGTTATGAAAAAAAGCCTGCACGTTCACTTTTGTAAGCTTCGATGGTAAGAATGTGTCAAGGTTGGTATTCAGCTTTCCACTATTACTAAAAATAGGTTTTGTCACCTTAGACCTCCCGCGTGACTCAGACAAATGTACTCTTTGTATGGGAAACATGCGTTTCCGACATCGCAGTGAGCGTTTTTAAAATGTTTTTTGAGCATAATTCCAATATATAAAAGGCACTACTGCTATAGGGAGCAAAACCTGGTCCAGTAACTCAAATAAATGGTTAAAATCAGAAAATAAAGCGTCTCGATCAAAGAAGGCTACTGAAATCGAGTCCCTAGCTCCGTGTCTTAGGCATACCATTATTGTCTGTGTAATACTCCAAAACCGAAATTGCTAAAGAGAAAATCGAGTTTGGATGTGCTTCTCGCAAGCCTGTGACAGAATATCTAAGGTAAAAAGGACACCAGCATTAGCACAAACAGGAAATTGTACACGTTGGTTCTGTTGTTGTGCGGCCAGGTACACCATATGAATCCGGGAAGAATGCTTTAGTAATTTATTTTTTCCTGTAGTACTAAGTAGCGTAACATAAGCATTCGAAAAAAAAAAAATTAGCAACCTTTGCCAAGAAATTAACCAAATGCGTCGTTTCATGCACAGCTATGATGCCCTGCTCTCCACACATTTTAACATAATTTTATCCACAGTATTTGACGCCGCATAAGAAATAAAACCATTCATCTGTACAGTCTTTTTCCACGTTTAACGTTGTCTTGGCATACGTTGATTATTTTCAGGATATTTATTATCGAAACCAAGCTGGATTTTGTTTCCTTTAACGATAAACATCAAAGACGACGAAAATTTGTTGCCAAACGTGACTTTCCCATACTAAACTCTTACACTGGTCAGGTTCAGGTTCAGCCTGGGCCCGGGGGGGGCTCTTGGGTATTTTTTGGGTGGGTATGTGCCGCCCGTGACTCCAAATTGGCACCCCGTTCTAGAAAAAATTTCCCCTAAAATTGATACCCCGTTCTAGAAATGGACCTGATTTTTATACCCCGTTCTAGAATTCGCCCTAAAACGGATACCCCGTTCTAGAAATGGGCCAATTTTTTATACTCCGTTCTGGGGTGCAACAAGAGTGTACAACGGTTTGCTTGTTAACGCATTGACCCGTATTACCCGTATAGGTAATTTATGGGAGTACCCCCCCCCCCGGGAGCCTGGGTCAGGTTTATAAATGTCTGAGTCACAGTAGGGTTCAGAAACTTGTGATGTCATTAGTGGAAAGCGCTATTGGATATTCGCCATGTTTGTTCTTAACTCCCATGAAAGATAAGTTTCAGCTTCAACCCTTGCTGATCAATTAATTGACCCAATGGTTATGAGAATTAAGGTAACGATCCGACACAATATGCTGTGATTTTTCAACCAACTTTTCCCAATTAGCACCATAAGGAATATATAGATGATGGTGAGGAGAATATACATATTGATGTCAGCGCTAAACTGAGTTAGACAAAGAGCACTTCTCGAAACAACTGAAAATGATGAGCTCGTGAATCTATTAAAATTTCAACTCGCTGGATAGATCAAGCATTTGAATCTTGGTTTTAGAATACTCACCACGGAAATAACAATTTGATTTTCTTGCAGGACAAAACAAGGTACGTACATCAAAAGTAAGTGAAGTGCTAGATTTTGTTCAGCGGTAGTTTTTTAATAAATAAAATAGCCTATCAAACGTATCATCGCCTATCCTAGGGCTGTTTAGTCATCTGTTTGCAAAATGTGCTACCCTTGTGGCAGTAGAAACTTTTCAAGGAGTATTCGGTTCTGTCAGTGAAATTGGCGTAGTGTGCCTTTAACAACACAACATGGAATTGTGCTCTTCACAACTTTCTTAAAATATCAGCGGATTGTGATGGCTCACATTAAGGAACTTTAAGTTGCACTTACTCATTTTTTTTCTGAAAAACGGAGACCTGATCTGTATCATCTGTAGGAAATGGGAAAACGCTATTAGCTTTTTCGCTTACTTAAAGATATGTGCACAGTTATTTGAATTTGCTTTTCAGTGACAGTCATTCAGTTTCAGCTGAGCAAATTCTTGCACGCATCATCCCTGCTCCGCCTTGCCTCACGCGGAACTATCTAATAAACGACTCTGATCAAAGGTTTGCCTTCAAAATCAGATCTGAAAACGTTCAATTTGAGTAAAGCGGGCTTAATTCATGCTATTAGACACTAAACAAGTTAATCGTATGTAAACTTGAAGGGTGTTTATGCTATCCTATCGCACTGATAATCCTCATACTAGATGCATTACGAATGCTCATTTTGCTGAATGTGAAAAACCGGACCACACTTTAAATTTGCAGGAATATTCTAATCAAGATCACTCCTATTTTTCCGGATGATTTGTTACTCCCCGAGTCTCCAAAATTTGCTTCCTTTTTCAGAGCCATATCATATTAACAGGATTTAACTCCAAATTCACTTTTATAAGGCTCTTTTGACATTGGTTAAAGTTACAGTTCTGTATTGAGTTTCAATTTCAAAATGAACGGGACCAAAAAGCTTAAAACCATACCAACGGGGACGACGGCTCCCTCAACTAAAACTAAAAATCGCCCCTTTTTACACAACCAACTTCACAACTCAACTTCTCTCTGTTTTTTACAGTTTTCGACGAAAATAATCCGCTACAGGGATCATCACTGAAATTTAAATATCCGCTGTCACATCTTATTTTACAGAAAAATGTACATGCCTAGCAATTAACGCACTTCACAAGTCGTCTTGGAAAAAAAAAATTGGGAAATTCATCCAAAACCCTGAAACAGATGGTTATTATAATGATATCATTCGCGGAAGCTTTAATGAAGTTCGGTTCATTTTGCTTAACACTGGTAGTGATTTCTTTCTTTTCTTTTTTTTATATAATAATTTCGTTTTGCTGCCTGCTTATCCGTTCACCTAACGGCTTTTCAGCTGAAGCCACTTTCGGTTTTGAACACGTACAGTTGACAAAGGGGCATTGAAATGTAAATGAAAGCGAATTGTACTTCCTCTTTGTACTAGCAAATCAATTTACTCTGGCAGATATTATAAATAATTTCGCCTTAGGCTCGGTTCGTTGTGATATTCGCCTAATTTGATCCGGACTATTTAATGTGACAGCTATCATCCGACGAGTACATTTGTTCTCGAGACACCGAGATAAAGGCGCCGGCCAAGAGCTCACAATAGGACAGCTTTCTTGTTTTGATCTCTTGCCCCGGCCCAACAGTAATTTTGGACAGCCTATACTCTTCATTACTTTTTTTAAAGGAGCTGTGTCTCGAAATTCGGCCAAATTAGGAAATTACAAAATGCCGTTAATTTAAGAGAAACACAAAAATAACCCCTTTCAACTTTAAAGGAAGGTGAAAATAACACAACAGATACAACAGATGCCACGGATGGGCAGAACTGAAGAAGACTGAAACGGATTGAAATTAGGGTCTTTGAAATCAGCCTAACCGACAGTTTTTCAAAGTTGATCCCTGCGGCCTGCAACTTCAAAAATAATGTTCAGGAGACATATTTGTTCGTCTCGGATCTCTGATTTTGTCATTTACATGTAATTTCTTTGCTTAATTTAAGTTCCATGGCAATTGAGGGCGAGGTAATTGGCAAAATTAAACAAAATGAACTGGACTGCCGTGACACAGCCCCTTTAAATAAATATTATTAGGTACAAAAAACAACAACAACAACAAACTAAGTTGCTGTTACTGTTAACTGCGGAGAGTCGCGACTAAAATCTCAGTAAATCCTAAAGAAAATCACCAAAGTTCAAAAATAAAAAAAAAAACGCTTTCTTTTAATTACTTTTCATGAATTTCGATAAAAAATGGTTCTTATGACCTAATAATTACATGTTCTTAATGTTATATTACTTTCTCTCCCTAGCTCTCTCTCGCTTCAGACGACGAGTAGGAGAGAGATTACATGAATAGTTTCGGCACTTAAAAGGTTCCACATTTTTGTTCGTTTCCACCCCTTTATTTCAAAGGATAATGAGGCAATTATCCGCATTCATTGCGATTTTGGCGTTGCTAAACTGCTTCAACCTCAGTGTCGTGGAAGGATGCGGAGGCTGTGGATCGCGAAGGCGAAGTTGTGAGTATATGAGTAAAAAAGCGTTTCTTTTTTTTATTATTGGTACTGTAGTTATCGTTTCATTACATTTTATTTTCCTTTTCGCTGCCGTTGAATTAAATTTTCCTTGTAGACAACGTTGTTCACTTTCATCGCCTTTACATTGTCCCATCATTGTTATTCTCATTTTGTTTTATATCTTACATTTAGGTTATCTTTAGCTTTTTCTAGTTTTTAATTGTGAGTTTTCAAATTTTAAATGTAAAAGCGCCTTTGGACCCTTGTGAAAGAGCCGCTTTATAAATAGCTTATTCATTATTATCATTATTATTATTATTATTATTATAATTATTATTATTATTATTAGCAGTAGAAGCAGTAGTAGTAGTAGTAGTAGTGGTAGTAGTAGTATTTGGTTCAACATTATTGTTCCCCTTTTTGGCGAACTCTTCAGCGTCGTCATCGTCATCGTCATCGTCATCCTATAGACGTTCAAGGCCATCACCAAGACACGGAGGGTGGGGATCGTGGAGTTCGTGGTACTCTGCCTATTGTTCTGGTGGTCACAAAACCGTGCGACGATACTGCAACAATCCTTCTCCTGCCTATGGCGGCAGCGACTGCTACGGATCAAGCACAAAATCAAGAGACTGCAATGAATGTAACAATTATAACGGAGGATGCGCACATAGTTGCATTAACACTTTTGGCAGTTACAGATGTACATGCAATTCTGGATATAGGCGTAATGTTTACAACTCGAAAAAGTGCGTCTGTAAGTATTTGTTTTTTGTTCAACACTTACAGAATCAGTAATAACGCCTGCAGTTGCGAAAAGTAAGCCTCTTCATTCCGCGGTCCCAGTATATCAGGGGCACCCAACGGCAATTTTCGGGAAAATATCTGTTCGGAAGACGATTTGAGAACTAGAATTTTCGGAACATTTGTTGTAAAATTTCTTGCTTGCTTGCCTCTCCTAGGATTTTCGAACATCTACAAAATGGTGTAATTACCCAATTTAAACGGACATTTACCCTAAAAAAGGCTACCTAGAATTTTCGGGAGCCTTTTCCTGGCTGAAATTTTCGAGAAGGTAAGTTTTGATCCCTATAATTTTCGGATCACTAGACTTTCAGCTAGGAAATCCGAACAGATGAAAAGTTTTTAGGGGATAAAAATATGCCTATATCTACCGTTTAAATACTAAAATACGTTCAACAATGCTATGTTAAGTGGTTTTGAATTATATCCTCGTTGGGTGCCCCTGGTATATGAAAGTCATATATTCATCATTTAAAGTGCTAGTGACGTGAATGGCATAAATGTCCTTTTAGAATTCAGAAAGGTTTTTCAACCATAGAAAATCACTTTTAAAAAATAAAAACGCATTATAATCATCAAGGAATGTTTCAGATCGGAGCTCAAAGTGTGCTTCCTAATTATATGCGTCAATTTCGCGATTTTTGAGCCTGTTAAGTTCTCAGCGGTGGACAACACTGTCTTGTAACGTCACATGATTGACAACAAAATAGGATCAATATATATGATTCATGATTAAATTCATAAGCAGTCTAGAGTCTTCCTAGAAAAATAAACAAGTGTATTCCACAATGGACGGCGTTCGTCTGTGCCGTTTGTTGTTTTCCGCCTTCATTCGTCTTAGCAAATAAGTTGAATGGCACTCTTCTTGTCTATATTTTTTGTTTTGTTTTTAAGCGGACGGCAGTTAATTTGAAGGGTGCCTCCATGCCCGGGGGGGGCACTTGGGTATTTTTTGGGTGGGTATGTGCCGCCCGGGACTCCAAATTGGCACCCCGTTCTAGGAAAAATTTCCCCCAAAATTGATACCCCGTTATAGAAATGGGCCAATTTTTTATACCCCGTTCTAGAATTCGCCCTAAAACTGATACCCCGTTCTAGAAATGGGCCAATTTTTTATACTCCGTTCGAGGGTGCAACAAGAGTACAACGGTTTGCTTGTCAACGCATTGAACCGTATTTTTAAAAGCAATCTGTCCCTGAATACTTTCAAATGGCTGCTTACAAAAGTGGAGCTTTCGTGCGTTCGAAATATTATACCCCGTTCTAGAAAACGCCTCTGAAATGGATACCCCGTTCTAAATCAGGAGCTTCAAAATCACGACCCCTTTGGGCGGCACATACCCGTATAGGTAATGTATGGGAGTACCCCCCCCCGGGCCTCCATGTGTGCAAAGTCACGCTTAGCTCAAACCCGAACGGAAGACATGGTAGTAATGACGTGATTCTTATGATTCTATAATGAAACTACAAAAAACAATGTTTATCTTCACAGCAATCACATGCGCCACAAGCAATTGGCCGCCTCCTAGCCAAGGAAAGTTATCACCTCAGTGTAGCAACCAATCACACGTGAATTATGGGAAGACTTGCACAGTTACATGCGACCGTGGTTATAAAATTGATGGTAGTTCCTCATCTCGTTGTACAAGTGATGGCAGCTGGTACCCAAGAAAATCTCCGAACTGCCGAGGTAAAAAAAAAACACTCAGTCCTTAGCAAGATCTTTGGATTAATTTCTTAATTTAATTTAAACGGAAGTTCGCCCCCCCAAAAAACAGAAAAGAATCTACAATCTGGCAATCTTAACCGACCCTAATTGACCAAACAATAAAGCAAGTAAAGGAAGAAAGGAGTTGATATTTTTAATATTAAAAAACTGAGAAAAGTTGTCGACCAGTTTATGATTTTAAGGTCTTTATTTCTCTTGTCCTTTCAGTAAAAGAGTGCAAACCAGTTTATCCACCCAAGAATGGTGACATAATTCCGAGTATTTGCAAAACAAAGCCTTTACATGGTCAAAGATGTTTTTACAAATGCGGCAAAGGGTACAAAATGCTTGGACCTTTTTCCACAATGTGTGACAATGGAAATTGGACACAAGGTGGCTTTACCTGTAGAGGTAAATATAGGATTTGTTGCATTGCTAGCAAATGTGCAATATAGTTATTGTTACCTTTAATTTCAAGTAGAATAATTAACACGACTCTAATTAAATCAAGGTGAATGAAGCCCTTAAGACTTATTCGATCCCTCTTTTGTCGCGGATTTGTTATTTCTACATTTTTGTTATTTCTATATAATAATAATAATAATAATAATAATAATAATAATAATAACTTAATCCTGGCCATTTACTTACTTTCTTATGTGCACTGTGCCAATGAATTACATGCCGGCTAAGTCAGATTGGTCTATATTCAATGTTAAAACTAGTTAATTTCGCGGCATGCGCTTATTTAAGGATTAAAAACTTCTGATGGTTAAAACCTATCCCTGTTTTTATTCTACAGACGTCGAACCACCTAGATTCTTAAACTGTCCATCAAGGCAAACCGTCTATGCCCAGAAAGGTAAAACCACAGTGACAGTGTCCTGGGCACTAGTGAAAGCGACAGACAATGACATGTTTCCTATCACCCCGCAACCGCGACCCAATGTTAAGTCTACTCACGAGTTCGCTGAGGGAAGTCACACTGTTATATACACTGCCATGGACCAGTCACGGAATAAGGCGTTCTGCTATTTCAGGGTCAACGTTCGAGGTAAGAAATGTTGCAATATTATTTCTAGGAAACTATGTAACAATGTCATTTACCACTGAAAATGTACATACTTTCCAGTTGAGCCGCTCAGTAAACCATAATTTTGCAGACACAAACTTTGCTCCCTGGAGCCAAGAAAAGCTAAAAAATGTCGCATAAAAAAGTTAAAAACAAACAAACAGAGCGAACAAAAAATTCTGTGCTTTCTGACGCAAATTTCACCCAGTTTGTTTTCGCGTAATCTCTATTTTCTATTTTCTGTTTCTAAAATGAGTAACGTGGCAGTAATTCACTGATGATGCTAATAACGCATAACGCCCCTTAATAATTAAACCAGGCTACTTTTGGTCCCTTTACTGCATGAAAAAATCAGTAGCAGTAGGAAAAACAGGGGAAAGAAGTGCTTTGAACATAGCCTGTGTACAGACGCCCCTTCCCTCGAAACAAATTCAAGCCGGGAAGGGAACGTCTGTGTACAGGTTACTTTGAACACATAGGATAGTAAAGCTTGGTTTTCCTTAAAAAGCCTTGCATCTAAGGCTTTTAGGTTAAAAAAAATTCATTTGTTAATAGCGGAGCCCCACGTGCGCGTTCGCTCGCATAAGCGGAGCTCCATACCCCAGAAATATTGGTAATCACGTGACTGTACGTCCACCCGACCGTCCGCACCACAGGGAAACCAACGGTAAATGTCAAACTTTCTAGCTAGTGTGGGAGCCTGCAACCTGAATTACACATCTATGTTGTGGTCAGTTTTTTGAAGTTCTCCACTGACACGTTACTTGCTTTCGATTGATCGCAGGCTTACCTTCAAGTGGATGTTTATTTATTTACGGAAGCTGAGTCTAAATATAAGGATTCAAGTCGAAAATAAGTTTTCTTTTTCAGTTCTGCGATGCCCTTTGTTAGCGCCACCTGCAAATGGATATTTTGTGACTGGCAGATGTACAAATGTGTATGGAGGCCTTTGCCGCTGGCAGTGTTATAAAGGATACAAACAGAAAGGATCGGGAGTTAAATACTGTGAAAAGATTCCTGGCAGAAATCTAGTTCGCTGGTCAGGAGGTCTTGCTTTGTGTGAGGGTAAGATATCGTCACTGTCAGAAAACTTGGAAAACCGTGAGCAACTAAAATAATTCAGAAATGTTTATTGTGCATTGAACAATCATAATTAAGTTCAGATCACGAAGCAAATGACCTTTTTGAAAACACAAACTAGTTGAGGTAACCGTTGCTGTTTGCGGTTTAGTTTTCTCACGTATGATTAGCTTTTTTCTTGCAACACAATAACACTCTATATTTTTGGTTGTTTACTGTTCTTATATAACTTTAATTTCACGTTCAAAACAGCCCTTACAATCGAAAAAATCTGTCAAATATTTCTATTCTAAGATATATGTTTGTTACTATTTTTTAGTGGTTTTTTCCTTCCCCTTTAATTTAATTCTTCTTTTTTGGGCGCAGCGAGGCCGAGAGGTCGGAGCTCAGACCAGTTGCTGGATTTGTTTCTCAGCCGTCCCTGATTCAAGCTAAGTGCACTTGCACTATAAAGCAAACCCTAACCTTTACCTTATTCTACGTTGGATATCTTCTCTCTGTCCTGAGTATTAGACAGGGGACCGTTGTTGGTACTTTATCCAAGTCACATGACGAAATCTAGCGCAACACAAATTAAGGTAATACATATGTCTTTGTGTTATGTCATAGCTGTGAAGTGCCCACCACTCCATACACCAGTTAACTCATATTCAAGGTTTGGTGTAAGGTGTAATAGGCGTAGTTACAGCACCTCCTGCTCCTTCAGCTGCAAACGGGGATACCAAATGGCGGGCGGATCGAAAGAAAGAACTTGTCAGGAAAATCAGAAGTGGTCTGGTACAGATCTTCAATGTCAAGGTATTATTTAGTGATAGAGATGTTGCGTCCGCGCCTTTTCGGATCGCATTCCTGAATTGACCAGTGTTAAACTTGGAAGCGGGTGCCGGTTGGGACGAAAGTTTTGTTCTTCATTCCAGGCCACAAGTCATTCTTTGGTGACTAATAAAATATTGCCTAGTCCCTAGGCCTCATTATTATGCGAGGCCGATGCGTTTCGGGTCACGTGGTCCGAGAAAGTTTTTGAGGCCTAGACAAACTCGAAGAAGTGAGACATTTTTGTCTCACTTGGGGCGGAGCTTTTGGAAGCGGGCGAGCTGTCAATAACCTTTCCGCGCTGATGAAAGATGCCCAACAGCGATGGAGAGTACAGAGGAACGACCATTTTTATTCTATGCACGTTTTCATTGTTGAAAGTCGTTTGGCCTTTCTTTTTCATTTATCTCATTAAACTAATTTGAACTTTATTTCATCTCAAAAACTATTTGTAGGCTAAGCAAAACAGCGTCGCAAAAAAATTATTTGATCAAGAATCGGAAGGTAAGCTAAAGAAATAAGTTTATATCTATTCTTGGATATGACAAGCTATTTTTCGTTTCTCTATTTTCGCTTGCTGCTATAAATTTCTCGTTATCATTTCACTTCGAAATACTTCATGTAATTTGGAAGCTTATCAAACTAATCGGACAGGCTGTTGAATTTGGTCTCTAAATTTGGTAGAATGTCAACAAACTGCTGTTTCAAATCTTTTTGTCAATAAAGACTATCATTTTAATTGTTCATTTGAAGGTGGACTAAAAGAGAAATTACTTGCACGTTATACAGTAGTATTCTTTCCGATTCAAAGTAATATTTTTGTTCTTTTATAACACGAACTAGGTTAGTTACTTTTGTAATAGTGTCAATAGTGCCGATCTTTAGTGAAGGATATTCTCGAGCAAAGTTATTTACAGTTTATTTCAGTTGACCGTGTGAACTTTTCAAAAATGCTCACGCATGCGCACTCCGAGATTGTCTAGGCGTCTCCCGGCCGTTCGTCTCGGATACGTCACCGAAATGCATTGACCGAGAGGGCCTGAAAAGACGCCGTACAGGGACTAGGCAAAATAAAATATACACTTCTAGTTCTCTACCTATTTTTACTTATCATCTATTGACGAGTTCAACGGTCAAGGCTACGCAGTAACAATGAAACTTAAGGTACATGCACACGGCCACTTTCATAGGGTACAAAAACTATGTTACATTTTAAAATAACGTTCTGGTAACTGATCATGAGTAGCTATCAGTTACCCAAACGCATTTCGGTTAAAGCGGCAGATATACCTTTGCTTTTTGCTTTGCTCGCCGTACCACGTTCTGAACCCACAACAGGTTAGCCTAAAAGCTTTTGAGAGTATTTTGATATTTTAGCCATCGTTTTTACTGTTTTTTCAAAGTATCAAATCATCCACGCTTACTAATCGAAGCTTTCTATCTTACCCTCTTGCGGTTGACCTATAGCTGTGACGTGTCCTATCATCGCTATAAAATCAGAGGGACTTGTAATCAGCCCACCTATTTGCACCAAACCAAGCGCTACCCTTAAATACGGAACAAAGTGCCGATTCACCTGCAAGAATGGTTACCAACTCCAGGGACCCGAAGTTAAGACTTGTAATCACCGGTATATATACTGGCACTGGTATACTGCTATAAGCCATAACCAGAACAGCAAGAGCGGGTACTGGTCTCCATCGAGAAATCCATCGTGTAAAGGTGTGTTTTACACAGTTTGTGAAAATGCTACGTATTAAAGATAGTGTAATTGACGTCTTGGTCCGGCAGTATTAAAGCACACATAAATATTATAATTATGTTTTCCGTAGAATAGCTTAGCTATCAAGACAATAAGATCAACCGTTTCTTGAGGCAGGCATTTCCGGGGGGGGGGGTACTGCCACATATGGGCTATATAGGTATGTGCATGTTTGGGGAGTTTACTCTAGTATAGGGTAGCAAAATTCAGCTGAACTAGCTCTGGTATAGGTTAAGGGTTCCAGGGTCCCAGCGGCACATCCCCACCCAGAAATTCCTAGAGTAACCCCCCGGGAGGCATTCACTTTGGTAGCTTAATAAGAGTTTGTTCTTGGTTTTTAACACTTATGCCCTTTCCACAAGATTGTGTTTTTTGTCGGGTGCTACCCTCAAGTAATTAGTTGATGTATTGAAAATCCTTATGTGGATAAGAATTCTATTAAAGAAATCATTCACTTTCTTGTTTATTTAATCTTATATTTTAAGACGTCTCAAAGCCGACCTTCATCAACTGTCCTTCTGATATCATTGCAACCGCTGACCGGAGCAGGACCTCGACAACAGTCACGTGGACACCTCCAACGGCTACCGACAATTCTGGCGCCATTTCGAAAATAACTCGCCCCGGAAAACAGCCTGGCCAGAAATTTCCAGCTGGTGAACACAGTATCCGTTACCTGGCCTCTGATAACACAGGAAACGTTGGCGAATGCAGTTTTAAGATAACAGTTTCAGGTACCGATCAATATTGACGAAAGGTACTACCTAGAGGAATAAAAGCAATCTAGAGAGCATATCTACAACAATTTTTTTGATTCTTCTTTTTTTTTTTTGTAAGGGCCTATTATCAGTTTCCAGGCCGTGGCAAGGGCTAATTCACACGCTAAAATTTTTTATTTCGACTTGTCACCACAAACAAAAAAATCTGCTGCACTGCACACAGTGCAACAGATTCTAGGTCGATTTTTATCTTGGCGTTTCCTCGTCCAGACCCCGGGAAGTTCGAGTACGGATAAATAAACGATTGCAAGGCTGACAGATTGCGAACAAAAATCGACCCGCCCCCCCTCCCATATACCGGCCTTCATGCAGGTTTCCCTCCTGGGACGAACACTTTCTCTACAGGGTATATTCATTCGACGTCGGTGTCAGGTAAATCCATGTGTCAGTATAGGTAATTACTTTCACATGCGTAAAAAATTTCACAGCTGGGCCTGTTCCTTTTCGTAACTCCGGCCAAACCTTGAATGTTTGCGACCATCATTATTTTTAGTCATATAATGGCTTAAATACAGGCGTTTAGTATTTGATCGTAAAACTCCCTGAAGAAGTCTACGTTAGTTAGACGAAACGGGTAGGAGAATAAACAAGTTTTTCAGCTACTGCTCACTACTTTAGTTTTAAAAATTTTAAAAATTTAAAACAAAATTAAAAATTAAGAATTTAAAAATTTTAAAAATCAAAAATTAAAATTCATCCGAACAACTCAAGCGAAGCCCTTTTGAGTACTTCTTAATTAAGGTAAATCTTATCACTTAAAATTGCATTAATTAGTTGACAAAGGTGCGCGGCTTCAATTTTGTCAACAGATCGAGATTTTCTTGTGATAATAATACAGCTATTTCGAGAAAGGTTGTCCGGAAAAATGTGGACGCGACAACCCCGAAAGGTAATATGGGATATGATCAATACACTGTTCCCTAACGCTGTAGCTGTCGAGCCTGATTTTGTCGCTTTCATTTAGCACTCACAAACATACGTCCATGGCCTCTCATGCCATTCTTTCAAATTTCTTTGAAGAAGAGTGAACTCAAAACCACCCACAATACCTTTCGGGATTGTCGCGTGCACTTTTTCCGACAACCTTTCTCAAAATGGCTGTATACGTTTATAAGTGTCGTAAGTCTCCTTTGAATAAAATCATGCATAGTATATATGCGGTTGTTTAAGGTGGCTCGATACAGTTTTTCAGGGTCAATACCTCCCACGTTTGAGCGTAAACTACGTCGCCATAAACAAAGATTTGGAAAAATTGACACCACAGTTGTATTAGATAAAGATGGAAATTTGTTATGATCAGGGTTGCAATGACATCGGAGTTTTCATAGCAACGAAATGACGCCATTGCCTATTTTACTTGCAGCATGATTTCTCGGCACTGGGCCGGAACTGTTCTTCCAAAATCGTTTACTGGAACTTTTTCCTACAACAGCTGCCTCGATGTTCGTGAAGTTTAAGCGAAATCTGTAAGAGCGTTATCGAGATATTTTGGGAACAAGTTTTTATGGTTAGAGATACGGTAAAAAATGGACAATCTTGATGTTCGACTGTTATCTGTACTAGACGAAGCGCTTTTGGCATGCAATTTCACCTCATAGTAGCTTCAATCTTTTTAAAAACGTGTGTGAAAGATCATTGAGATACCTTCAGCCGATTGCTAGAAAGAAGGATTTGATTAGTATGTATCAAGGCGCTCTTGTTAGCGGTAATGTAAACATTTCAATCTACTTAACAAATTAGCGAATAATTTTTAAACCGCTCCATCATTTTTTTTTTTAAATTTAAGAGTCTTGAGATAAACCGTCCTTTTATATGACCTCTTAGTTTCAAGGTTATTGATATATTGTAAGGTAGTAAAATAAGGGCTTGAATTCGCTAACATTTTGTCAGAAATTTTGTGTTTACAAGTGAGAGCCTCTTATTATTCGGCGGTATTGTCTCAAAGTTTCATTTTCACGTGAACAGCAGTAGCTAACAATGCATTTGACATATGCAAAAATACTAGGTATTGTTGTGCACGAAAATATGAAACTTGGAGACAATAACCCTGAATAATGAGAGGCTCTCACTTGTAAACACAAAATTTCTGACAAAATATTAGCGAATTCAAGCCCTTATTTTACTGCCTTACAATGTATCAATAATCTTGAAACTAAGAGATCATATAAAAGGACGGTTAATCTCAAGATTCTTAAATTTTCTAAAACATTTATCGAGCGATTTAAAAATTATTCGCTAATTTTTTAAAGTAGACCGAAATGTCTACATTACCGCTAACAAGAGCGCCTTGATACATACTAATCAAATCCTTCTTTCTAGCAATCGACTGAAGGTATCTCAATGATCTTTCACACACGTTTTTAAAAAGATTGAAGCTACTATGAGGTGAAATTGCATGCCAAAAGCGCTTCGTTTAGTACAGATAACAGTCGAACATCAAGATTGTCCATTTTTTACCGTATTTCTAACCATAAAAACTTGTTCCCAAAATATCTCGATAACGCTCTTACAGATTTCGCTTAAACTTCACGAACATCGAGGCGGCTGTTGTAGGAAAAAGTTCCAGTAAACGATTTAGGAAGAACAGTTCCCAGTGCTGAGAAATCATGCTGCAAGTAAAATAGGTAATGGCGTCATTTCGTTGCTATGAAAACTCCGATGTCATTGCAACCCTGATCATAACAAATTTCCATCTTTATCTAATACAACTGTGGTGTCAATTTTTCCAAATCTTTGTTCATGGCGACGTAGTTTACGCTCAAACTTGGGAGGTATTGACCTTGAAAAACTATATCGAGCCACCTTAATTTGCTACTTTTATCTAAGTATGCTTTCCATTGGTTCTTTACTAGTGGTCCGATGTTTGCCCAAGCTATATACTCCAGCCGGAGGCTCCAAGCAATGTACCGAGGACAACATATATGGCTCAAAGTGTCCCTTCACATGCCATCGTGGCTACAAAATGGTGGGCCCTGCCAAAAGGGTATGTGAAAAGAGTCAGATGAGTCCAACTGGTTACTGGACAGGGCAAGAAACAAAATGCGAATGTAAGTTATGCCTTAAGACGGTTAAGTGTAATGCTATCGTGATATGATAGCTCTCTCCTCCTCGGAGATTCCCTCTGGGATTCCTGCAATGAAAATTTATAAAAAGAGGAAGTGCGCGGGCGACGATGGGAAGAAAGAAAAGGCCCGCACGCCCTTTTTTCCCCCTCTCCCCGGCCTTGAGCTTCCCTGGCCTGTGGCACAAGGAGGCATATGTGGATCGAGAGGTATGGGGGCGACATTATCATTATCGGCAGTGAGATATCTGACTTGTACCAGTATTTGAAAGTTTAAAACAAACGTTCTGTAATTGTTTCTTGAATTCCTGTTTTTGTCCAGTGATCAGATGCCCTCGTCTGTCAGCCTCTCCTCACAGCGTCCAGACAGGCTGCCGACATAGTGCAACAGATAACGTATTTGGTGACAAGTGCCTTTTTTCCTGTGAAATTGGTCATCACCACACAGGCGGATCAACTCAAAGAGTCTGTCAGGCAAATGGTACATGGTCTGGAAAAGCAATTCTTTGCCAAGGTAAACTAAAATATCAATATATAATATAGCACATGTTTTTGGTCCCTACTTTGTAAAACCACTTTCTTACACCTCACAAGTTTAATTGGTTTTGTATTTGCAATTTCTCCTCGAAGCGGTCCGTTGTGATCCACTGCAAGATCCAAAAGATGGGAGTGTGTCACCAGAGTCATGCCAAAGTTCACCAGAATACGGCACCACGTGCCGTTTTTCTTGTCGAAAAGGTTTCAGGTTACAAGGAAAACCAGCAATGTTGTGTCTCAGTGACGGACAGTGGTCGGAGAATACCACGGTATCCTGTAAAGGTCAGTACTATAGAGGATGAGCGTGCGCAATAAATTTTCAGTCTAAGGAGGTAAGAAGAAGTAAGAAGGAAGAAGGTACCATGCGAGGACCCTACAAGAAACTTGGAGCTAAATTGGTCTAATTTGAATTTTTTTCAACCAGATCCCTTCAAAGGTCATTCTTCCAATCAGCCTTAAGTTTGAAACATCACTCGTTAGTTTCCTGACACCATTGCTCTCTCCTCAGATGTGGAAAGCCCTTCATTTGGCCTCACTTGTCCCGGTGATATAAAACGATTTGCAGAAAGAGCAAAAAACTACACGACTATAACTTGGTCTAAGGTTGAAGCAACTGACAACTCAGGTGTGACACCGACTGTGACAGTGACTGGTGTAAGAAGAATGTACTACGTAGGCAAGCATCTGATCGTGTACAAAGCTCGTGATGAAGCGAGAAATTTTAAACTCTGCCAATTCCATGTTACGATCGAGGGTAAGAGCAAAGTAATTAATTTGGTTTCCAGTGCAGTATGTACAGTTTATTTTGAAAGTAAAATAGAATTAATTCAGTTAAATTATAACATAACCAAAGTAAATCTCACGTTGAGAATAACTCATTTACTATTAGCCCATATGTAAATTATTGTTTGCCTTCAGTTTACCTCATGCTTTGCAAAGGTTTTAATCTTTATACTACTACATGAGAAATTTCTGCAATTTGATTGGCTTAGAGCAGTGGTATTTCAGCTGAATTTGAAATACCTACATGTGAAAATTACAAACCGTTTGCGGGTAGTAGTATAAACAAATAATAGCCTGATTTGTACGTGATATTTGACAAATACCACTTGTGATATTTCAAAATTGTCTCAAATTTCACTCTCCAAACGGCTCGTGAAATTACGTATAACAATTTCGAAATATCACACGTGGTATTTATGCCAAATATCACTACAAATCATGCTATTAGCTATACTAATACTCAAGGAGCGTAAATCACACACCCGACTCTTGGGTTTGATTTCCACTGCCGAGTAATTTTCCGTGCGAACGCACGCAAAATAGCCCTTATACATGTTTACGTCACACAAGCAAATTTCACCACCAAGCCTCGTTTTGAAATTAAAAATAAGCGAAGTTTCACAGAAATGAATTCCCAAGGCAGTAGAGTTGAAAAGAATACCCACGCACAAAAAGTGCAAATGCAAAAAATTTTGTTCACAAACGAGGCTTGTTGGTGAAATTTACTCGTCTGACGTAATCATGCATAGGGGCTATTGACGTGCCTAAATGAAACAGAGGCAATGTATGAAAGGCCACACGTAAATGTGAAAGTTGAGCGAGGTTCAACTTTTACGTTTACGCGTGACCTTTCGTACATTGTCTCTATTTTATTTAAGCGAGTAAAATTTACGTGCGTGCACACGTAAAAATTACTCGACCGTGGATTTTCACCTTTACGCTTCTTCGTGTCAGCAACCTCTCGCGTGCAACCATAACTCAAAAAAAAAGGTTGATCCGCTTGACAAAAATCAAGGAGTAAGGTGATTTTAATGGTCTGCAGCCAATCCAATCAAAGATGCCCATAAAGTAAGTCCTACGGTACTGATCATATTTACCACTTCCTTCTTTCAATTAGTTACGCCCTTTTTTCTTTTTCCCCGGGTCTTTTTTTTTATAGTTTTACAATGTCCAGCTCTCCTACTTCCATCAAAAGGATCTTCTGTGGTTGGCAAATGTAACACCTCATATGGATCAACATGTAGGATAAGGTGTCCTGAAGGATACGACTTACTTGGCCCGAGGAATATCACCTGTGAAGCAAAACCAGGCGACACAAAGGGCTATTGGGACAAGCCACCTCCAGTCTGCAAAGGTGATTAATTTACTTAACAGTACCAATTTGTTTTCGTTTTTCTATCATGTACAGCAGTGAAAGCTGCAATTGGAAACATAATAAAGTGAAATTGGTCGATATGGGAGACGGTCGAGAGAGGCTAGCTGAAGCCGAGTGAGGTTCATAATCATTGTCATCAGCGATCATCATCAACGTCATAATCATCATCATCATCATCATCCTCATCATCATTATTATTATTGTTATGGGGGTAATAAACGTCAAAATGCTTGATTAATTGGTCTGCGTAGATTATGATTCCATCTCATTTCTGAATTGACTTTGACTGCAATGGCAAAAATGATTACCACAATGCTGTTGATATTGATATTGATGTTGATTATGAATATTATTTACTGTTTCAGTGCGGACGTGTTCACCACTCAAGGCTCCAAAGTTTGGTTCAATTCACCCTTCCCCATGCAAATCACTTCCAACCAGCGGAACTACCTGCTATTTTGAGTGCAACCATGATGGATTTCTCGCTGATGGTGGCGTAAAAACTGCATTTTGTGGAACTGATGGAAATTGGAACATTAATGAAACTTCAATTTTAAAGTGCAGAGGCAAGCCATATATTTTTCGTCTTTTCTGTTTCTGTCAGTTTTCAACAAAAAGAACTTGAATGGCATTACGTTGGTTATCTCTAATAAGTAGTTTTTTTTAATCTCTTGCCCGTAACCGTCGCTTTTAAACTTAATTTGTTGTATTAAACGACTTGCAAAAAATATGATTATCCTGGAAGCTATAACTGACGTCTGGTGGAAATAATTACGCGCGTACATAAAAATGAAATCCTATATTTTTTCTTAGTATTTAAATCCTCTTCAAGGCTAATAACTGTCTGTAGCTATGAAAGGAAACTTTTATTACCTGGTGAAGAAAGCGAACGAGCCCATAGACCCAATGCAAAAATGGCCAGTCCATGCAGTAGCCTGTTCATATTCGTTTGTTCATTCAAACCAGCCTTTCTAGCCTCGTTCTTAATTACAAAATTCAAAAGAATACCTTATCTCAAGTCACTGAGTCAGGGTAATTTTAATTTAAACAAAAGAATATTAATCCAGCAGCCATTTTTGCATTGGGTCCAATGATATTTCTTGCAGACGCAACTCCACCAACATTAAGTTGCCCCTCTGACATACGTGCAAATTTAAGGGCAAACGCATCAGCATCTGCGCACTGGAAGATTCCTGCTGCTTTTGATAACAGCAACGAGCCTGTGCAGATCACAGTGTCACCACCTGGGATCAAGCCACCTTTTACCTTTTACAAAACAACTGTCATTACATACACTGCGACGGATGCGAGTGGAAACAGGAAGGAATGCTCTTTTAAAGTTATGTTAGAAGGTCAGTAAATTCGCCCAGCTTGTCCAGTTATACCCGCGCCCAAAATCCAAGGTCAGGTCAGGTCAGTTCAGGTCAGTAAAACACAAAGAAAAACTGAATGTTCTCTATAACTGTTGCATGTTCTTGACTTGTTAAGTTAACGTTTCGTCTGCGGGTCTCGGTGGAGGGGGCTCTTTCCTATAGGCTGGCACTGGCAATACAACGTTTTAATTACTGACACTAACTGACAGCTTCAGTGAGCCATTTTAAGGCTTTCTGCAATCTTTCTAAACAAATTCATATTACACTGATTATTTCTACCTTAATTTTACCTACCTTAATTATATGAACGCTGTATTCACAGATAATTCAGGTCCAGAGGTTGTATATTGTCCACCAGACCAAAATATTATCCCAACACAGATGTTGACAAATGTAACATGGAAAACTCCACAGTTTACGGACAACAGTAACGGAAATTTAAGGATTTTGAACAGTCGAGAAAACGGGAGCCTGTTTCCCTGGGGAACGTCTATAGTGTACTACGAAGCCTTTGACAACAATCCAAACAACAGACCTGCAGTTTGTCAGTTCAAAATCAGGCTTAAACGTAAGTAGTGAATGAGGTAGCGTGACCGGGCGGTTACGGAGTAGTCCAGGAGCAAATGTCGTAATTTTATGTCCCGTGAGAATTTTAGGCTACATCTGAATGTGTTAAGGGGACGCTAAAGAACATAAAAAATTTGGTTGGCAAACTGGAAACTCGCGCCGAGCAGATTTATCGGGATTTAGAAAATATGACTTAAATCTCCAACACGAAAACGAGGCTCAGAAACAAAAATGGCAATAACATTTTAATTACTTTGGTGATATTATTCAGTATTCGTTTTCTAACATGGTCACGTGACAAAATTAGCATGGAGACGAGGTTATGAGAATAAAGTCTTGATAAATTTCTTCCGTTTGAATAAAAGTGCCGGAATATAATATTATAATTATACCATTTCGGTCATTAACGTGGTCACATGGCATTGCTAGCATGGAAATGAGGCTCTTGAGGTAAACCTGCTACAGCTTAGTAGATTTTCCTCTCGACGATACTAAAACATCAATAGCCTTGTAATTTTTTTTTCAATTAAACTAATAAAACGCCTGAAAGAAATGAGACCCACACCTTAAAGTGCCACTATACCAAAAATTTTAGCTTAAAAGCTTTCGAAAGACATAGCTGTTATAAATTGTCCGAAGTACCCCTGCCCACCCAGTATCTTATTGATTGCCAGTTTTTAAAACAAATCATGTTAAACCTTTAATTGATTCAAGAATTGAAAAATAAAGCCCTTTGATTAATCTTTATTTTTGGGAAACAATGAGATTTTAACCATAAACGGGTATTGTCCACTCCAGAAAATACCGTAACATACCATAGTGCTCTTTGTTTGTCACCCCAAAATTTTGCATAAGCATTGTTTTCAGTTTCTCTTGGGGCCTTTTTAACTCCTAAGAGAAACTGAAGACAATGCTTATGCAAACTTTTGGGGCGAGAGAACAACGCCAACAAGCTGACCACCACAATTGCAAGCTTCACCAATCCCTTTACTCAGCCAGAAGATTATCTCTTTAATCTCGTAACTAAAGTAGTGATGCCCAAAAAAGTTAAACGTGTCTGTGCGCAAAGTAGTAAGGGGGCTTTTGTCAGGGAAAACATTCAAAAAGGAAACGAAAACCTGTGGTCGCCGATGAAAAAGCGCAGTCTTCTAACCTGGAAATCTACCCATAAGAAGACAAATATCACTGTTAACAAGAAGATTGTGAAGTTACAGAAAGACCGATGTTTGTTTGCTCGCATGATGGTGGTGTGCCAGTCTCGATCAGAATTTAACCTACAAGAAGTCATAGGCACTTATGAGGCTTCACTGTACCAAGGTCACGTTTTGCAGCAGATGGTACCATGTTGCATTGCTCAACCAAAAGTGCACTAATGAGCTAAATCGGAAAACAAGGACCAAGAGTCCCTTCAAGCGATGTGCCACTAGAAGCATCAGTTGTGAGAAAAAAGGTAGTCGCTGTAGATGGAATGGCAGAGCTACAGTCACTTGACAAACCCGCCATCATAAAAACCTGTGCTCACCTTGATGAACATTTTACAGAACAGGTACTCAAGAAAAACAGTGACAGCGATGAATCACACCTGGTCTTCGACAGATATGACATTCCTTTCTCTATTAAGTCTTCTAACAGAGTACGAAGGCAAGGCAATCAACATCCACTCTATTACCGGATAACGGACTCCACGCACATTGCCAAGGTAACCATGAAGCGTCTAGTCTCTCACGAAAGAGCGAAGATGGAATTGACGGAGTATCTATCAGCCAACTTGACCCGACTGAACGCAGGGCAACGAGTGCCGTTGTGACCTGGGAAAACAACTGTTAATCAATACATCGGGATCTAACACACCTAAGAAGCAGTCAGGAAGAGGCGGACGCTAAGATGACCCTCCTCGCTGTTGATGCTGCTTCTCATAGAGCATCAAAAATCAACATCTATTCGCCAGACACTGATGTCTTTATACCTTCTCTAAGAAGATATCCACAGCTCTGCAGTGATGTGCATTTTGTTATTGGTATTGGTCAGCGGCACCAAGTTATCAATTTGAAACCTATTGTGCAGTCTCTCGGCAGCACAAAAGTTGCAGCATTACCTGGCCTTCACGCTTTGAGCGGCGCTGACATCACTGTGAGCTTTGCTGGTAAAGGAAAGGCCACTTGGCGGAAGGTCTTCAGGGAAGCAGATGAAGAGACCATCACTGCTCTAGCAAACCGTGGTAAGAGAGCCCAGCCAACAGCTATCTTTTCTGGTATCGAAAAACTTGCTGGTCAAGAGTACGTGCCCAACACTACCGTCTATAATGATAAAGAGCAAAGATAGTGGCTTTTCCGGAAGAAGCAGGCTCAGTCTGAGACCTTACCACCGACACAAGAAGCACTTTTGCAAGCTATCAAGAGAGCCAACTATCAAGCATTTGTGTGGAATTTGGACACCGTGCTTGAACCAAAACCGGGCTGCAAGTTGGAAGACGACAAATGCATATGGGTACTGACCCGTTATGACGTCTCTGCCTCCTGCATCAGAAGCTATCATATGCATCCAGTTGGTAAAGTGTGGTTGGGTAAAGAGCCGATGTTCATCAAATAGGTAGAACTGCCGGAAAGCTGGATTCAAGTGCACCAACCTGTGAAGCTGTGCTGATTATGTGTGCGATAACCAGCTACTTGATGATGATTCTGAAGTCGAAGATATGGAATACAAGAGTGATATGGCAGCGATAGTTAGGCTGATCGTTTAACTACATACAAGCTGTTGGCTTTTACATTATGCCAAATGTACAAAATCGTATCAGTTAAAGTACTTTTATGACTAGTAACAGTGCAAGCATGTGACGAGCCAAGCCAGGTTCGGTCTTTCTGTCTTTTTTGTAAAAGTTGTAAAAACTCTAGTAGGCTTACCTTAGTATCCTTAACTTATTTCCATTCTGGCTTAACCATGTCTCCATGTTAATTACCGTTAATTATGTTTTAGTTATCTTTTTCCACGGGAAAAATGCTATCTTGATTGTATAGTCAGAGACTCGTTTTCATGTTAGCTTTGTCACGTGCTCATGCAGAAAAAAACAGCTGAATATCAGTAAAGTAAATGAGGAACATAATTTCATCAGCATTGGAGCAATTTCATTCAAATAGTTGACAGTTACAGCCACTTTTATTTTAGAACCTCGTTTCCACGCTGGCTTTATCACGTAGCCATGCTGAGAACCCGATAGAATTGTATATTGGTCAGGCAATTGAGGAACGTAATCTCTACCATTTTGGAGCAATTTCATCCAAACAGTGGAAAGTTATTACCATTTCTGTCTCACAACCTCGCTTTTATGCTGGCGAATTACATCATGTTTTAAAATCCCAATAAAACAGCTCGGTGAAGTTTCGACAGTCCCACCAAAATTTTTTGCGTTCGTTGAGGTGCCCTGAATATATTTAGATGGGCGGCTTGTTTGCAGCCTGACATTCCCACAGGAGTACACTTACCTAGACTGTCGGACTTGCATTGTTTGGTCCAGCGTTTTATTCCTGCCCTGACCTTTAGCTGGATCTGTTCTCGGTAGTCCCGAAGTTCACGGCAACAGTAAAACTCCAAACACAAGCACTGCTGGCTGCACTGCCATTTCGCTTAAGGATCAACCTAGCTGACCCGAGAGTTCATAAGATAGTTTACGTTTGTAAGTCGCTCAACTGAATGTTTTTCAGTGCTGAGTCCACATGCTTGCCTTTTGCAGCTTCCGTAATGGCTGCTTTGACGTGGGCGAGGAGAGAAGAAGAGGTTTTCTCTTTCGCGGACGTCCTCGTCCTTCGTGCCTTTTCTTCTAATTATTTTTTTTTTTGTTCTCTCAAAAGTTGTAAATAACCAGGCATAGAATTATAGCTGGCATAAATATATATAATATATAAATATATATACAGACCAGACATCATACAGACCAGATTTGCAGTTGTAGGTTTTTAGTTTGTAGAGAAATATCTCAAGCCTTGAATTTTTATGCTTGCCTAGCGAAAGCCTGTGAGGAACTTACTCCTCCAAAGCGTGGAGCCGTGGCATGTGACAACTGGCTCTTCGGACGTTTTTGCAGTCCATTTTGTCACAACGAATCGACCTTTCCCCGTGGGGAAATATCAGCAAAAGTATGGACATGTGGACCAAACTTAAAATGGTTTCCATCCCCGCGTTTTCCAGACTGTACAGGTAAGAAGGTTGTTTAAAAGAAGCACGTAGTTATCAGTAGCTGGATACATGTTTGAGAGTTAGATGTTGGTTGACTATCAAAACAGCCACTAAATGATATGCATGTTTACGTTTAATTTTCCGTTTGCTTTTATTGAATTATTGCTTATTAATAATGATTTTGAGATACATAAACAAGTTAAAACTAACGATATAATGTCCCGTTTCGGTCTCGAACTCCTTTTGAACTCCCGCTCGCTTTAATTTACTTATTGTTTGTTAACAGCATAAGGAGGTCGTCGAAACATCGAGAAATTATATTAAAAGTTTTTAAATTACTTGTTCATCAATTGTCAAAATGTGCTGAAAGCATACCAAAAGGGGCGAAATAAAAGAGCAGTAATAAATAGGTCTAAATAGAAACGTTCAGAGTTCAGGAGCTTCAAGTGGAAGAAAAGGAGGGGAGACTTAAATAAAAAAGATACTATTAATTAAGATGCCTACTCCATAATGCAGGTTCAAATGATAAGCAAATGATTTGTATTATTGACGGGTCTACTTTCTTATCATTCCGGCTGAAAGTTGTTTTGTCAAAAGATTTCACGCTATCCTCTTTGTAGCTATTCATGGGAACACCATCTTGGCTTTGCAACTTTCGAAGTTATAAATTCTGCAAAAAAAATCTAGTAATCTGATAAAGATGAAAAAGTAGACTAGAAAAGGATATCGCAGCAAACAAAAAAATATTGTTTATTTTGTAGAACCAATCCTTCCCAGTCAGGTAAAGGCAGAGTTCCGTCTTTTTTACTACGAAGGAGATTGCAGAAGACCTTCAACTCAGGAAGAGATAAAAAGGAACTTCACTAAGATCTTAAACGAGTCCAAATTTAACGATGTTTGCCAAGGTTCAGAGAAATGCAGAGCTGAAAACGTCAACGTCACGTGTGCTATGATTTACTTTACGTACGGAAGGCTAAAACGTGCATCTGGTAAGATGCTAATTTAAAATGTATTGAATAGAATTAATTACAAAACGTTGCTGAATAATGATTCCTTTTCGAGTTCTAAAGGTTTTAGTAGGCTCACGGGGAATGAATACGGCACTAGCTTTTAAACATTCAACATCTATTCATTCATTCATTTTGCCATTAACCATTTTCGTTTAAAGGGTTTTAATTTAAAAAAACGGTTTAGACGGCCTCACTTTCCGCCGTTGCATTAGTGACCACAATGATTTAAGACGATGGGGAGTTGGGGTGGGGCTTAACACCATTAGACCACACACGACAAAGTGCTATAAAAAACTACAAGAATTTAATTTTATTACAATAAGTTCAATTGGCTGATAGCTGAAAAGGTTCTTTACCTATCAGTTTAAGAATCTAACTTTCTTGTTCTACATTTCATTGAAAGTGTTTGGCAGGACTCGACGATCGCCTCGCCTTATTCCACAAACAACAATCAGCTTTGATATTGTTGGTAAGTTTTCTATTCTAAAGATTTCTAAAGATCTTGAAAGACGAAAGGCTTTATTTCATTGGTCCGTCTATTTGTGCTCTTTGACAGTAAATAATTATATTTTGATAAACTCTCTTATACCTTCAGAGAAGTCCCCCTCTTCTTCATCGACATCATAACATAAGAGAATATTTGAGTTTGTTCTTCTCTGCGTATGTATATATCTGTCTGAATTTATGAAAAGGTACCTACAGAAATTTCAAGTGCGTTTTCAGGCGTTTTAACAGTTTGACCCTTGAGGTGAATGAAAAACATGCAGTTAAAAGTCGCTAGTTAGGGCTTAAAAAGGACAAATTAATCACTGGAAACACAGTGTTATGTTATACAGATGCTTGTGTGACAAGGGGGCACCTTATATCAGAGAATTTTTTATTTTTAAGGATGTACAGTATAACTTACGTGGGCTTAGCACAAGGCTAGATCTACCTCCCTTTAATCTTTGCAGTTCGCCTTGATAATAGCACTGGAGTAAATGACACCATGAAAAGCAAAGTAATGGCAGGATTAGCCGGAGTGGGGCTCGCCAAGACACTCGGCAACAAGATCAAAAAGGCAGTTGAAAATGGCAGCCTTAGCGTCAACGTCCGCGGCATGGTATTTGTTCCCGATAAGCAGTCAGTAAACATTTCAGAGCCTGAGAGGTTATGTGATACAGGACAAATGTACCAAGATGGAGTCTGCGGTGAGATAACAATCGTTCAATTTGAACGATGGCAATTCCTATGTCTTAAAACATATTAATCAAGCCCAACGAAATGGCATTGGTTTACCAGAGTTAAATACTAACATACAAGAGTTCGCCTCAGTTTCGAAACGCGACCTTTACAGTAAACTTCGACTGTAGATAGTCAAGACACTAAATTCCGCGTCGTTGTTTGAGAAAAAAGTCCTTAGTGAGCAGCTTCGAAAACCTTTTATTGTTTTTTCCTTAGTAAGCTGTACATCCGGGACATATCTGAATAAGGTCCATGGTATATGTGAGGACTGCCCCATTGGTACTTATCAAGAACAAGAGGCACAAGAGATGTGCCTGTCATGTCCACTTCACACTTCAACTGAAGAGTCCAGAACAGATAACCGCTCAAGTTGTTTAGGTATGTAGTTAGAGGTATACATTAATGGCCTCTTTTAGGTCAAGTCAGAATTCTCCGTAATCATCCCTATCATTTTCACTCTTTTTAGTTTGTGTAACAATGACTATGTAATTAAACAATAATTAGATTCGGTTTTCGTGATATCTGAAATAGTCAAGGTCTCGCAAGTCTTTTATCAGCCTTGGCCTATCTCGAAGTAAACCAATTATTCTCAAAATTATTACGGATACGACAAAATGCATCCAATAATTAATAATAGCAAATATCAACTACGTTTAAATTCAGTACAGTTAAGGTTGGGAATGAGGGAAAATTGATGTACATACCTTATGTTAGTACAGTCTTTGTTACACATTTTGGATGTTGCCTTGTTTTGAAAGCTTTTTGCAAAGCTGGATCATATTCGCCGACGGGACTGGAGCCTTGCATCTCGTGCGAAAAGGGCTTTTATCAAGAGAAAGAGGGACAAAAAGGGTGTTTAAAATGCATTACAACCACAACGACTCCTGGCACGGGATCCACCACATCAAAAGAGTGTAGAGGTAGGTAATACGGTAAATACGTATGATCCAGAAAACACAGCAAAAATTGACAGGATATTTCCTCGTCGCTATCATTAACACGGATGGCATATTTTTTTAACTTAAGAACTTGAACTTTGTCAACCACTAAAATCAAGGGCATAATGGTTTAAGAGAGTTAGAGGAGGTGAAAATATTGTCCAGACGGTCAACCTACATGTACTTCAGACAAGAATATTCGCCTAACATGGTAATAAGCAGAAATATCACCTTCAAATAACGTTCAGCCTTTGTTTTTTGTTGTTTTGTTAGTCCCCTGTCCTCCTGGTTCGTTCTCTCCAACTGGCCTAGTTCCATGTACGCTGTGCAATCGACGCTCGTTTCAGCCTCACATTGAAAGTCGCGCCTGCGTCCCGTGCCCAGGGACAACAGTGGCACTTCAAGAAGGGTCCAAAAGTTTAAAGGATTGTCAAGGTGAACCTTTTATTTCGACATACTGAAGTTGCAGGTTTACAAATTTCTTTGCTCCCGCTAACCACAGTTTAAATTCCGTCGACGCATTTCGGTTTCTTTCAGCAATCTTTTCCTTTTTTTCTCTTTTTCTCAGAAATTAATAACTGCGAGCCAAATCCCTGTAAGAACAATTTTGTATGCACGGACCTCATTGATGACTTCATGTGCACCTGTCAGCTTGGATACACTGGAAAACAATGCGAGACCAATGTTGATGATTGCCAGGACCAACCTTGTCTGAACAATGGCACATGCCATGACTTGGTGAATAATTACACCTGCACATGCCCACAAGGATTCCAAGGAATTAACTGTGAAGATGATGTTGATGAGTGTATCTCATCACCTTGTTCAAACCATGCTTCATGTAACAATATTCCTGGTGGATTTAGCTGCCTGTGCGAACCAGGTTATACTGGAAGGTTGTGCGATACGGACATAGACCACTGCTTGCTAGCCTCTTGCCAGAACGGAGGGACCTGCGAAGCTGGGGCAAACAACTATACATGCCACTGTGTAACTGGTCAGTTAATTGCTCTTGCGAATACTTTTATAGATTGATTTAGAAAGGAATTGTCAGTGTCGATAGTGTTGTACAGAATTTAATTACGTTAGAGCGCACTGCAAAGGTCTCTAACGTAACTATGAATCTCTATGTCTATACATAATACCAACAGTAAAAGTAATGCAAGATATATATAGTAACAAGTAACACGTGATGATCTTACGCGTGTTCTGTACAGGGTACCAGGGTAATGACTGTGAGGAGAATATTGATGAGTGTGCATCAGACCCTTGCCAGAATGAAGCCACGTGTGTGGATGGAATCGCCAGCTACCACTGCATCTGTAACTCCGGTTTTCACGGTAAAAATTGCGAGGAAAACATTGATGATTGTATCAATGTAGAATGCAAGAATAACGCGACCTGTGTTGATCAGGTCAATGGATTTCAATGTATTTGTCCGGAAGGATTCACTGGTAAAAAGTGCGAATTGAATATTGATGAATGTGACTCAAATCCTTGTTCGAATGAAGCCAGGTTAGTAGTTGTACTCTGACAATATCTTTGTTGTTCTCTATTTCAACCCATTCCTTTTTCTTTTTCACTCTTTTTTTTCTTCCTATCTTCCTTTCTTTCTGTTAACGATGGAAACAACTTCAACAATATGTCCATAACCGAATTTTTTGTCAGCAAGAAAGCTTAAGCTTGAGGATTTTAATTCGAAAACTGGCCTCATAAGTTTAAGACATGGCATACACTCTCACAGAAAGTTTAACTAAAATTAAGAGTAATAATAACATAAAACATCATATTATGGATAAAGCATGCCTCTTTAATCGCTAATGCAGTTTTGTCCAAAGGAAAGATTTTACCCGTCTTATCTACCAATGAACTATACAAGATTATAATTATATTTGGGACCTTTGAAGACATTCAAAATGGCGGCTATCTGCCATAAAATAGTTTAGAGAAAATCGGGGAGAGGGGGGACCCCATTGTATGCTCCAGCGTCAATTCAAACAGATACACATTAAACTCTAAAACTACAGCTAATTAGGACCAAAATGCAGTCCTTGACAAATTATTTATTTTTCTTCTGAAATTTATCTCAAGGTGTATCGATAAGATTAACGGCTACCACTGCGAGTGCAACGATGGATTTGATGGTATCCACTGCGAAAATAACATAGATGATTGCGCGTCTAATCCTTGTTCGAACAACGGTACTTGCCATGATGGTATCAACGAATTCGCATGCGCGTGCCAACCAGGTTTCACAGGAAATACGTGCAGTTGGGATATCGACCATTGCGCCTCGATGCCATGCTTAAACAATGCATCTTGCCTTGAAGGCCCAGCCTCTTACTCTTGTCAGTGTGCAGATGGGTTTAGTGGAGACCAATGTCAGTACAACATTGATGACTGCCAAAATGCCACTTGCTTGAATGGAGGGACGTGTATTGACGGTGCTGATGAATACGCATGCGTCTGTCCAGGGGGGTTTACTGGCCTTAAGTGTGAAATAAATATTGATGAATGTGCACAAATCCCGTGCTTAAACGGAGGGACTTGTACTGATCTGATAAATGACTTTCAGTGTATTTGTAAGCAAGGCTATACAGGGCGCACTTGCAGAGTTGATATTAATGAATGCTCAAGCTCTCCCTGTCACAACCATGGAACATGTATAGATAAAATCGATAGCTATTCTTGCACCTGCACTGATGGGTTCAGCGGACCAGATTGCAGTGTAAATAATAACGATTGTTTGGTGCATGCATGCGCAAATGGAGCCACATGTAGAGACGGAATAAATACCTACACCTGCGATTGTCGTCCTGGTTATTTAGGAACATACTGTGAAACTGAAGTAGACGAGTGTGAATCTTCTCCATGTTTATATGGTGGGACCTGTTACGATCAGGTAATTTTTGTTTTATTCTTAAACCTTAGTGAACAGGAGCGACAAGAACGTGTTAATTTCGAAACTAAAATGTTATTATGTTGTTATGACCATTATCATCATCATTATTTTGGATAGATTTGTTTGGTTTTATTTTGGCAGTGGCTGCTGTCCTGGGATTACAAATAGCACTCGTTAGTTCCTTACCTAAGCTGTAAAGCGACTAAAAATCTCAGTCCTCGGACCTTATTACGTTAAATTTTCTGTTATTTCATCTGCGTAGGTTAATGCGTTTCACTGTGATTGTAAGTCCGGGTTTACTGGCCAGCGATGCGAGAGAAATATTGACGATTGCGAATCACATCCCTGTCTAAACAACGGAACATGTACCGATCTTGTGGCAGATTACAGCTGCTCGTGTTCAAATGGATTTACCGGCCGTGGCTGTGAGAACCGTATTGATTATTGCAGCGACGCGAAATGTTCACAAAACGGTGTCTGTGTCAACTTACAGACAGGCTATAGCTGCCGCTGTAACGATGGTTATTTCGGAAAATACTGTGAGTTTGAAATAGACGAGTGCTTAGCCAAACCCTGCTTCAATAATGCAACTTGCCGTGATGAAGTTAACAACTTTACCTGTTCCTGCACCGCTGGATTTACGGGGAGGAAATGTGAGTTGAACATAGACGACTGTCTAGACAACGCCTGCCTGAACAACGCTACCTGCATTGACCACAACCTTGGTTACTCCTGTTTGTGCGCCGAGGGCTACAATGGAACTTATTGCCAAAATGATATAAACGAGTGTGAATCCAATCCGTGTCGTAATGGTGGTACTTGTGTAGATGAGATATATGGGTACAAGTGCAGGTGTTTGACACAGTTTACCGGAGAAAACTGCGAAGACAAAAAGGATCCTTGCTTATCATTTGTAACATCCCCCTGCGAAAATGGAGGAACTTGTCAAGGTGACATCTCCACGGGAAACACCACCTGTTTATGTAAATCAGGTTATACCGGAGAAACATGTGAAACAAACATTGACGAGTGTGCCTCAGAACCCTGTATACCTAATTCCTACTGTATTGATTTGGTAAACGGTTACGAGTGCAAGTGTTATCCATCTTACACTGGCGATCACTGTGATATCTGTAAGTGGTTTTATGCTAATGTACTAAAAACACAGTCGATAAGTGGGATCATTCTAAGAAATGGTAATATTACTGTGATAATGTAAGTAGTATTATTCTAATAAACTAGTAACAGATCATTTTGAAAAGTGGTAAAAGTGTCAATCTGATTGCCTTCCCGAGGTTTCCGATCGATAACGCAACCTCTCAAGTCGATACGTTGTCCTTCAAAGAATAACATCACAAAATATATTGAGGTAGAGAGTTAACTTTTCACTCATGTTAGTTAAAGGGCTCAAATAATCTTGCTCAGATATTTAAAATTTCTCTGTATTTTTTTTTCTGAATTTGGGACTTATATTTCTGAAATAGCGCTTAGCCTTCCTGGAGAAAGTATTTTAAGGAAGAATAACAAACAAGCAAGAAAAAGCCGGGTCAAAAGAGAAAAAAATTGATAACCGACAACAACGGTACCTTGAAAGATTATAGTTAATTTAAAACATCAGCAGCAGTATAACTCAAGTGTTAACACAATTTTTTTGCTTTTCAGTTCTCGGCAGCAACTTTGATCTTATATTTAAGCACCTTACGACAAAAGACATGGTTGTTCTATCGAATGTGGACGACATTCCGGAAATGGATTCCTTTACCATTGCCTTTTTCGTCCGAGCGGATTCTGGGTATAATTCAGGAACACTGTTCACCTATAGCGTGCCTGGTGAACCAAACGACGTAATAATACTCTCTTTTACGGAATCGAAAGTTCAGTTTACTATTAAAGACGAGGTCGTGAGCGTTAACTTTCCTTTAGCAGATGATCTCTGGCATTTCGTGGGAGTCGTTTGGAATGGAATTACTGGATATGTGTCCGTGTACATCGATGGACCTGAAGTCAAAAAGGCGACAAATGTGCTTAAAGGTGATATTCTAGCTGGAGATGGATGGATCGTACTTGGACAACGTTATCTTGCGGGAGGGAAAAATCCTGGTTTGTCGACAGCTTTCGTGGGAACATTGCATCAAGTGAATCTTTGGAATGTAGCCGCGAATCCAGACCACATGTGGAATGCAGCACATAACTGCACTTGGCCCATTGCTGGAAGTGTCCGAGCGTGGACAAACTTTCTACAAGGAATCAAAGGGAAGGTGGAAAAGCGTTTTATGACCCAATGCCAAGGTACTATCACTTTGTCTACGAACAGTTAAATGATACCTTGCTATATTAGGTAAAGACCCGCTTGGAAAATTCTAGTGAGTCGAAGTTATAACCGTCAACTTAACCTGACTGGGGAGATAGAATGTCCTCACAGCCACATCAGTTCAATTTGATACGCAAAAAGTTTTCAGCTGAAGCAGTTTTTCCAGCAGTTAAGGAAGCTACTGACAAAGGATGACAAATAGGCAATCCTTGTAATTATACCTTGAAGTTGTCCAAAATAAGGTAACCCTGAATGTGTTTAAGATTTACTTTTAATGTTGCATCATCAAGGTTCATTCGCAACAATTCATTCACCATATGTCTGTCCACAGCATCAAGTTTCAGAAAACCTAAATAAAAGAGATTTAAGTCTGCTTTCCATTCATTGCCTAGAAATATATTTTTTCCTTGAGGAAATGTTTTAAAAGTCCATCACCACTCATTACATGCAAACTACTTCCACTTTACAGCTTTGCCTATGTGCACGACTAACTGCTCCCATTTCCTCGACTGTGAGTCTCGTCATGGCTACTACTACTGCAACTGTCAACCCGGTTTCTCAGGACCTCACTGTAACATGAACATAGACGAGTGCAGCTCAAGTCCATGCGTTAATGGAAAGTGTGTGGATGGTGTTAACCGGTACGACTGTATTTGTAACAAAGGTTATTGGGGAACCAACTGTGACAAAGAGGTCAAGAGAGAATCCAAAGGAGGTAACAAGTGTTGAATTTTTTTAAAAGTAAAGTATTCAAAATCAGAATCTCTACTGTATTGGTCACTTGCAGTTACTAAATTTGTCTCTAGTTTCAAAGAATCCGGCAAGGAAGTAGTTACATTGTTACTCAAGCGTCTCTACGCTATATTGAAAAGTCCTTTGAGAGAAAAAATAAAGCTTTGAGATCTTCAACTGTATATTAAGCGTTCCCGGTCACAAGATATAAAATTGCACGTTCAAATCATATATTGGAGAATATCTCAACTTTTCTAGCGTTTTTAATCTGCCAATACCAAGGTCATTCAATGTATAACCATATCATAATATTTGATGGTAAAACTAGTGCATTAAGCATTTATTGTTTTTACGTCCATGTTGAGGGCGGACTGGTTGCATGTTTTCAAAATAACTGTCAATCCGCATACGGTATTAGTAAGAGAAATTATTGTAAGTTGGATGGAAATTGCTGTCAGTGCTTTCGAACTCTGTAATTCGAGTCCTATTTCCTGCCTTTTAAACTTGTAGTTTTCTTACAGAAGAAATATTATGTCCTCTCTTGAACGGATATCAGGTTATTAAACAGGTGGGCACTATCTGAACAGTAGAAAGTCACTCACGTGGAAAGATTGCATCTAGACATAGATCTTTCCCTGACAAAGACCAATCTGCGTGATAAATAGAGAAAGATGGTATATTTTAAGCTTGGTGAAGAAATGAGAAATGATGTGATCAACATGTCACGAGGATGGGACAAAGAAAAAATTATGAGTCGCCGACAGGAACTGAACCTAGCTGGCCCAGCTCGCAACGAGTCCTTCGTAGCTCAGTGGATGGAGCATCCGACTGGTGTACGGAAGGTCAGAGGTTCAATTTCTGTCGGGGACTCAGATTTTTTGTTTGTACCGTCCTCGTGACATGCTGATCACATCATTTCCCAAAGACCAATCTGCAAAACTATTGTTTTTAACCACAGAATGCCTAGACCTGCCTGTACCTCTTAATGGAAGGATGTCTTGCCAAATGTTTTCTGGCAAAAAAATTTGCACTTTGACGTGCAACGATGGCTACTCTTACAATACAGACACAACTCCCACATATGATTGCGGTCCTGATACTGAGTGGAGGTGGAATGGCCTGGAAGGTTTTAATGTCCCCGCTTGCTCAAGTATGTCTTTCTTTTTTTGTATCCAATTTTTTTTTTTCCCGTTGATGGGCGTTTTTGTTGCTTTCTTCGTACGTTAAAAACGCCAGAAATGTTTTTCACTCACCCCGTGTCAGACTCGAAAAGTCTAAGAGAAGACTAACTTAACATTAGCCTCGGGCTCTTGTGAATTCGTCAGACACATGCCGGTACTAGTTGTTATATGGGGGACAACTTATATTGCAAAGGATCACGCTATCAATGGGCAGCGCGAATTCTCATGGCTTGAAAGTTCTTATTCAAAAAAAGTAGCATTTCCCCACTTTTGCTGCCGTACTCATTTGTCAGTACATCTTGCTCTTTTTCACCTCTTTAATAGATGTTTAGCATGCAGAAGGTCGCTCTTTGAATCATGAAAGTCATCCCATTGATAGACAGTATTTTGTTAGGGTTGTTACTGACTTATCATCTCTTCCTTCATAGCGTTGCAAAAATGAATATATGACGGCCCCTGACAAAATCCAATTTGAGCCTCTAACACTTTTAGGTTGAGGAAAATACTCTTTTTCCTTTCAGGTAAGGCAGCCCCTAAGGAGATAGAACATCATTTCGGAATATCAGTGGATGAAATGAGTCCCTGCGAAGGCAGCCAAAGTTACAATGACTTTCGCTCCGCTTTTGAGCGGGAAGTCAGCGACACTCTTCAGACGATCCGCGGATGTCCTTCTTTCAATACCTGTATACTGAAGGAGGTCACAGTCCCGGGATGTGGTTGGACGGCTAATCAGAGGAAGAGACGAGCAGTCACGAATTCAAAGGATGTGCTTTTTTCGTTATCAGTCAAAGGTTATGACTCAGATTCAACAAACGACGATGTTGAAGAAAAGAGTGAAGCTATTCTGTTTCAGATGCAGTACGCGGTCTCGACAGGACAGTTCGTTATAGCTGTGGATGGAATCAACAGCACGGCTAACAGATCCTCGTTTGAACACGTCTCATCCGATGTTATTTGTAACCCAGGGTTTGTGAAAAGAAGCGACCGTATGGGATGTGGTAAGTACGGGTAATTATCAATAGATTGCCTTTATGGAAATCACCCTTCCCTGATTCCTTTGTTTGTTTGAAGTTCTGGATGTAGAAGAGCCATCTCCAACTAACAACTTTTAGAGTTGTAAAGTTAATCACCTGGGTTGAGTTGTTCCAAGCAGGGTTAAGATAACCCAGGGTTAGTGCGAAATTTCAATTCAGATATGAAAGCTTAAAAAGAAAATTCATTTTTTTTCTTTTGGTCTACAATTTATTGACTGGATGCTCAACAAAGAATCGAGAAAATTATCCAGGAAAATGCTTTTGAACAAAAGACAAAGAATCCCAGGTTAAAATTTAACCCCGGGTTAGCGCTAATCGGCCTTCGAACAACTGGGCTCTGGTGTTAGGTGCATTTTGCGAATGTTTATGCCTTCCGTCTTCTCCTAAAAATGGCAAACAACGTGAAACTTATGACGGCATATTTTTAAAATCAGCCAAAATGCGTCTCTAAACAAGCAGCTGATAAAAAGAAAGGGTACCGACAAGTTTAAATTATTTTTTTTAAAAACCCTAGAACAAAAATTATGAGGCCTCCTATCCAATGTGTATAATCGTGCGTGTGAGACAGGACACTTATAACATATATTCATTATTATAAATTGTACTCACTCTCTGTCTTCTCATTGGCTAAGAGCCTACAGTTAACGCTGGAAATCAGCACCGTCTCGATACACATTATTCTGATCACTAACGGGTGGTGAATGGTAATTGCACACAGTCAAAAAAACATGGCTGTTCGGTTTGCTTCCTCGACTGAAAAGGAAATAAAAATTATAAATTATCTGAATTGAAGACAACGACCAGGAAATTACAGAAATATATACCAAAACTGCTAAGGAACTCTTTCGCGATGTAAACATTCTTTAACTGCCAGTGTTAATTTTTTTTTTTGGTGGAAATTTAAAAAAAAAATGACTAAGTGCCAAGATGATGTTTATTATGGTGATAAAATTCCACTGCACGTTCTTGTATTGGAACTCACAGAAGAACAAGTGTTGTAATTAACAAAGTATTTCTCGTAAACGGGGAACCACTTTTTTGACTCGTAAAATAATGGCGAAAATTTTGCTATCGCGGACCATGAATAGATTTTTGTCTCTAGTAACAAAAAAAGACATTTACGGCCATCAGTATTCACGTTGTTACATGCGATTTTTAATAAACAATTTTTTAATGTTCTCCATAATGAGAACAAACAAACATGCAGAAACATTAACTTTTAAAAAACAGGAATGAAAGGCAAATGGCAGTTAGACTAGCACCTTGCCTGATAATTAGAAGTAACTCTCCACTTAACCAATATAGTGGATACTAAAGTGAAAAGAAATTCACTGATTTTTCACGGAACTGAAAAATACGAAGCAATATTTATTGATCGCTGACCATGATTGCTAACGTATACTACGCAGTGACTGAGGAACATTTAGTAACAGTTAACTGAGTCTATGTTTATCTTTACCAGTTGCATGCCCTGAGGGAACATTCTACCAAGTGAAGATTTTAAAATGCATTCCGTGTCCTCAAGGATCGTACCAAGACGACGAGGGTAGGCTTTTCTGCAAACGTTGCGGCGAAGGAAAAACCACTCGTGGACTGGGAAGCAGGGAAAAAGAAGACTGTGTCATCAACAGCGGTAACAAAACGTTATGCATACTCTTGCTTGTTTAGATGAGTCAGGTCAATCCCCTTCGTAATTTCTACGAGAGTGAGGTTATGTCAATAAAATTTGCGTGACTTTACGTAAAAGTTAGGTCACAAGCCGCCATGGCAACAATCTTAGGGCCGGAGTACATGAGCCAGGCTGGCTAGGTTTGCCAGGATGGCTGACTTTGTCACGATCGCATAATGTTAAATAAACAACCCAACTAGCTCAATTAGCTAAGCTAGCTGGCGTAATACCTGCTTAAAAGTTATCTCCGCAAAGAGTACTAGCAAGGCAGACCGGGGCAGCCCTGCTTAAGTAGTTGGCTCATATGTGCCCCACCTTGGATTCCTGTCATGTTAGAAGAGTGCTAAGGTGATGACAAAACTTATCGCGATGTAAAAATGATCTTAATTTGCAAATATTTCTGAAAGAAAGTAAAAGTTTTTATTGATTTTAGAATCTCTTGCCACATATTTAAACTTAAAATTGACATACTTAAACTTAAAATTGTGAATTGTAAATAATATATTTTTTTTATGTGCTTATTATCATTAATATTATTTTATTATTATTTCTTATAATGCATTTAATGTATATATATATTTCTATATTATTTTCATGTAGTGTCAGTTCGAAGATATTAGCTTGTTAGCTACTCTAAAATTCGAGTATAAATAAAGTTTTATGTTATGTTATGTTATATTTCTAACTACTTATTGCATATCTCATAGTCAGGTATGCTAACTGAATGTTTTGGTACATGATAACGTACTGTATTGGTACTACTATTTATGCATGGCTTGTTGTCAGTTTACTAATTATCTGCGACTGATTCCTTCCTTAGGTTCACAAGGAAACACTGACCTATGAATCAATCAGAGCAACCTGTTAATCAATGAATTATTCGAACGAAACTGACGAAGTTAAACGGAATTTGTATTAGCAGTGACATTTTAAAGGGCTGTAAACTTGTCTTAGTATAGAGAAAAGGCCCAAACTTAAACTTACAATGTGTTATGTTAAGCTTTCATGATTTAACTGGACAGAAGTTAAATAAAATGTCACTTTAGGTTACTTCTTTATTTGTAGTCACTGCGACATTTCACCACGTCATAACTATCCATCTATCGGCCGTGAAACCATGTATTATTAAATTATGGTAAAGATTATGCATTAGTCAGAGCTCTCCTTATATTGTGTTAAGTTGTTCAAGGAAACATATGCTTTATTAGTAAATCCCACTAGACAACTTTGGAAATCTACACGATTTATTTGTTTATTTTCGTTTTTTTTTTTTCATATTTTTTCTTTTTGCAATTAAATTTAAGCAGAAAGGAAAAAAACATCATCATTATTGAAATTTTGCAAAGCTGAGGATGTTAAAGTTGTTTCTTCTCCCGACTCCAGGTAACAACAAGTTCCCTAGAGAAGCCAAGGTACGCCCTCTGTTTGTTCTCTTCTCATCTACATCTTCCAGCACCTTAAGGCACCTTTATTTTTTTCAAATTCATCACTGCCCTTGCTAACGCTGGCACTACAAACAGAATCACCTTATACACTCCACATTTTTATGGCACTTTCAACAATTTAAACATGCAATAACACTCACCGCAGTCCACCCTCTTATATCCCAAGCACTGACCTACAGTGTGTAAACAAGGCCTACTTCATACTACAACAAACTTCCTCAGGATCCTCAGCTCTAAAAATAGTTTCTTTTTCTGCCTTTACAGGCTTAAAATTGCTGCACAGACTAAGATTTATCGTTTTATCTTACCTGTAACATCGGATCGAATTCAAGCCTTTAGAGTTTGATCCACTTCAAACGCGCTTTCATTGAGGCACCTTATACTTAAGCAGTTAAATGATCCAGACATTCAAGAACAAACCACCAAACTGAATACGGAAGCCAAAGTACCCAGTGTTCTTGCAGATTATCATCATTTTAACACTGGCGCTAACAATGGGCGCCATCTTGATTTCTTTTTGGCCCCAGATTACTCGCTGTCAAATGTGTTTAAACGTACTTCATGTATGAGCGCTTAATAGAGTGAAGGTCCGGATAAGCAAGTCCCTCTGGCTGTGCCTATGATGCAGTTTGATTTTGTCTTTTACAACTGCTACGATGACGGATGTGTTCCAATTTCTATTGTTAAATGACTCTGCTCGAGGAGTACCCGATTGCCATACGCAGTTTTAGGGCCGGCGGGATGGGGTGGGAAGGGGGGTGGGGAGGGTTAGTGGAATACCAAAATACCCGAAATAAACCTTTCAGTATATACCAAAAATTATGCTAAAACTCTTGTAAAACACCAAAATTAAGAAAACCACGGTATACTTTATACCCAAAATTTTATACCCAATTTTAAGCATAAAAGTACTGTGTTCCTGAAATTATATACCCCAACTGTATACGACCCTGGCTGATCTTGAGTTCCTTCCCTTCGTCTTTTAAGACATAAATTCTCTGTGAACAAGCACTTATGGGCTCCTGATTGAGTATTTCACTCTCTTGAGGAAGTACGAAGACGCACTTTTAGAAGGCAGTGTGGCTCTGAATCATCCCTAGTCCTCTTCATAGCGCGCACGGCGGAAGCAGAGGGTGATGGGAAGAGAGAGGAGAGGAAATGACTCTCTCCCTCGCTTAATTCCTTCCCATCACAACTTGCGCACCACTAAGGAGAGGTTTAATGAGAGACGGCTGGGCAGGCTCTCAGACAGTGGCGGCAGCACTATGCTTGGGGAAATTTTAGTTATATGTGCAGCAGCCTCAAGTTAATGAGCTTGGACTTGTTTAATGAATTACAGTCGAACCTCCCGTAAGCGACCACCCAAAATGCAAAGACTGAGTGGTCGCTTACGGGAGGTGGTCGTTTACAAGACTCGAACCACAGGGGGCTTCTTCCGAGAAGAGGTCCAGGCACATCTACCTTATGGAAGATAATTTATTGCATGCAATGTCTAAGTAAGGACATGTGTATTTCTATATTGTCACCAAAGTTCTTCGTACATTCTAAGTAGCATAGTGCTTACAGCGAACACAGAGATCAGAGAATGCGTCAAGTGGTCGCTTACAAGAGGTTAATAAAAATAGAAAATCATTAAACGTCAGGCCCAAAAAGTGGTCGCGCTCGCTTACAGGAGGTGTTTACTAGAGATTTCAACTGTAAGGCTTTGACTGGGAAAATTTTGGTGATTTGGATTGGCGGTCGTTTATGGCAGGTGGTCGCTTACGAGTGGAGGTTCGACTGTATTCAAAATGGCGGCCACAACCAGCAAGAGGATTAGACAGGCCAGGGCCGGGACATGTACCGCGCGCCCTGAGTTAATGAGCTCGGAATTGTTTAACCTGAGATTAGGCCCAATTTTAGCAACTTCTCGTCGAATTTTTTCACCAAGGAAAAACGAAATGGATGGAAACGAGGCTGGAGTGACCAGAGGCGAGCGAAAACCGGATTGACAAGCGAGTGACTGGTGATGAAGCACAAGGGACTATGGGAAGAAGAAAAGCCCGTTTTCTCCCTCCCGCCTTCCTTTGCGCGCAAATGTTCATCGAGAGAGAGAGAGAGAGACGTCTGGATACGAAGCAGCATTTAGATATATATTTATAAAGCCTAACCGACCCCATACCAATATAGACATATATATATATACACCTATCATTGATCTGTACTACATCACAGTTCGTAAATAGGGACTTTATAAGATACCACGACGGCGACGACAAGGGGAACATCAAAAAGGCAATAGGTTGAATAGGCAAAACAACAACTCTGCAAATGCATCACGATATTTTGTAATTTCTTAATTTGCCATCACTGCACGACTACGAAAGCTAAATGCCTAATATCACGTTTTATAGAGGACGTAAACAAGCGACGGCTAAAAATTTCTCTTTTTTAACTTGAATATGGTTCTGTCGAATTCGGGCTAGTTCATCATGTAAGCCCTCGCAAAATGTCCCGGACGTCTGTGCACACAACGCATGCACAATTACTTGTCTCCATGATCGAGATTGTACTTGTTCACTTTGCAGGATTGTATATTTGTTGATTACTCTGTTATCTTATTACCTGTGCTACTTTGTTGTTTCGGCTACCCATAACCTTCGTAATTTTGTTACTTCTGTTACCCCATTACTCTGTTACCCATTGATATTATGTTTGTTCTGCTCCTTTGTTACCCCTGTTACCGAGTTACCTGTCACGGGACTTATCTCCCTGATTTGGAAAAAATATTATAAGCTAATGGAAGTCCTATATACCTTTCCGATGATTTTTAAAGTGAAACCGATATTTAACCCGATTTAGCCAAATGTATCCTTTACGGAATAAGTCAAACATAATACTAATAAACAACATTTAAAATATAAAAGGTGAAGCATGAAAAGTGATCTTGATTGATTACTGACAAATTTTATCTGATCAAGTTGAAATGAATATTGACATATATCGTTGTAGGAAGCTTTTTAGGTTCTGGAACATTTTAATTGTTCATTATAAGTATGAAATAAGATATAAAAACTCATTTGCTAATGAACTCTTTATTAGAAGAATAAATATTAAAAAGTGTGCTTCCCTGCATCACGCACGGAATCAGAACATGTACGTCATTCTTTAGTTGGTTACTAACCAGGGGTAACTCCCATCTATACCCCCATGTACCTTTAAATCATTCTTTCCGCATTCCATGACTTTAGGACTGCAACTAAGTTAAGAGTTTCTCATTTCGTGTGATCGTGAGTAAATAAGGTTTTTGAGAATGGGACATCATGTCTCCTGACTTGATGTCCCTTGGAAAATACTTATCTTTTAATGGACACTTTTAGTAATTTACGAAGGAAACTTGCGTTTTAAGGCTAGTGTTTGTTGACAAAGTTTTCCGTTTTTTAGGTATTGATTAATTAAAGGTAGGAAGTTTTGTCCCATCTATTTATCTTGTTTCCACATTTATGAATATGGGAGTTGTCCTTTGTTTACCATTAACGAAGCTTGTGTCTTTGAGTTTTACCTTTAAAAGGTCCAAACAACTTTAAAGTAACTGTGTAAAAGTGTGTTTCTTTTACTGAACTTTACTTAGTTAGTTTTCCTTAGTAGTTATCCTGCTCCAGAACTGAAGAAAAGCTTTTCAAAGAAATTTTAGGTTATGAATTAATCGTATGCTAATTAGAACGTAAATGTATCATACGCATTATTATTAATGGAAACATATTATGGACAACCAAACAAATAAATAGAGAGCTGTTGAAAAGTAAGCTTTTAGAAGAAGGTGTAAGCAGTTATAGAAAAAGAGTAAGCAAGAGAACTGCCAAGAAGAAGGTCAGCTTGAAGAAGGACTTTGCTAAGGAAGTTGAAGAATTGTAAAGTGAAAGAGTAAGTCACTCAGAAATAAAGAATATAACCTAGTACTTATTTGGTTGTGAGAGTCACTGCCGCGCCTCTGGAGTAACCCCCGTATTATACCTCTGTAACTTTGACTGTCCGATCACCTTGTTACTTCTGTCACTTAGTTACCTTTAACACTCTGTTACTTCTCTGCTTTGTCACTTCTGTCAGTTCTGTTATTTTGCCACTTCTGTTACCTTGTTACTTCTGTTATCTTGCTACTTTGTTACTCTTGATTCGTTGTTTGCCCTGATGTCTTGTTACCTGTGTCACCTTGTTACTTCTGTTACCCGGTTACCTTAGTTACCTTGTTACCCCTGTTACGTTACTAACTCTTTCACTTTGTTACCTTGTTACCTCGGTTACCTTGTTACTTCTGTTACCTTGTTAGCTCTGTTACTTTGTTACTTTTGTTACCTTTTTACCTCCGTTACTTCTGTTACCTTATTACTTTGTTGGCTATGTTTCTTCCTATAACCTCTGTTACTTTGTTACTACTGTTACCTTATTACCTCTGTTACCTCTGTTTCCTTGTTACCTCTGTTACTTTATTGCTTCTGATATTTTGTTACCTCTGCTACTTTGTTACTTCTGTTACCTTTGTTACTTCAGTTACCTTGTTACTTCTGTTTCCTTGTTACCTCTGTTACCTTGTTACTTCTGTTTCCTTGTTACCTCTGTTACCTTGTTACTTCTGTTTCCTTGTTACCTCTGTTACTTTATTGCTTCTGATACTTTGTTACCTCTGCTACTTTGTTACTTCTGTTACCTTTGTTACTTCAGTTACCTTGTTACCTCGATCTGTTACTTTGTTACCTCTGTTACCTTGTTACCTCTTATACTTTGTTCCTTTTGTTACCTCTGTTACCTCTGTTACTTTGTTACCTTGTTATTTCAGTTACCTTGTTACCTCTGTTACTTCAGTTACCTTGTTACCTCGGTTACCTTGTTACTTCCGCTACCTTGTTACCTCTGTGACTTTGTTACTTCTGTTGCCTTGTTACCTCTGTTACTTTGTTACTTCTGTTACCTCTGTTACCTCTGTTACTTTGTTCAACATAGGGTGCCTGTGTCGGTTATGAAAAACAATGATAGCCTAAAAAATAAATCAATTTGAAAAAAAATTGAGATACTACAACTCTTTGCGAAAATTTATAATACAAAAAAAAAACAAAAAACTACAACTCGCGAAAATTTATATACAACAGGTTTTGGTGCCTTATGCTTTTGTTTGCCCACTAAAATGCTCCATCTTAATGCTTCATCTCTTTCATTAACTAAATGTTCCATGACTCTCATCATACAGTGGCGCTTTTTAATTTATTTTTCTAGGAAAATGCGACTACAATTTTGGAATAATGCTAAGCGCTTTTGCCTCAATGAAATGCCCGAAAAAATGTTAGCATAATGTAAAAAAGGCCGAGCTTACAACATATCATCATATTTAATCAAGGCACACAATTTTGATTTAGAGTGGTGTGGGAGGAGCAGGATTTGGATTTGGATTATGGTATGAACCTACCAAAGCCTTATAGACTTGACTGTCTAACGTTCCAAACTTTTCAAGCATAAAAAGACAAAAGAAAGGGATAGCTTTGTACCTTTGTGGTCCAAATTTATTTTTAAAGGTATTGGATCGAGACGTAATTCCGTTATTTCTTAGGCTCCCAATTTGACGACAAAAATAGGGAAAATTTACATATGACATATGATCAAATCCGCTTTACAATCATAAAAATTCAGACCCGTAGGATTGAAGTTGAAAGTGAGACGGCACGACTGTTGTGGGCCGACACCCCTTCACCCCTGCCAAATCTTGAAAGTCTAACCAGTTAAACCCCATTACTACGGACACCGAGGGGGCAATATATAGAAAGTGTCCGTATTAACGGGGTGCCCGTATAAAGCGGATGTCGGGGTTTCGCTCTAATGCAGACTGGGCCATTTATTTAGCACTTTTAGATATAGTTTATCTCCACTTTCAAGCTATCTTCAAGCAATGTATAGTAAAAAAAATATAAACTGCTATGTAACATTTGAATACCTAGACTGAAATGACGACAATTAGCCGTGTGTAGTACAGATGTTATAGACAGGGCTGTACCAGATGATAGAAAAAAAGGGACCGGTATCCGCGCACCAAGTATCCACTCAAAATTACTAGATTACTGTGACAGTGGAGGCCATGGAATTTATATAAACCAGTATGACCACCGTAGTTGAAAATAAAGTGGTTTCCATCAGTACTAATTAATTAGCTAAATGTTCAACGTAGGTCGACTTCTGAAAGGGTCCAAATTTTGACAACCTGCGAGAGTTTTCAGTGTGAAAGTCGTTATCAACATCAATAAGCAACATCAATTTGTTCGCTCTTCCTTGTATACCGACATCAGCGCGAAAATTATTCATCCGTTTTTTGCGCCATGCTAGACCTAGGGTAATTCTTGATCCTTTTTTAGGCACTGAAAGGCCTTTCACTCAAAGCATTTTGTGGCAGGCACAACTAATATCAGTTTCAATAAAACTGTTGCAGTCTCAATGAATGAAGCAGGGCCATTTGCATTAAGAAATTCTATTATGGATGAGAGACTATGGCACTTTCTCGAGCATGCCTTTTCAAAATAGTAAGCTGCGTTTCAAGACGTTCCCTGTTCATAGCGGAGCTCTAGCGCGCGAAACGCGCCAGCGGAACACCATGGGTAAGAAAATGAACTAATCTAACTTTCGAGAAAATTTGGTAATCAAGTGACCATACACCGAAAGCCCGAGCGACCGTCCGTCCTCACCACAGGCATACCAATGTAAAATAACTCAATTAACAGGCATGGCAACCCAAATGCAACTCGAGGTTATTTTGGCTGGAAATCGCATAGCCACCGACGTCTTGTAAAGCAGAGACAACTAAAAAGTCAATAAAGACGAAAACGGAAAGCGGAAATCGTTTCTGTACCCGTGTTCTGCATGTAAACCCAACGTAAAGTTATTCCACCTTCTAGGATCTTCCTGTTACTAGGATCTTCCTCCCTTCACTCACTCATGGTCCCAAAGGGGGAGGAGGGTGGGTCAGTGTCGTTTGTGCACGGCAACTTTTTGAGCAACTTTAACGATGTGAGACAACTATTTGCGGTTCTAGCAACCTCCAAGCCTTGCCTTTCTGAGCATCTTTGAGGAAAAAAATTAGAGCGCATAACAAGAATGGAAAAGTCAAAGATTTCATGATATATCCAATTTATTCCATTGTTTCATGGATAGTATGAGCTTGGGTATCCTTAACTTTTGCCCATATTTGGGGGAAACTATTTGAAGTTGCGTTTCAGGTTATTTATCTTGACCGATGTTTACACTGTTAATAGGGACTTTAAGATCCAACGACGCGACGGCAATGAAAACGTAGCTTAAAAAGTGACTTTGCGTTCTTTCAGTCTATATCGCAATTATTCCTACACACTTACTTTGTCAAATGTAGGCGAACCCTCCTGGAGTTGAATTCCTAGGCACCATATCCAAGTACAGTAAGAGAAATAAAATTTCTTCGTTGCTTGTTTACGTCCTCGGTAAAACGCGAAATTAGGCATGTTTACGTCGTAGTCATGCAAAAACGGGAAGAGAAATGTACAAAAAAGCATGGTGCACGTGCAAAGTTGTTGTTTTGCTAATAAAACCTATTGTTTTTTTTTTGATGTTCTCGTTACCGTCCGCGTCGTTGGATCTTAAAGTCCCTAATGTGAAGAACGACAACAAAAATGGAATAAATGCATAAAGAAATTTAGGTAGCAAATTTTTGGTTTTATTTGGTAATCGTTTAGCAACAATTTTATTATTGCTGTTTCCTTGTGAAGCCTGGAGTCCTCCAAACGTGCACTCGGGAGCACTGCAGCCCATCCAGATTAACCTGGAGCCTTAGAGCACCGTCTTTTTGAAGCCGAAGCCCTGGATCCAAACAACCATTTTGCGCCGTTTGAAATGTAGAACGAGGACTGGAGACTAGGGTTTATGCGCACTGAGCGAAAATTGTATTCAGGGAAAGGTTTTTGAGAAATTCCACCAAAATGTAATTACATTTTTTTTACTTGACATCCGTTAAATATCCTCATACCCTTCCTATGAAAGCTCAAAATCCGGGCCAACTCTCGCCTTGCGGACTTTCCGGCAAAACGGACAGCAGCTAAATGCCCTGCAAAAACAAATTACAGACGTTTGACTGAAGTAAACTATTGCTATTACGGACTCTCGCTAATGAGGACACTACCTCGAGGTCCCTACAGTGTCAGCAATAAAGGGAGCTGACAAGGTACTAGAGATAAACATATGAATGAGATACCAAAATAAAGGTTATAAATTCACAACCTCTACAGAGCTATTAAAAAACACAGCTTAGAAAAAAATGAGCGACAATGGCTTTATTTAATAATAATGGCTATATTTTATATTTGACGCGGCAAAAGAAACATCTGCGCTCTTAAGGAAATACGCATAGCGGGATTGACGGGAAGTTAAGGTGTAAGGTACAAAATTAGAAATACGAAGAAATTAATTAAAATTAAATTAATATCGACAGAACCAAACCCATAACCACGTCACACAAAAGCATCTCCCTTTGGGGAGAACTGGCCAACAGTTACACTCCTTTTGGATACACAGGAAAACATTGCAAACATCACAAAAAAATGCTGGGGCGTGGCACATTTGACACATGCAGACACCTATCCTGTGGCACCTCTCTATATTCCTCCCTGTAGGCTTTTCTGATGTTTTAAATGCACACTAGCTACACAATTCACTCTGCATATAAGCATTTTTGGAAGCTGCACACCCACATTCTGGAGCGTCAGCTACTCATTTTTGGATGCGTCTTAATTGGGCCTTTCGTTGGGTAGGCAAGTAACAAGGTAACAGAGGTAACAAAGTAACAGAGGTAACAAGGTAACAGAAGTAACAAAGTAACAGAGATGACATAACTAACAAAGTAACAGAGGTGACATAAGTAACAAAGTAACAGGGGTAACAAGGTAACAGAGGTAACAAGGAAACAGAAGTAACAAGGTAACAGAGGTAACAAGGAAACAGAGGTAACAAGGAAACAGAAGTAACAAAGTAACAGAGGTGACATAACTAACAAAGTAACAGAGGTGACATAAGTAACAAAGTAACAGGGGTAACAAGGTAACAGAGGTAACAAGGTAACAGAGGTAACAAGGAAACAGAAGTAACAAGGTAACAGAGGTAACAAGGAAACAGAAGTAACAAGGAAACAGAAGTAACAAAGTAACAGAGGTAACAAGGAAACAGAAGTAACAAGGTAACAGAGGTAACAAGGAAACAGAAGTAACAAGGAAACAGAAGTAACAAGGTAACAGAGGTAACAAGGAAACAGAAGTAACAAGGTAACAGAGGTAACAAGGAAACAGAAGTAACAAGGAAACAGAAGTAACAAGGTAACAGAGGTAACAAGGAAACAGAAGTAACAAGGTAACAGAAGTAACAAAGTAACAGAGGTAACAAAGTAACATAGCCAACAAAGTAACAGAGGTAAACAAGGAAACAGAGGTAACAAGGTAACAGAGAAGTAACAGAGGAAACAAGGTAACAGAAGTAACAAGGTAGCAGAAGTAACAAAGTATCAAAGTAACAAGGTAATAGAAATAACAAAGTAGCAGAGATAATAGAGCAACAGAGGCAATAAAGCACCACAGGTAACAAGATAACTGAAGTAACAAAGTGATAGAGGCAGCAAAGTAACTTAGATAACAAGGTACGAGGTAGCAGAGGTAAGTGATCAACAGATCATCTGGCTCTAAGTGTAACTTGTATTATGCTCGGGACAATCTGCGCATTTGAGCATGACGTAAATATCGTCCGGTACATTTTGCGAGGGCTTACATGATGCACCACCCAATTCGGTTCAAAAAGAGTTCGCTTGCATTTTCCAAAGTAAGAGTTTGCGCAATCGCGATGGAGATTGAAAGTACGCAAATTCACTTCTTAAGCAATGTTCTCGTTGCCGTCACCGTCGTGGCATCTTATTTAAAGTCCCTATTATCCTATAAAATGCAACAGCTTATGCATTAGAACTCTGCATAACCACTTGCAGTCTTAATTCGTCCAAGTCAAGATAGGCTTCATTAGAAAATCCATTTTGACAACTTTCCGAGCCTGAGTGTTGTCTTTTCCTCCTATAAAATAGAGAATGAGGGAATTGCAGGGTATGTAGGTATGTAGTTCAGTTGTAAGCTGTATGTATATTTTAATTGTGACTTCCCGTTTGTCCTTATTTTCTCTACCGGGGTACAGTAACGTGGTCAACTGATGTCTCAGCCATATTTGTTTTTACCTCGTTCAATTGTTATTGAACTAAAAAAACAAAAACCTGTTTATTTTTATTATCATTATCATCATCATTATTATTACTATTATTATTATTATTATTAATATTATTATTATTATTACAAGAGAAGAGCAGTCAATATATCTGACATTGACATTACATCGGAAAGTGCGCAAGCCAGAATTTAAGTAGTAACTTTTTATCAGTTTGAATTATTTTTAGATAGTTTTATTTTTTTTATTAACTTTTTGATGCTTTTTATAATTATTAGTAGTTTTTAGATAGTCATTTTACGACAATTCTCTTTCGTACACAAGAAGAATGTACATAGGGTATATATTTTAATATTCATATTCTTGAATCTGTAAATAGTCTATTTTTTTGAATCTATGAATAAAGTTTCTTTATTTAATTTTATTATCATTATTATTATTATTACTTTAAACAATCTTCTTTTCCTCTAGCATTTTTATATTTTCGAACTAACAAAACTCTTTCACGAACAATAGAACCGTTAGCTACCACTTTTCCTTTCCTCTTGCCACCTTAAATTATCAGTGTAAAAAAGGATCAATCAATGGTACTAGTTGGGTGCTACAAGGCTTGAAATGTGTAAGACTTAATGTCTTAAAATTGTCCGCTATATTCACTAAGAAGGAGAGAGTGTGAAATAAATTTTATCTGTCAACTTACATCATGAAAACTCCGCAAAGTACCAGTACAATAACCACAACTGATCCACCAGCTATTAGAGCAATGACCACTGGGTTGAAAAGTACGCTTTGCTTTTTGGAGCTTCCCTTGGGTTGATCTGAGAAGAGAGAAAATAAACGAGAATCTTTAATTGACGCTAACACTACTGACCCTTAATTTGCAAATAAACTCTTTAACCTTCCTGTGGCACTCTGAATGTACTGTACAAAAATGCGCAGACAACCATCTTTTCCAGATGGATTTGTCGACACGTGATGACTGGTTAAGAGTTAATTCAATCAATCACCCTCACTTATTCACGTTAAAAACTGACTTAATACTATTTTAGTTAAGGTAATCTCACTTTACGATAAGACCAAATACAGCTTCAAACGTAATCCCACCTTGGCAGTCTTGCAATTTCTTTGATGCTTGCTGACCGGAAGTTGATGTTCCAGCGGGACATGATTTACAGGAATTCTGAGCCTCTTGATCCTGATATTGGTTTACTGCGCATGCTTGACAGCTTGTGCCATCGAAAAAGTATCCAATAGGGCAGTTAACTAGTTTTTAAGATAAAGAAAGTCAATGTCATTTTTACTTACTTCGACCATAAAACATAGCGACACACACTCGACGCTAGCTTAGCCTAATTAGGAGCTTCCTATCTCCTAGAAAATAAAACTTTACTTGAAGTTTGTTATGGGTAATTAAGCTTCGTAAAGAATCCCCGTCTTATTATTAAAGTCAAAGTATGTGGTTCCTTCGTTCTTTTCGTTAGGAAAACTTTAACTACTTGTAACTGTGGACCGATTATATTGACAGAATCACTTCCCAGTTTGGAGTTCTCGATAATATTTTCTTGGGAACTCTAGGGACGAAAATTTGGGATATGTTGAAAATATTTTGCGTGAGGCGGTAAATATGAGCCACTGACGGCTGAAAGATAATAAAGAACTCAGTAGTCGCCGGAGTAACTGAATTGAAAAAGACTTATCATTTGGACCATGATGCCCTTACCACACATCACTCCACTCTGTACTTGCCCCTCTTCACAAACCAGACGAGAGAGCTGAAATTGTGGAGGTTTTGAGGGATCTGTACGTATAACCATTCCACTGACATTCAAAGTCATATCGACTTTGCTCAGAACAGTTAGTACTTCCTTCGAAATTTGGACGTATGTCTGATTTATATCCACAGATGTGTTGAGACCACCAGATACAGGAATTTGTAACGAAAAGCTAACAGTCAAAGGAATTGTCGTCGTATTCTGGTTACTAGTCGTATCTCTTTTTCGACGAGTTGTAACGCCACATTCGACCTCGACGTTTTGAATATTACACTGAGAGACGTCACTACAAGCTCCAGCTTGACCAAACGGTGTTCTCATTAAAAGTTCTATGAAGTTCCTTGCGATCTCTTCTCTCATGTTTTCTCCGCCGCAATTGTCAGTAAGATAGTGGTACTGACCGTTAACGAAAGCACTTTTGGGTATGTGTGTCTCTATTATGGAGAAAAAGAATTTAAAAAAATTAATAGGTTACGACGCAACAAACTTAATGAGGTGGGGCACCAAAGTGACCATTAGCTGTCCAATCACAATACGTCAAGTTTCTTTTCCAACAAAGACATGCGTTAGCTTATCAATAACGAGAACTATTCGAATGTCCTTGGTTACCCTCGTTGAGTAAACCGATATTCAGATGTTAATTGCTTACCTGTAACGAAGGCACCTTTATGGAAAGCAAATACTACGTTTAAGCTAGGGGCCTTAATTTTTGTAGGCATTAAGCCTATCTGCTTTGCGATAAGACTAAAGTTGCAGGGTGGTATTGCTTCACGTTGATCGGTTTTGTCCTTACAAGGCAAGAAACGACCAAAAATAACAAAACAGAAAAATCCGTACTGTTCTCAAATTCAGGTCACTTTTCTTGATACAGTTAAGATTAATTAGGTCAACTATTTCTTAACGGACTCTTCTATCAGACGAACATCTCTCTAAAATAGACACTAGGGGTGCTTACCATTTACAAAAACCACCTTAAACATAAAACTATAAAATTTTACATCGGGGGAAAAAGATCCGCAACAAAGTATATCCATATCAGCTGAAAACCCTAAAAAGAGTAGAAAAATTGCATCGCATCAAAACATAACCAATATCTTCTGGAGCTTCCCAAATGGAATGGTGGGCACAAGTAGACTTTTCAACGAGATCGGAATTTCCGGTTTCCCTTTAATTGTAAATGGTAAGTACTCCTAAAGTTGGTCCCTGCTGTTGTCCAGTCTCCGATCACAACGGTCAAGTCCATCTTAAATTGAAGAAAGTTGACTCTCGTATTGCATTTCCTTACTTGAGCAATCAGGGAGGGATGGTTTTTTCCCTTTGTTGTTCCTTTCATGAAACCATTCTCCAGTAGTAGGACTACAGAAATATACGGGATGTGGTTGGTTCGCAAATCCATATCCGTTATTACAATGCACCGTACACATAAGCCCAGCCAACCACGTCTCACACGCTTTGGCTCCATTCTTAGGTGGTGCAAGCTCTTCACATGGTGAATCTTGATAATAAATAATGATAATTATTGATTAATGATATGACTGATACCATTCGTTAGTTTTAGAGAAAAGTGTTATGGTAGACTACGAGCAGTCTCTCTTTTTTCTGTAGTCGGTCGAGCAAAACGCGAGACACGCAAATGGCCACGCCCGTGACTAATGACGCGAGACGGGTTCGCGCGTCTCGCGGCTTCGCCGCTCCAGCGCGTGTATTGCTCTCACTAAATCTGAAGAAAACGAGAAACTGTTCGCAGTCTAGTGTTATGGCTTAACTGTTCTCTCTTTTGAGTGAGCTATATATGTAGATGTGAGGCGCCAAAAAGTAAGCTTATTTAGCGCTAGCCTTAGTGCACTTACATTGTTTTTATATTAAACGGGATAAGACTCGTCCCTCTGGACTGGAACCGACGTGTACAATTGGCCAAGCAGAGCTCAAAAGAGACGCAACATTATTAACTAAAGAACTTCTTAAATGTGGACGCAATTCAAATCATTTGCAAGCCGAGTATAGGTGGAATCATGTATCAGAGTGTACGAGCTGTTAAGGTCAGGTTTAGAGTAGTTATGGAATTCAGTGCAGGTTTGAAACGAGGAGGGAAAAGTTATATATTTTGGTTAAAAATAGAAACAAGGTTATCCAAAAACACATAGCCGATTTTTCTCCGTAAATCGACCCCCTCCCCATCCCACCTGATCTTTAGCCTTCAAATAGATCCAACCTCTTAAAAATTACTGAAAAAAGTATAACCTACCAGCTATAGTGAAAAGAAATCTACAGTACGCAGCATTTCCTGCCCTGTCTAATGCCTTGTAAGTAACGTTATACTCTCCCCAGGTCATCTCACTTCCATTTTGAATACTTGTTGAGAAAAGCTCCACACCCACGTTATCTGTGACATTAACTGACGGCAGGAAGAGCTTGTGCCATCTGGCTGTTGATATAATCTTGGTATCACCAGGACAGGGATCTATCTTGGGCGGCTCGAGATCTGTTCATAAAAATATATAACGTTTAGACAATATAATCAACTCTTAACGACTCACCCCTGCAGTAGTACCCCAAAGACGGGAGCCAGAGAATTTTGCTAATCAAACATGACGTTACGTTTTCACATGACGTGACGTCTGCCATATTGGGTTCCTTTACGTAGACCCTTGTTGTCGTGCAGGACTTGCAACGTGCCCTCGTTTAGTACCCAGTCTCCTGCGTAAAGTGTTTTTAAAAAACAATTTTGTCCATATTTCGTCACGTCTTGTGAGAGGCAACGCGCAACGCAAGTTTCATTGTTAAGCTACAATATGAAAGTTGGTGATCATTTTGAAAAAAAAAAATCTCGTCAAACCTTTAGATATATTTAAAAGGGTTTGGACCCCTATGAGCCTCCCTCCCATCCCCCTCCACTAGACCACAGGCCTGGGTTTTACTTCATCTATTATAGCCCCGACAAAAAATTATGATAATCTTTATTGAGATAACTTTTTCATACCAGTATGGTTTTCAAAGTGTCAACAAAAGAAAACAACAGCACCAGTAGTCTTCAGTAGTGTCACAAATTTTATCTAACAGGTACAAAATCTGTTTAACTAATTTCACCTTTAACTCGAATGGAGAAATGACAGTCCCCTTTTAGCCCTTCTAGATCAGTGACATCGTATCTGATTAAGTTTGTGCCAACATTCATCCGCTGTGGAGGAAGTACGCCACTAAGATTCAAGAATCCTTTAGAGTTATCGGTAGGGACTGGAACCTGCCACGTGACTATTGCGTATGATTTCCCGGCTCCTGTGGGAGTCTCCATGTTAGGTGGGCATTGAATGCTGGGAGGTTGAATATCTGTTGAAAGAACAGTTGTTTCTTTTTGCTGTTATAGTTACTTATTTAGAAATTAAAGCAAAAATACATAGCTATTTTCACAGACTGGGTAAACAGGTTTGTTCAAGTGTATGTACGTTAAGTAGTTAGTGCCAGTACAGTTTGAGGATCAAGCAGTAAAGCAAAGGAGAAACTCCAAGACTCGACATTTAAGGAAATGTAATTTTAGTTCAACAGTATTTTTTGGTACCTACCTTTACAGCTGATATTGCTAATGTTTCCACTCCAGGAGCCGTTTGCCAGGCAAGATACTTGCGTGGGACCATCAAGTCCATAACCATTTAAGACATCACATTGTAGAATACACTGTGTCTTATAACTTACTCCCTCAGAAAGAGTGCAGGGAGTGGGGCTGATTTTTCCGTTGGCGAGAACTTTGATAGATGGGCACTTAACGACTGAATAAAAAATAATTCCAAGAAATAATTTTTAATCACTGTATAGAACATTACCATGCTGTTTGGCGTTTGTTGGACCGTTTATTGTAACACGAAAGAAGCTGACTAACTAAAGAAGGGAATTCGACTAAAGAAGTGTTTCTTAATTTTATTCATTAATTTTAGTTTCTGTATGAAAAAAAAAAAAAGATGGAAGGGCGAGAATATAACATGAACAATCAGGAAGAAAGCATCGGTTTCAGGAGTACTATCAGAAATTTAATTGTGACTGGGTTTTTTAGATCAGTTTACTCCACCAGTTCTCAGCGAGGCCAGGAGGAGATGGGTTGGAAAACAACTTTATATAATGGTTCGTCTAAACGCTTGGAATACTCACTGACAATAAAAAATAAATAAATAAATAAAAAATTGTTGCTTCTGTTCAAATGCCTTTACAAAAAGATCAACTTGCGTAACGGCGCCTTATCATCAGCGTAAAATAATGCATCAAAGCTGAACCATTGTCAGTTGACAAAGTAAAGCATGAGTTGCTTTTACAGCAAAGAATATGCAGTGTGTGACTCATCCCCAATCGCCTACGCGTGACGCGCGCGACGGGAACAGGGGTTGATGGGAAAGGAGAAGAGGGGAAGACTCTCTCCTTCGCTTTGCACCTTCCCATCACACCCCGCGCGCCACGAGGAGAGGTTGTTATAGGTCAGATGCTGTGTTTTCTTACTTTTGCAAGTAGTTATATTGCCTGACCATGTCCCATTTGCTTCACATGACCGCCCTCGTGACCCAACCAGTCGATGTCCCTCGTTACAGGCGATATTAGCCTGAGAACCGTAGGCGGATCCACATGAAAGAGACGTTATGGTGCCATAGACTGGGGGTTGAAGGAAAGGGCACGACCTTTCTGCGGAAATAAAAACAAAATACTTTAAACATATAACTTATGCATGTAGCAGGTACTTTCCTGATGTATGTAGCAAAGACGTGGAACCTAACATCGTCCAGAGAGGAATGATAAGATGTCGACTGAGTGTTGTATAAGGTTCCTTAGAGCAGCCTTTTTGAGTGTTTCATTAAAGGATCTTTGACGAAGTTTGAACTTTATAAAGACACTCCATCAATCACTATGTCTTAAGAAGATCGAACAATTAAGTTCTTTGGCATATCTAAGGAGATAAGTATGAGATTGGTACAATGCCTCAATGGAATTCATTTTAGTGGGGGAGGGGTGGGCAGGGGGATCCAAACCTCCCGCTTCTCGTACCTTACATTCTCAGCTCCAGCCCCTTTATTCTTGGCTTCCTCCCTGTAGCCCTCGTTTATAGATTACAAAATACTAAGGATTGTAGCGTAAATTTATCCCCCTCCTAATTTTTCCTCTCTCCCTTCCCTTATCCCCACTGCCCATATTCTCTCGATATCCCGCCTCCCTGTCTTCCCTCCCCACATTTCCCCAAAAGGTAATACTGCTGTTGCCAGGCGATCACTTACACACAAAGAAATTTTTAATTATTTTGTTTGAGCGTGCCAGTGACCCGCTGTAGGAAAATTTATCTTTCCATCCGAATGATCCATGAAGGAGCAGTGTGAGCGGCGAGCTCTTTTGTGCATAAAACAGGAGTCATAAGCAAGTTAAGCAACTACATCGCGATAATTTATATAGATGGCATTATTGATAGGTATATTTACTTATGACTTGCACCACAAAGCTGCAGTTCGCTCTGTTTCCCTCGGCGTCTGCTGCAGAATAGTGAACATAGTGCAGACCAATACTTAGATTGGCTGGAGGACGTACTGCTGGGTAGCTTAAAGTCATGTGACCAGAGTTATCGCTTGCTATTGGTCCATTCCAGGAGACCACAGTACTGGACGAACATTTAGGAACAGAAACCACTATATTTCTTGGACAACTGCCGTTGAAAGAAGGAGGCGTATTGTCTGAAAACAACCAGATTTTGTTTCGACAAAGATCTTGTTTAATGTAACTATAATAATAAGATAAAAGGAGAAGGATGCGCATGGACAATTTTAACCGAAATTTATGTTATCATTCATTTTGTTGTCATGTCCTTTACTTCTTCTTAATTCATTTGAGTCAATGCAACAGAAAAACTGTGTTTAGTTGTCTGTAGATATTTTGATTAGATGGGATAGGTCCTTTTTGATTCTATAAATGTTTTACGAACATCAATTTTTAACCTCACTTACCATAGAGATAAATAATGGCAAAAAAATATAGGCAAGTTTTTATAGTGTAACACCTAAAGGAGAAAGTACTCGATACCTCGACAAAACGTGTCCTTGTTCCCAGTCCACTCTCCGTTCTTGTCACATACCCTTGCAGAAGTGCCCTCAAGAACGTAGCCTGGTGTTTTGCAGGAAAAACTACAGGTCTGGCTGTAAGTGCTTCTTGATAAACACGAACGTGGAGACACGGTACCATTCGCAGGAGGAGTGAGTGCACTACAGTTTACCACTGCAATATGCGATTAAATAGGAGGAAAGTAAAAATATTTCTTTATTAGGCTATTTTGGAGTTGCGAGTATGACTGGGCCGGTACTATGTCGAATTGTACCATTGGATTGTTTGGTAAAAGTTCTCGCTAATTCTTTTGGCTTACGACGCTGCGCTGGAAACTGGGTCAAAATTAGTCCCCAAAACAGTTCCACAATGCAATTTGACACAAAACCGTCCCAGTCTTATAGCGCGACTTTAAAATGGCCGATGTAGCTTTACTTTATTAAGAAGACAAAAAGCGCCCACAGAAAAAGTTTCGCAGTTAATAAATTTGCCACCTGCAATTTCCTTTTCTTCTAAACGCCGACCAGCCGATGTGTGAGTGCAATGTCGTGAAAAAGCAGTCATGACAACAGCCATCACTGGGAAAGTTTCATACCTGAATCGATATAAACGTGTTAACTGAATAACCTGCGAATTTAAGGCACCCTACCCAGAAGAAAGCATTTATGTCAATTCCACTAGGGGTAGAACGCCCACCCCCACAATCTGAGGAATACATAAATGAAAAATATTTCTTGACAAATCCTATCCCCTACAGGATTTAATTTAGTTAATTTAGCGCGGCCAATTTACTCATCTTAAGTAATACCTTCTCTATGAGTGGTGTCATAATACTTACCTTGACAAGTTGGAGCCACCCCACTCCATGTTCCATTTTCCTGGCACTGTCTTCTTGACGAGCCGGTCAAATTGTACCCAACATTACAAGAGAAGCTACAAATCGCGCTATAGCGTGCGGAAACTGGGTTGAGACAGCCACGTTTTACTCCATTGATTAGATCAGGATGAGACTGGCAGGTAATTTCTAATGAAAAAATAAATTTTAAGCACTTGAAAAAAGCATTATACAGGACACTAGTTTATAAAGTAAACCGAATAGGGTACCGGAAAAGGTGACGTAAAACAAGTTTAAGTGGGTGTCGAGCTACCCTGCGAGTTTTACAAAGTCGCTCGCGTGGCTTATCAGTCGAAGAACTTCGTACATGCTGAAGGCCTTCAAAGCCGGAAAGTAATCTCTACTCGCAGGGTAATGTGGAACTTCTATAGCTTCCATATTCAAATAGAGATGAAAAGCGTGACATCAGCACCCTACCGTGAGAACGGTTTAAATGGTTGTCAAGCGTGTATTGCTTCCATATTGAAATAGAGATGAAAAGCACGACATCAATCCGGGGGGGTGGGTACTTTCATATATGGGCTATATAGGTACGTGCCGCGGAATAGGGTATGGTTTTTGAGGTTCTCGTCCTTAAATAGGGTATCTTTTTTGACCCTTTTGTTTGTGTGTCCCTGGTGTGGTCCCTAGACAGGGTAGCTTAATTGTCTTAATTGTATTATCTAATACTGGAGTGTAAAAACGCCCGCCTAAACGAACATTTTTTTCAAACTAGGCTTATTCTAGTATTTTATGCTTGATGCTATACATCCAATGTTACAGAGAAGAAATAAAGTTTTCTTTTTCATGCTATTAATATATAGGGTATCAGTTTTCGCTTTCTTAGTCCTTAAATAGGGTTAGGGTTCACGAACCTTCGCTGCACACCCCTATCCAAAATTCGCGGGAGTACCCCCCCCCCCCCCGGGACATCAATACTGTACCGTGAAAACGTACCCTGGCATACAGGAATAGGACTGTCCCAGACTCCCGGAGGGCTGTTACCAGGGGCATTGCATGTCACCGTTGAAGACCCATTCAAACGGTATCCAACGGAACAGGAGAAGTTACACTTTGAACCATAATGATCACCACAACTGTCCATTTGTAAAGGACCTCCAGGACTAACACGTAGAGATGTGCAGTTGATCACTGACCAATAAAAGATACAAAAGGGATATCACTATTAATTATTGCTGTTGATAAGTAATGGTAACAGGAATGAGTGGAGTCCAATTCGGTCTGTAATCATACAAGTGATTAACAAAATCGGACGACCGCGTAGCGGGAGTCCGATTTGTTTAATCACGAGTATGATTACAGACCGAATTGGACGACACGAAGTTCTGTTACCAATTAATCATAACTTTAACAAAATTTGTGATATATTTGGTTCTTTTTTTTTAAATCAAAACACAAGAAATTCCGAGATGTTTTTGCTAGCAGTGAAAAAAAAGTTATTTAAGCGCGCGCGTGATGGCGCGTACTATTCAATTACTTAGGCATGACGCGTACTGTCCTATTAAGGCTGAAATCAGGACAGTTGACAGCCAATCACATTTGAGAATTTTGTTATAGATATGATTAAGACTTAAAATAAGACAAAATGGAAGTCAAACAAAACGTTAACTAAGCCGGTTATTCAAAGATAAGAGCCCCTCAGTTAATTCAATCACAGATATAGCACGTAAATCCAAAGTTTTAACTTCGAGCGGTCTGAAATACCCGAGGATTAAACCTCAGAAAGTGCAGTGGCCTCTGTGCTGTCGGGCAAAGTACAATTAAACGGAGATAATTAATATTATTGGATACAGTCTTTGCTACCTAAAATGATGACTAAAAACGTGCAGGTGGCTTTGTTTCCTGATTGGTCCACAGCTGTGTATGTGATCACGTGAGTTCCTTGACTGAACCTTGTTGGCGACTGGTAATTTGACGTCACTGTTGTTGAAACTCCTGAGTTGTCAGTGCCAACCGGCTGGGTCCAGTTCACCAAGGCAGATAACATTTCTCTCTCGGCATACGCTGTCAATGGTTTTGCCGGGCATGTGGCACCAAAGTCTGGGGGTTGAGTGTCTTAAGAAAGAAGAAAACAAATTGCCTAAATTAAAATAAATACTATTAGAGCAGGCCATGACAACATACAAATGATCAAACAAGCTAACAAAAGAATGAGATCATACTATGAATTAGAAAACTTGAAAATTGTACTGTTCTTTCATGGTGGGAAATCGGAAATCATTCCTGGAATAGGATGGTTTTTAAATTGCCCTTCCAAGCAAACTAGTTTAGCGGTTGCTTTAGTTTGACTGGCCTTTGTTGAGCTAAGAACTTTGATCCATGCAAAATTGCCTAGCATTACATTCTGTTATAAATAACCTGTGCAGTTTATGTCATTTCCACTCCATTGACCGTTCAGCAAACAAGTTCTTGTGACTTTTCCGGTGAAGCTGGTATAACCACTTTGGCAGGAATATCGGCAACTTGATCCATAAGTACTCCCACAGGAAGGGGTCAGTAGAAGCGCTTTGGGTGGGGTCGCCAGAGGTGGACAAATGATAGCTGACATGCAAGGAAAACACTTTTTAGTTTCTTACTTGTAATACTTAAACCTTAATCTCATCTTTTGCACTGCGAAATAATACCCAATTGAAAGCCCGAAGGAATCCTCTTTTTTAAATCAATGCCAATCTTCTCCACCCAAACCATACTTAAACATTTTTTCGCAATACGACGCTGCTATTATACCTCAATTATTTTCATTTATCCATTTTACCAAACTAGTATTTCAAAGTTTTCTCCAATAGCGAAATCATGTTCAATGCTGGAAAGGATGACGTAAAATGTCGTTATAATGTCGTTCACATATCATACCAATTTGTCTTGAACGTTTCTACCGTGTATCTAATTGTTTGGCCACAAAGAGAACAATTTAAACTAGTCTGATGAGTTAACCAAAGGTTAGGCTGGGAGGGCGGGTTAGTGGGTGTTTAGAAGCCCAAGCGAATGTTGGCTACATACGTGTCGTAAATGCGTGATAGCTATCTGTAGATCAGGACTGCATGCAGGCTCCTTTGGTTGCTTGCATACTAAAATCTTTGTTAAAACAATGAACGTCCATTAACGACGGCCAAATTTCCAGCGTGATTAATTTAAGGAAAGCTTATGCCGAATACGCTAATAATATTCTTACCTTGGCAAACAAAATCTTGGCCACTCCAACTTCCGTTCTGAAGGCATGTTCTAGATGAGGAACCCAAGCTGACAAAACCGGGATGACAGGAAAACTGGCAGACAGTGTTATAGATTTCTGTTGATGCGCCTGAGCATCCCTGACGGGTACCATTGGAAGGTGTTGGTAGGGAGGGACACGTGACAACTGAACAAGGAAATACGTATTGCACATTTATCCATGCATCAGGTAAGTAGCCTGTGAGCCCGGGGGGGACTTTAGGAATTTTGGGGGACCCTGGAACCCTTACCCCTATATCTAGAGTATCTGTTTTCCAGGAACTACTGAGGTCACTAGTACAGTCTAGCCAAAACAAAACCGATTTGATTTTTTTTATATTTTTGAGACTAAAATCTTCAACCAATTGAACAGTTTCCTAGAAAAATGATGCCCTATTCTAGACCCAAACTTTCTGGTTTATGTACCCTATCCCATATTAAACTGCTTGAAAACCCTTCACAGCGACACATACCCATATAGCCCATATATGGCAGTATCCCCTCCGGCCTGCGAAGCAGTCATTTCTGTTTCCTCTTAACCAAGCTAGAGAAACGCGGGAGACACTCGATAGCTTGGCGTAAAAAGCAGTGCAAAGATTATGTGCCCACCGCCCCGTCTTTTCTAATTTTTTTATTGTTTCAGTTTACCCCATCCCCTTGGGCCTTTCCAGCACTTCTCTCTTTTGCCTAAGAGGAAATGGAAACCACTGCCAGCTATGCGGGCTATCTATAAGGTTAACACATATTTTTTCTACCCATTTTGCAGAATTCAGAAATCTCTGTAAAGACGCTTTTATATCATTTTTCCACTTCGATCATTGTTACACAACTAACATAGATGTTGTTCCCTGGGTGTATTGCAACGTTTTAAGCTTTTAGCAACCGCTTGTTTCAATTTTACTGCTTCTTGCATGGCTCTGTAAGAGGACGCACTAAGTTGCGGGGATTCCTTACCTTCTACCCTGTAAATTATGTTATCTCGACTTACCAGTGCAGTGCGTTTGTACTCCAGTCCAACTACCATCGCCTTGGCAAATCCTGGTGCTTGCACCGCTCAGCAAGTATCCCTGATCACATGAGAATACACAGGATTGCCCCGGTAAATTGGAACAAGGCAGCAAACTACCATGTACAGGTGCAAACAGTTGGGGACAGCGGTTCACTATTTAATGAAGAAAGGAAAACGCTTGATTAAATTCCAACTCCAAACAGCCTTCTACTTTCGTCACCTGTGATCTAGGCCCTCTTTTCTGAGTACTGGGTGTGTTTCTCAACGCGTCAGAGGTTGAAACACTGCCTTCCTGGTAATATCCATGCAGACTACTAATGATAGTCTTTACGCTAGAGCCTAAATATATAAACTAAGAAATATTTCAAGACAAGTAAGTTTTAATTACTTAAAGTAAAATAAAGCTTCACACACAACCGATCTTTTTTTACTTCAGGTTAACTTAAGGCTATTCTCCCTCGCGACATAATTAAGATTGATTGACATGTTTCGCCTTTCTCAAAGCTCAAGAAACCGCAAGTAACCGCAAGTCAGCTAAGTCGGTTTTAAGGATGGTCTTCAAGTCGCTTCAAACTTTCTTGAATCGTTTCAACTCTCCGACTTTAATAAGATGTAAAGTAAAGTTACTTGAGATTTTACTTAGGGCTTCACACACTTAACAGCCTAGTGTAAAGACAACTAATATTCAAGCATGCTTTCAAGGAAAAGCAGAGTAAATAACTGATAAGAGTGGAAGCAATAGGCCATATTCCGAGTTGCGTCAAGCCTCTGTTTCAAAGCGAGGCTAAGTGCGAAGCCATTGATATGAAACTGAGTTTTTATTCTCATACAAATGAAACTCATTTTTACAAGAAAGGTTTTGCACTTAGCCTCGTTTTAGAAGTGAGAGTCTTTGGAACTCGGAAATAGCCTATCTAGACAGCCATTTTCAGTACCAGGGTCCCAGGACCCTTTTTGCCGGGAAGGACTGTTTCACTTTCCCCGAATTTAGTCAGAGGGCGAATGTAGCGGACAGAACAATATTTTGTTGTCGTTTTTTTCCTCGATTGTCAACTCCCAATGTTACAGAATTGTCAGCAACTAAAAAGCTTAAAGTCATCTTATTATTACTGTAAAAGCACTCACATAAAACTAGAAAACCGAGATTAGAAATAACAACACTTTCAGGATAATTCCTCCGTGGTAGAATTAAATGAACATAACCCCTGCACTCACGACAAACTGCATGTTAATCAAGTCTATCACAGTGTTTTAAAACAGTAAAGAGCTGCTGGGGGATTGCGCAAAAAAACAAGAATTAGATAAATAAGAAAACCTAAAAAACACAAGTCTTTTTCGAGATCATAACTCCTACCTCCTTGACAGGTCGACGAGTCACCAGGTATCAAATGCACTCCTTCCGGGCAGAAACACTGATGACCGTTCGGGCTTGGCAGGCAAATGTGGCTGCATCCTCCATTTAAATGAGAACAGCTGGTAGTTCCTGTGTGGGCAACATGTAGACGGGCGTGTATTCAGGGTAAAAAAAAATAGTGACCATTGAGCCGGCTTGAATTTTTTACAGTGAAGAGAAGGTTTGGTCAAACTTGGACAATAGCGAAAAAATGTCAACTTTTTGGGAAAGGAAACTGTCAACGATTTTTTTTTTGGAAAATTCTTCCCTGGGAAATAAAAAATATGTAGCTATGAATATCGCGAAATCTTTGAAGCGAGTTTTTGTCTTTTACATTGACAGGTTTTTCATTACGGTAGAGCAGCTAGCTTTATCAAACAAGTACTAACTTCATCGAGTTAACTGAATTTTTAGAAATGGCATTTGTCGCCGAATTGATGAAAATTGTTTATTTGTTTATTTGTTTTTTCCTTTTTATATTAAGTGTACTCTGTTAAATGAAAGTTTCAAATAAAAATTTATAAATTAAAAAAAAAAAAATGAATTCAAAACAGCAAAATTTCTAAGGAACACCCACCCGTAGTTATGATGCTATAGTCATAGATGTGGATTTCCATAGGTGCTCCCATTCCATGGACCAAGACATCGGAGAGGGAAGACGTCATATTATATCTATGAACACTTTGTGTTATCCAGTCTGTCCAGAAAAGCGCATCCTCGTATAAGGCGAGTCCGAAAGGGTGATAACTATCGTTATTGGATGACAAATTCAGTATCAGCACGCGGTTATTTCCTTGAAGGTCCACTCTTTCGATCTTGTCGAGTTGTGCATCACACCAGTACAGCAGCCTATTTTTGAAATCCAAAGCGAGCGAATTCACCCATGACAAACCGGAACTAACCAGAACGGTCCTAGCCGTGCCATCCATGTTCGCTTGTTCGATCTTTGGTGAGGCTCCCCAATCGCTCCAGTACATCTTTCTATAATAGAAATCAAGACAGAAAAGAGAGATCAAAAAGGAGATAAAGAATAAAGCGAACATGTCTTAAAACGACATTGAGAAACAAGTTTTTCTCTTATATTTATTTCTGCGGCCATACGGCTTTTTAAATTTGAGAGTATTGTAGGGTTCCTAGAACAATATATTCATCAGCCACTTTGATCAAAATTAACTAGATTACTTGTCATCGATGTCTAATATCACAGCCCTAGGTTTGTCAACGTCTATTTCTTTTATAAGGCTTGTTCTGTACGATCCGTCAATATTAAACTGAATAGGCACTGCATGCTGTGAAAATTTGTTATAATTTTGTTAAAATCATGACTTTCACTTGCAAGCACAGCCTTTGCTATTTTATGAGGCCTGTAGCGGCTCAAGTCAAATGGATTTTCGGATAAATATAGCAAAGCCCACTTTTTTTTAGTGATTTTTCAAGCCAAGGGGACAAAATAGACAGTATTCCGTATAAGTTACAAGTGCTTCCTCTCAAAACCGGAACATCTTTTTAACATGTTTCCATTGACTCAAATACATCTTTTAAGTTGTATTCCTCATTAATTATCTTTGTTACCTAGCATCGATGTCAAGTATCAGAGCTCTAGGATTGTCCAAACTAGATGTAATGAGGCTAAATCTGTATGATCCGTCCAATCGTGACACTTCAATCTTACTAGTTTGATAATCAGTCCAATAAACGTTCCTCCCAATCCAATCAACTGCTATTCCTTCAGGACTTTCCACATTACGCTCCGCTATTACTTCAAGATCGGACCCGTTGGGATAAGATCTAACAATCTGCTTCAAAGTCACGTCAGTCCAGTAGACCTTGCCTTCAATCGGATCATAATCAACTGCAACTGGTCTGGATATGTTGGTTTTGATCCCTAGAGGAAAGCAAGGAGTGTCTGGTACAGCCAGAGGAACTTTGTAAATTTCCCCGCTATTTGCTTCAGCAAAAAGCATGAGCTTGTCGGAGCTTAGGTTCTTAAATAAATCTGAAAAAAAGAAGTGCAGGTCGGACAATCACAGGAGAATTAGTATCCTGAAATTCTCAGCATATCCATGACTATTTCTTTCCTACATTTTGCAGAACAAAAAGCAGTTAAGGAAACATGTGCTACAAGCGCACTACCACAACCAATCATATGCTCTTACCATAATTGCAGTTTTTCCCATCAGGTTTGAGGACTACTCCAGTTGGACATGCGCACTGGTGACCTCCTTGCGGCGTAAGCAAACACAAGTCACTGCAGTTTCCATTGTTGATTGTACACGGATGAGACCCTGATAAAGTTAGAGTTAATTAGGTGCCACCAGAATTCAGACTAGATATAAAAAAAGTTCGAATTTATCTTTTTATTAAGTACCACCATATTTAATTGAAAAAAATTGTAAACACCGTTTAAAATAGTATGAGGTGCCGTTGCATTAAAATAGTTGCTTGTGACGGGTATTATTAAGAAGAATGATTTACCTGAAAACACCCGAGATGAATCATACAGGTGAATGTCCATTGGCTTTTGGAGACCTTGAATAATCAATTCCGTGTTCCCATTGTTTAAATCGTACCGCGAAATGCTTTTATTGTTCCAGTCAGTCCAGTACAAAATGCGCTTATACACCGTCAAACCAAACGGATGAATATCTGCTGCAGATAGCATAATAACTCTTCTGTTATCACCGTTAAGGTCAGAAACCTCGATTTTGTCCAGTTTAGCATCCGCCCAGTACAGAAGGCTTATTGTTTGATCAATAGTTAATCCATTCGGCCAACCAAGGTTTCCTGTTACAATGGTTCGTCTTGATGAGCCGTCCATGGCTGCTTTTTCAATCATTGGATTGGATCCCCAGTCGGACCAATACATCGTTCTTTATCAGAAAAAAAAAAATAGCAATATTTAATTTTAGTTCTAAAGAAAAAAAAAAGAACTACCAAGTTAAACTTTATTTTTTTGATAACGCTAACTTCGACATCTCGTGCACCCAAGATGATTTAGCTTTAACTTAAAGGAAGCCTTTTTTGTCTTGCCACGCAACGCTCCTCCCCTCGTGTCATAGCCCTTTTAAGATTTGTATTGAAAAGCGTTGTCTGACGAGACAAAAACGGCTGCGAGGAAGACCGGCTATATCGAGATACTCCCTTTCGATTTATAACTCACCCATTTCTTTCATCAAGTACAATTGCCCTGGGTTCATCAAGTCCATCTTTGATCAACAATTTTCTGCTTGTACCATCCAGCCGAGCAACTTCAATACGATTTGTTCCCGTGTCTGTCCAGTAAATATTTTGCCCCACGTGGTCAATGGCCAGGCCATCTGGTACCTTTACATTGCAGCGAAAAGGGATCCTCAGTGAAGTCGCATTAGAGATAGCACTGATAATTAGACCTTGTGCAACATCAGTCCAGTATACGCGGTCCTCAACAGGGTCGTAGTCCACAGCAATCGGGCGTTGATTTCCGTGATGGAAGAACAAACGTCGGGCAACAAAATAGTTCACATCCAACGAAATGATATCAGTAGACTTGGCATCAGCGTCCATAAAAACGAGGAACTTGTCCATTTCTGCAAAGGGTAACATACTTAAAATGACTTATTTGTACAGTAAAACATGACTATTTAAGGTAGCTGAACACAGTTTTGGCAGTTTGTAAGTATATGTTATTTGCCAAATCATGACAAGAGAAATGTTAACTTGGCAAGTGAAAAATACACTGATGAAAGATTTTGATTGACAGGTAAAATGTGACGTTTTCGTAGTTTCCATGGCAATATGAACGACTTAATTCAACCTTAAAATTTCACTTTGGCCCCGTTTACATAAAATTCGCTCATTAGATTTTCCTATAAACTTGCACGCAGCTTACTATAATTAATCATTGCCACTTGAAACTTATTTGACCAAATTTTAACAGACAAGTTTTTAGATAATCAATAATATAATTGTACTGTAATTATTAAATATGTCACAAAATTCGTCTGTTCAACTTCCATTTTAAAGTTCTCATTATTTAAAATACGATAAAAGTAAAAATTCTGCCAAATATCACAAATTTTTAATGAGTAGATTTTGAGGAATCGTCTTCTGTGTACTATTGCTTTTTTGCCGCCATGTTTGTTTGTCTAATTAAAACACACGCCGTCACGCGAGTTACCGCTGACCACCCGCAAAACTAAGTTCAGCCACCTTAAGCCAGAAAAAGGTAATAGATTTGGGCAAGGTCATATTGGGCAAGTCGTAAGTGAATTGTTTATCCCAATGTTTCTATAGGGGTTTCCTGACACTATTTTGTAATTAAAGGTTATCGAGCCACTGATTAGAGGGCTCTGGCTGAGAAACGTTTTGAAGGTTAGGATAGCTGGTCGCTGATCATGGAGGTGATCGCTTCGGAGGGCTGGCTGCACATAAAGGTTCCGTCGACTGTATCTTAAATCTACTTTTTTCTCTCTGGGGAAAATATCTACCTTAAAGAGACTGAGGGGTGTTGCTCAAGTATTTAGGAGGAGTATAGAAAGGAGAGAATACAGATATGTATTTCCTCTGTAGTCAAAGCAGCTGTCTTACTCTTGTTGCATGTTTTTCCATCTGCCTTCAATGACAAACCAACTGGACAGACACACTCGTGGCCGCCAGAAGTCTTCACCACGCAAAAATGGCTGCAGCCGCCGTTGTTTGTTGCACAAGAACTGGAAACTTTAAAACAAAAACGTGAAAAACAAAATTCATCATCATCATACATTCATTGACCTAAAAGTAACTAAACAACCCGTCGAACCGGTTAAACCACCTGAAAAAAGCACGTCAACGTAAAGTTATCTTAATGAGATTCCACTGCTTTTTATTCATGAGACATAGGTAAAAGGCTAAGAAATCATCGACGTAAACGTTTTACTCCGCCAAGTAATGAAATTCCTCGTCAAAAAAATTGGAGTACCAGTGCGCCCAATACTACTATCACGGCATACCTGGAGGTTGCCTGGAACTGTCGTATGCCACAATGCCCATGGGCCTTCCAGTGAAGCGGACACCGCTGACAACAAAATACCCGGTCTTCGCGTCAACTTGGTGAATCTGACCGTTTGAAGCCCAGTCAGTGAAAAAGAGAAAAGGAGGAATAATGGCTACTCCAAAACCATGAAAATTTGTTACAGTCGAAAGTAGTTTTCTGTCATTGCCATCGTAATCGACAGATTCTAATTGATCCACGGCTCCATCTACCCAATAAATACGATTATTCCATCTGTCAAGCTCGATCCCGTTCGGCCAATGGATGTCTGACGTTACTATGGCAACCCTCTGATTCCCTGTTAAGGATGCTTTTTCGATTTTGGGGCTGGAACCCCAGTCTGTCCAAATCATCAGCCTGTTACAGTAATTAGTAAAAAAGTAGTCGGCTTCTAGAATAAAGTGTTACGTGAAACTACTTGTTATAAATTAAACTTAGACAGGAAAAAAGGTCTCTAAAAGTTGTCATAATTATCCATCAGTTCTAAAAAAGTCATAAGAAGTTTGCAATTCTTGTTAAACTAAAACTCGTAAATTTAAAGTATTTATAATTTTGAGTGGAGATAAACAGAGGTCACACGCAGGAAAATAAATAGAATACCATAAAATTCCGAGAATAAGCCGCGGGGCTTATATCTTTCATATTTAACAATTATTCGCCGAAGGCTCAGTTAATATTGTTGAATAATCCCCGAGACGAAGTCGAGGGGATTATTCAACAATATTAACTGAGCCTGAGGTGAATAATTATTTTAGTATATTCGGAGGGGCGTATGTACGGAGGGGCATTTGCGTTTCAAAATCGATTGGGTTAGCTTATAGTAGGAAGGAAATTTACCATTTTTGCTTTGTTTTACTCTGTATTTGAGGGCAAATTCCAAGGACAAGCCCCCCCTCCCCGGGGGGGGGGGGTGGGGCTTATATTTGGAGGGGCGATTTAACGGAGGATTTGGTGGGCCTTATATTTGGAGGGGGTTATACATGGACGGGCTTATTTTCGGAAAAACTTTGTGGCCACTCACCCCCTATCAGGATCCAAAGCGATATCTCTAGGTTCATCAAGTCCCAGGGATAGTACAGTTTGCTGGTTATTGCCTGATAGGTCAGATTTGGATATCGTATCGTGTGTAGTGTCTGTCCAGTACAATTCTGATGTCGTCCATTGAACTGCCAATCCATCACAAACACCAATATTGGTGATAATTGTGGTGATACCGGAACCGTCAATACCAGAACGTTTGATGTTCTGCTCAGATACATCACTCCAAAAAATATATCCCATGCTAAAATGAACATCGAGTGCCACAGCCCTGGTTAATCCAGTGACCACAGAATGTACTGCAGACGTTTTGTAGTCAACGGCGAAGATATCCGTAGTGTTTGAAAACAGAAGACATGGAGGGGTACATATGGCCGCTGCAACAAAAACAACCCACGTTACTATTGACTATTATTATATCGCTTAGTTAGTACGCGCGCTGTGATTGGTCAATTTTGCGGTCCTTATTCTACTATACAGCCCGCTGAATTTTTAAGTTTCCTTCCCGCGCGCCCCATTAACCTCAGAGATATAATAAATATCTTACTAATCTGGTTTTTCTCGGTCCGTACTGTACGTTATGGATCCTCCTTTTTTTCCCGTGCAGCACGGACCTCGACTCTGTCAGTAACTACAGTATGTTAAAGTAATTGCAGTTTAGTTGTAATGCAATCCTCCAACCAAAATAAACTTCAAGGGACTATGTCACGATATTTGCTACCTTTTTAAAGAGCGAATAGATTCCAAAAATAGTTGACAGGTGATGATGATGATGATGATGATGATACCTTTATTAAAGTGTCAAAACTGTAATAGCGGTGTATAACCACTAAGTGGGGACACTAAAATGAATTTAAAAGAATAAATTAATTAATAAGTTAATTAAAATTAAGAAAAAACTATGTACAGTATAAGCAAGTGAGAAATTCGAGAGAACTATATACAGTATATACAAATGTATCCATTATCTTCTAAAAAAAATAAGAAATAAAAGATTAAGAAGTGCAAAGAGAGCAGTTAGAGCAGTTATTGTCATCTAATAGCATGCTAAGATCCACTTTTCTGATGCTATATTCGAAGGAGGACAACGTGAAAGCTTTTTTCACGTTACTAGGAACAGAACTCCATAAACTCCATTGGGCCCATATACCTGAGCGAGTGCTTTCCAAAGGAGACTGTGTTGAATCTGGGTATAGTGAAGTCATGATTGCGCAGTTCATACTTAATTGCAGGCTGTTCAAAGAGAGTGCTAATGTATGTTGGGCACATGTTGTTTTTAACTTTATACATGAGAATAGCTATGTCCTGTAGTCGCCGGTTGTGTAGAGTAGATAGCCCAGCTATAGATAGTAATTGACCATAGGACGAATGTTTATCACAATAATTATATAGCCCTAAGTGCTCTTTCCTGGATACGCTCTAGTCGTCTAGAATCACTAGCACGGCAAAAATGCCATATAAGATGACAGTAGGTTAAATACGGGAGAACAGCTGCAAAGGTCTTGTTAGTTGGCAGGTCTTGTTAGTTAACACTATATTCTATTTATCAAGGCATTGAATCCAGGGGCACCCAACAAATCTGTTCCTCACTTTATCTGTTCCCCATAGGAATCTTGCTGGCTGGCAAAATATTAGGTGTTCCAATGAGCTGGCTGGGAAATTTCTTATTGTTAGAGGCTTTGGCTGGGAATTACTGACTTTTCTAGCACTTCAAGTCGAGCTGGCTGAGACTAGGGAGTTTAAGATACGGCGACTACGGACTACGACTACGGTTAAACATCCTACTGCGCATGATCAAAACCACGTGACTGTTCGTTTTTCCCGCGTAGTCCTGCGGCTACGGTGAGTTGTTGAGCTGTTTCGCGTAGTCGGGACTACGGAGAACATTTTGCTCGTATTTTCCGTCTCGGTAATTCAAGAATCTCGTCTTTTCGTTAAAAAAGTTTTCAATTCACCTCCTTTAAGTGAGAGGGAAGCGAAATATGTAAGTTGTGTCTAATTTCTGCTCCGATTTACGCTTTAAATCGACTGTTGTGACCTCATTTTTATCTAGCTAAGCTCATATTTGAATAAGCTTAGCTGTTTATACGCAGAATTCCGATTGACGGCTGAGGAGAAGAGAAATCAGGCAGGTAATTTACTTTCTCTTTGTACTTGAAAAGTTTCAATGTTTGTTCGAACTGATTATCGTGTCTTTCTACTTGTGTAACCTTTGTTTATGCGAGTTTTTGTATCGCATTTGCTGAATGAAAATGATGTAAACATCATCGAGTCAAGACAATCGAAACTCGGCATTTCAATACTTCAAACTAAATCAGATCAGTAGTCGGAGAAGTCCATCTTCTAAATCTAATAAATGAGCTATTACTATTTCTGTCTATTTCTTTAATATTTGACATAAGAATTCATGGGCAAAAAAAATAAAACCTGTGTAACCAAAACTTTGTTTACCAATTTCACCCGACGTAATTGCTTTCTTCCAGTATGGAAGAATTTGTTCATTGTTCTAAAGATAAGATCACATGCAAAACTGCCTTGCATTTTTGTGAACTGTGATGAAAACAAGAAAATCTTTGCGTGTTGTTTCCCTCCCGGCCTCTTCTCTCGTAGTCTACTGTCTGTAGTGCAATCTTAACGTTCTATATTTGCACGACTCAACCCAGTGCTACGAACGAAGGACAACGCTCGTCCAGCCGTAGTTCGTAGTCCGTAGTCTCCGTATCTTAAAGGGGCTGTGTCACGGCAGTCCAGTTCATTTTGTTTAATTTGCCAATTACTCGCCCTCAATTGCTATGGAGATTAAAGAAAGCAAAGAAATTACAGGTATATGACAAAATCAGAGATCCGAGACAAACAAATATGTCTCCTGAACATTATTTTTGAAGTTGCAAGCAGCAGGGATCAACTTTAAAATACTGTTAGGCTGAACAGTTTTCAAAAACCCTAATTTCTATCCGTTTCAATCTTCTTCAGTTTTGCCCATCCGTGTCATCTGTTGTTTCTGTTATGTTATTTTAACCGTCCTTTAAAGTTTTAAGCAGTTATTTTTATGTTTCTCTTAATTTAACGGGCGTTTTGTAATTTCCTAATTTGGCTGAATTTCGTGACACAGCTCCTTTAAACTCCCTACTGACTCTGAAGACCGAGGACGAGTGAAAAAAAAGTATCCCTTCCCTCCCCCCGAGAGTAGTGACAAACATTTGACGGCTGGCCAGAGAGATCGCGTTTGCGGAAAAACCGGTTTTGTGTCGGCAGGACTTTTCCGCGGGTGGCGGGTGGCGGGTGACGGGTGACGGGTGACGGGTGGCGGGTAGCAGGTGACGGGTAGCGGGTGACAGGTAGCGGGTGGTGGGTGACGGGTTACAAATTGTCAGGCCGTCAAAAATAAAAAAAATAAAAATAAAAAGTGGAAACCAAAAAAAGAAAAAAGATAATAAACATTACAAAAAGCGATATTTTAGCAATATTCTTCTACACGATATCGCTTGCACGAGATAGCTTGAGGAACTCATAAAAATTAAAGTAATATTTATCCTGAGACCAGATAACTAAGATCGCATTCTCTTCTCGACATGTTTGAACAGTGTCTCAGATTTTTGACAAGTGCGTTTGTTCTTTTGTTATAAGTTGGGATTAACATTGCATGTGGAATAAATCTTTGCCAATTTGGTTCCCGACTTGTAGTTTAAAATGAACAAAATGTCTATTTCGAGAAAACAAGGAAATTTTCCTGAGACTAAAACAACAAAGCTGTCAATGTTAATGCGTACCAGAGAAGGACGCTTTTGACACAGCATGGACCGTTTTCGCCGCGTGTGGCGTCTCGGACGCGAACTGATCTCGTTGTATATATATACAAAAAGGATCTGCATTTTTTAAATACTACTTAAAAATACTTATTAGGATGGCAATCATGCCGCATACTAGGGTAAAAACTGAGCTACGACACCAAAGGCCGAGTCTCTTGCAGCCTGTTATAAACACGACTAAACAGTTGGGGAAGTGCAATCATCTTTGGTCTTGATGTGGAAGAAAAAGCAAACTAGACAAACAAGATCTTTTCTGCCTTTTATAGAAATTAAAACTATTAACAAAGAAACGACGCTGTACATCACGATTTCTTCAATCAGTAGTGAATTGTGTGGTTATTATTAGACATAAGGTGTGCTGTGATATACAAGTATGTGTGGCAAACTTGTCAACAATCATTATTAATAATAAGCATCGAACAATATTTTTTTCAGGGAAATTACACTTTTTCTGAATTGTGTAGCTCCAGAAAATATCCATACCCCCACCCCGCACCCCCCCCTGCCCATAATCATAATAGACCTGCCACGTTGTTTTATATGGCAGTAAATGTAGTCTCTTTCTCGTAGTTATTTATCTTTCACACCCGTTATTGCAGAAGCTTATACCTAACTAAGAAGTCGGACGTCTTTCTAACCACGCGTCCGCTTACTTAGCAAGGCATGGTAAGAGATGCATGTACCAAAAAATTCGCTTCGACACGTGCCATGTGTCTTGCTTGACATAACCCATTTTCATTTGACACACCGCGTGTAGCCTGGCGAAACGTCACTTGCGGTGCGGAGCTAGGAGAGATGACTGTTTTCACAGGCATGATTTCTCCTTTTTTTGCCATATTTGAGAAATTGAAAATAGTCCGCGTAAGTAGATAAGACAAGTACATAAACGGTGAAATTATTTTAAAATTGCAACATACAGTTATATCTTCAATTACACTATAACGAGTTATAATATTTCATTTCATATATATTTTTAACCGGCTACCCCGCCACCCGCTACCCTTCACCCGTCACCCGTCACCCGTTACCCGCCACCCGCTACCCGCCACCCGTCACCCGCCACCCGCGGAAAAGTCCTGCCGGTTTTGTGTCGGTTATTTTTGCGAGGGATTTCAAAGCGCACAGTGTCTGCACATGTACAGATCGAAGAACTTTCCTCATTTACATGTAAGATTAATTCCCATTGTTATGTTATCTGTATGCTGAAGTTCTGGTGATGTTCTTCTACACTGAATTGAGACGAATCGAGTGAATCTAACAGCAGTAATTTGTATTTTCATTCACAGATTTAAGTTTCGGCGCCCTGTAGTCAGTTGTGCAGTGTGTGTTCAGCGTTTTCGGAGGTAAGACTTCTTATTATAGTTGTGTTAATGCTTTTTTTCGGTTATCCGTGTTAGTCTAGTGCGTGATGACCTTTTACAGTTGAAGCGAACTGAGCCAACAAATTTTAAAAAACTGACAGCAGTATTTTTGTTTACAGTTAGGCCGTGTAGGCAGCCACCGGATCGAGTAGGTGTTTCCTCACACACAAGGTAAGAATCAAGAAAAATTCGTACTTATTTTAAAGCAAGTTATTTCGCCAAAAAGACGGTTTGTTTCTCTCGACAACTCCAGCAAAGCCTCTGTTTTTGTGTTAACATAGAAACCAGCCTTTGTATATGTAGCCAGAAGGCAGATAACAAACATGCACTGAAAAATAATAAGAGCTGTGTTAGCTTGCTTTCCATAAGCTAAAATTCTCAGCCAAAAATAAGGAAACCCCAATTAACGACTTCAGTTTGTAAAAATGGACATTGTCAAATGATAAGAACCCACTTGCATGTGAGGATGGCAAAAGACGGCTTGGATGCAAATGGATTAAAATATAGTTTTTCTTTTCTCTGACTAAGCAAATTTTGTTGGTTCTGGCCAGACTGTGGTTTTATTTGTCAGAATGCATCTGATGCTCAGCTGTTTTGTATTGGATTGAGTACTTAATTAAGACATTAATACTATTATTCATACAATGTATGTGTCAGCAATAACTGCTGATCAATCAACACATACATTGACAGTAAAAATTAATTGTTATTGTTACCAATTCAACAGCACTAATTCCTTTTTACTTGGCAGATTGTTTACTTCTCCTCTTCAACAATCTTTAGTCATACTCTGTCTCTGTACAAAACAAAGCTAAGTTAGGATTGTGATGATGAGCATTCACTGTCTGTTCATTCTTACGACCCTCTCTCTTCCATTGGATTGAGTTATTCTTGTGACAATGGGGATTCAATGTTTGTTCATTCTTACGACCCTCTTTCTTCCATCAAATTGGGTTAGGCTTGTGATGATGGGCATTCACTGTTTGTTCATTCTTACGACCCTCTCTCTTCCATCAGGTTGGGTTAGGCTTGTGACGATGGGCATTCACTGTTTGTTCATTCTTATGACCCTTTCTCTTCCATCAGGTTGGGTTAGGCTTGTGACGATGGGCATTCACTGTTTGTTCATTCTTACGACCCTCTCTCTTCCATCCGGTTGGGTTAGGCTTGTGATGATGGGCATTCACTGTTTGTTCATTCTTACGACCCTCTCTCTTCCATCAGGTTGGGTTAGGCTTGTGACGATGGGCATTCACTGTTTGTTCATTCTTAAGACCCTTTCTCTTCCATCAGGTTGGGTTAGGCTTGTGATGATGGGCATTCACTGTTTGTTCATTCTTACGACCCTCTCTCTTCCACCAGGTTGTGTTAGGCTTGTGACGTTGGGTATTCTTTTTTTGTTCATTCTTATATGACCCTCTCTCTTCCATCTGGTTGAGTTAGGGAATTCATGGTTTGCACTGAGAACTTTGCTTCCTTTGTGGCCCTCTATTCAGTTGTCTATTAAGCTTCCATTTTCCTTTAATGTGAATGGACGCACATCCATGTCATTGGGAGGAAGATGCTTAACAGTTTGTTCAATCATGGTAACATTTTAAATTTTGATAAAATAAAAAATTATTTATAGCGTGGAGAAAGTCCATTCATTTGGACCAGTTCAACTCCTAGACCTAATTATGGCCTGCAGAAATTTTACTGATCTTGTTATCCATCCATTTCAGTATTCTGGTATTGTGTGGAGGAAATTTATAAATAATGACTGTCATATTAGGCGAATCAAGGAATTTTTTTATTTTTCAGTTGATGTGGAAAGATATACAATAAAGCTAAATTGGTTGACTGCAGCACCATGATAACAAATAGATTGCTACCTCAACCTTTTTTTTGTTGTTGTTTGGCACAGACATTCATGATAAATAAATATGTTTCAACTTAAGCGTAAGGTTTCTACACCTAAAAATTTAAAGGGGTGGAGTCTACTTTTTACAAATACCACCAATCACAGGACGCCCACCTAAAGTGGGTAACCCTTGGTATTATTGAATTTAGAAGAAATGTATGAGAATTGCAAAAAGTTCCATAAGATTGTACTATTCTGCAATAAATATTTACATATGAAATGAGAATAAACTAACCTTCAATTTCAAGGACTTGCATTGCTCAGGAAAAAATCGCTAAAATTTGCCATTTCCAGCCATACAATGTAACAACAACAGCACTTCATTTCAGATAAAGGTCGGTTTATCCTCATCTTATATGAAAATATAATATTGATCACAGAATAGTACAGTAATAATTATGGAACTTCTTGCTATTCTCATACATTGCTTCTGAATTCAATAATAATACCAAGGGTCACGCACTTTGTGTGGGGCCCCTGTGATAACAATAGCTTTGATTAGTAAGGCTATAACTAGATCTAAAAACATCACACTCAATCAGTATTGCTGCTGGCTGTAGTCAATTAACATTTGTCTCTTATTTTTTCCTTTTTAATATTATTTTTCAGGCTGTGGAAATAGCAAGGAACTGGGCATTACCTTGGTTTATCCTAGCAAGTATGTTAAACAATACTGCAACTGTACAATGCTGCTAGGTGTTATGAATTCTGTGCTCACTTTCCAGGTTCACAAAAGTCTCCTAAAATTCAGACTGCTCCAGACAGCAGTACATTTAGAGTATCATATACTAACACAAGAATTACAGCTGTTTGTAAAAAAAAAAAACAAAACAGAATGACACGCAAATAGCAGGCTATTGCAACAACACTTTGCGAAGAACTGCAAGCAAGCAACTGCGTATATAGATCACAAGGTGCCCCTGCTAGAGGCATCAGACCACCCCCAGTATAGCAGGAAAAACTGCAAACCAGCATTGTTTCGAGGTTAACTTTGCCTAAATTACATTTAGCCACATTAATATAAGTATCGTTATTGTTATTATTATTATTATTCCTTTCATTTATATTAATTAATTTAATTCCTGGCTGGGAAATAAATTTGATCAGCTGGCTGGGAAACCAACCAATTTTATCTAGCTGGCTGGGAAATTTCTTGTGTGTCTTGCTGGGAAAAAGGAACAGATAATATTTTCCCAGCAACACTGAAAAACACGTGAAGATGCCTTAATAACATTTATTTTCATTAATGGGGGTATAATAATACATTTTACAACAAATTGGTCGTTGGGTGCCCCTGTGAATCTATCGTCCGTTACTACGGATGGCAAGGATGAACATGAATTGAATTTTTTTAAAAAATAGAGCCAAGTTTTTCAAGTTTTAATGCTATCCCTGCATAAATCACCAATCATGCTCTCTGGTAAAATTCACATAACAGTCTACAGAAGCATTTTGTGTATGGTTTTACACACTGAGTAATGACTTTAGCACAGAATTGACGTTGGACAGCAATATCCTCGTGTGACATAGCTCCTCTACGTTTTTCGCGTACTGAGCAGGGCGAGCGTTCTTTTTGAGTTTCCGATTCCGCCTTAGGGTCACTGGCGAGGCTGGTAAACCGACAGATTCGCTCCACTCAAAGACCACATGTTTCAGTAAGGTGAACACCAAGAAGGAATTTATCAGGCCTAGGTACTCTTAATCAAATGACTGAACAATCTGTCAGTCATGTTTTAAACGTACTAATGGAATTGACATGACAAGGCCAAAGAAGAAAACATGACGTCTTATGGGTACCAACTGTAACCACACAAATAGCTACAAATGTTGTAGCAACCCCCCTTCCCCCACCCCACATTCTAGCGTTCTAGCGTGACGTAAGGGTTGCGATCACGATGCTGCTTTGTGGCTGCTTTTGCAAGGACTAATGAGGCGGTTTGGCGGTTTGAGAGCAGCATTTTCATTACGTTTTTTTTCTTTTTTTTATACAGCTTTCGTAACTTCTTCAGCTATATGCCCCCCCCCCCAACCTCAATATTGGATATCTTATCAAATCAATGCAATGATCTGAATCTTCTTTTCTGCATCTGTACTTGAAGCAAACATGTCAGACTGAGAAAGAGGCCAATAAATAATCAAATATTTTTACCTCCATGACCTCTTGCAGTTCTTTCCAGGATCAGAGTTATCAGAGCAAACGGAGCTATCCACTTGAAATGACTTCCAATAGGACTCATTATGAGTGAAAACCCTTAAGACTGAAGGAAACATAAAACACAAGAAAACGTTAGAAATGCATAGTCAATACACTCCCTCGTAAATGTTAACTACTTGCAGTTTGTTTCTTCAGCTAAATATTAATGTTTCAAACGGTTTAGGTAGAAAATGGCTCAGATTCTTTTTACTACAAGGGGGAATAATTAACAGTTCGTTGATCAAGTGCAAATGAAATTGTAGGTAAACAGATAGTAAACTTCAATCTCATCACCCAAGCGCGTGAGCGACGCTTCTATTGCAGAATTACACTGTGACAAACTCGAAACCTTTGGGTATATTTCCGTGTTAAACTGTATTTACATTAAGAATACAACCTAAGAGATCATGATCTCTTGACAGCCTTAATCACTGACTTACTCAACACGCTCGGGCAAATATCACTGATCGCCGCAGACATGCTTGACTGTCAAAAGATTACGATACATAGACCGGCGACTAAGAACCTGGTTATTAAGAACCTATTGAGCTAAAACTTGCCAGTTAGGTCCCCTCTATACAAGAACCTGTTTAGTCTTAAATTTGAAACAGGTCCTTATATTCTAAAATCTACAAAAAAAAATTCTTTACACTTGGGCGAATAAGATACGTCAACATGGATCGTCGTTGGAGACAATAGTTGCCTTATTACCTCCAACTACAATTGTATTGGGAATGAGCTGAATACCACTAAATACTCTTAGCTACAATGTATTTTTGCTTCAGAAAATAAGAACCGATTTAAGAACCTAAATAGCCTAAATTTTTACTAGTTACCATTTATGTAAGATCCTGTTTAGGCTAACTTGGGAAAATGCATTTTGTCAGGGTTTTTAATAAACCTTTTAGCTGAAAAGAGGTGTTGTCCGGTGAAAGCCTTGTTAGAATTTTGAATAGACGACCACATGAACGTAAGAACTATACGGCTGAATATTAAGAAGCATTTACAAAAGCTTAACTAGACTACTTTCGGTTTCGTCTTAAAGGGACTGTTCTAAAAAGGTACTTAGCCGGGTTTGTGTAATTGTTGTTTAAAACAAAGGATCAATCACCCAAAAATGTATTAGAAGCTTTGATCATTCTGAATATTTGGAACTGTTTACTCAAACTAAACATCGCAACAGCAGCGTGAAACAGCATCGGTATCGAAACAAGACACCGAAAGAACTACTTTTAATCTTCTTGGCATAAAGAAACAAAACAGACAGGCTATATATACCAATGTTTTAGTGATCAGTCCTTTCCATATCTTCCATGACTCAGTACTTGCATGGTGGCCTTGTTTTATTTGGGAGGAAAGGAAGTCGACGACTTCCGCTGCGAACACTTTGCAGTCATTGCACTGTAAACTATAATCTCCTGCCACCAGCCAAGGTTAGAATTTGAATATTTCAACACGCTCTTTATTTTTCGCGATTTGCTTTGCTTCGTTTCAGTTACGTTGCATCGCAATTTCTGTTTTGTTCTTCGGTGAAAAATACCATGGTGACCGCCCTGTGACCCCTTTTCAGCGCTGCAAACCTCGGGTGCAAACCAAACAAGAGAAGAATAATTTTTGACTTGATACTGCCAGAAATATTAAGAAAAAGAAGCTGCAATTATGGCTTCATTCCATCAGTCCAAATTTAAATCATTGCAAAGTCCCCGTTTGGTTGTAAACAAAAGGTAAGGTAGGTTAAAATTTGAATTTTGAAATAAGGTAGCCGCTCAAAATAGATTATGTAACGTCTTCCATAATTCATATACAAGATTTATCATATTCCTTATAGACAACAGTGAAAAAATACCAACTTGAATATCGGTTAGTTCTCTATTGCTATTGAAAATTATTGTTAGAACTCATATACCTACATCAGTATCCTTAATAAGATGGAATAACATTCTTTATGGCGTTCACTTCCTTGTCTAGGCGGCGCTACATCACCTTCTAAATTCGGGGACTTTGTACCCCTTTCATTGTGCGCAGTGTACGAATCGAATCAATCACAATGCTTATTGCCGAATTTATTAACTACATACAATAGGGCGCGTCAAGGCCTGTTGTAGTTAATTTATTATTTAAGTTTATGTAATTTTATTTTACCATTGTTTTTGGGGATGGTAATGTATGCTTATGAATTTAAAACAAAAGAAAAACAAAAATTAGCTGAAATAAAAATTAAGACCCTGTTTACATGGAGTGGGGGACCCCGGTCTAATGGGGTAGGTTTCTTTTGTTTTGTGTCCTCCAGAGCGTGAAAACAAAAGAAACCAACCCCACCAGACCGGGGTCCCCCACTCCATGTAAACAGGCCCTAACTGCAACAGCTACGCACACAGCTAATTCGCTCTAAATTGTCAGCCAGTATGCAGCATAAGTTAGTTCTCCCGCTATTGTTGGCTGTTTCTTTGGTTTCTATTCCTTTTTTCCAAGGGAATGTGGAGGGATGTTGCCGCCGTCGACATAGTAAGTGGCTTATCTTGAGAACCCATTATTTTTATATCATCGTCATGCAAGCTGTCTGCTCCAAAACTACACCTTTCTTTGTAACACATGTAAGTTGTCCATGGAGTAAGTTAACATGAATTTCTAGGGTTTTTAGGAAATGCAAAAGTTATTTAAACATTTTCTTTAAAATTAAAAACGCAGACTCGGCTGGCAAAGACGACCGTAAAGTACAACTTCCTGGTTTGAATTCGTCCCTTGTAGTGCAAAGTCACGGTTGTGTATCGGGGTTGCATCTCTTAATCAAGTCTTGATGGCCTGCTTTATAAATACATTTCCCCGAGTAGATATCGAGAATAGATCACATACAACTCCATCTAACCTCAACTTGAAGTTTTCCTGCCTGTCGCCATAATATATACATCTGGGTTGTGCTGAGAGAAAGGCCTGCGCTTAACTCCATCTTCTTACGATCTATGCTTTGGATTGATGGAAGAACTGATTGTCATTAAATTAGTTACGTGATAAGGTGAAATTAGCGAATTTGTTTGACTTAAAAGTACATCAGTACAGCTTCAAAGTTGGAATTTTCAGTGTCTTAACTGTAGGCTGAAAATGCACAAAGGTTAGCTTTAGCAAACACCTGCCCACTAGAACATACACGGCAAAGAAATTTATCGAAATATATTCTAGAGTTTTAATAACAACAATGTCTAATACTGCTGTAGCTCTAGATTTAATGATTCTCGATATTCAAAACTCAAATTGTTTACCTACTTTAGAGCAGGCACCAGTCTACACAGGATTGAAACTAACTGCTATCATTACTTTCGGAGTAGTGTGGGCATTCACGAACCGATTTCGGGGGGGTGTTTAATTTTCCATTAATATTACCCAGCACATGATGTGACATTTAGTCTAAGTTGAGCATATATTTTCTGTGTTATGTTGTTCTCAAATTTATTTAACACTATAATCTCTATCATTGTCTTGAAAGACTAGGTAAAGGACATCATCATACATTTATTGCGAATCGAAAGTGGACTTAATTCATTAAGTTCCCCCAATTGGTATGTTAAGTTTACTTCGGTTGAAGTACTTGTTTCGCTTCACCCATTTCCCGTTTTTTGAGAATTGTTTTCAACTAAAAATTATTTCCATGCCATAGTTTGATCAACACTTTGAATTCTACCTTGAAGAGTTTCCGCAAAGGTTTTTGAATGTAACTTTCGATACCGGAAGAGACCAGAAGGCCCCTCTACCTAAGTCAGTCACCATAATAAATTCTTCAATGCGCGTTCCCTTTAAGGAAATACCTAGAAATTTATTTAAGGCAGAGCCTAGCCAGTGTTCAAACAAACAGCTTTCTAAGTTAATTTCACTTGGCGACAGACTGTCAGATATATATGCGAATAGCGCCGAAAAAAATTAGGATTTCGAACGGGATCGACAGTGTGGTGACATAGAAAAGAAAAAGGAATTTACTATTTTAAACAAACATCTGCTTTCTTTAAAACAGACTTTCTTTTCGAATTTTTTTTTTGTGACTCGTGATGATTTGAGTTAGCTTACAAAAAGGGACCCCGCTTCCGCTATGCCGATGTATTCTAATACAAATAAGCTCAAATAGATGAATACCTAAATAAGAACAGGTCAATTACGTCATGAGCGACTTGTCGACTCCTTTTTAAAAGACTTACTTATAGTCTCCATACGGATTTAAGCCCTTCAGGTTTTCGCTCTCGAACTGAACATTTAACTTTAAGTCACAAAAATATGAATCGTATTTTGTCCTTAAATGAAAAAATTACATTTCAAATTGTACTTTCGGTTTTCAATCATTTATTGATGCACTGGAGGGAAAAATCCCATGGTGCATGCTAAACAAAAATAAAATGAAAACAAAGCAGAGCAAAACACAAACAGGCAAAAATTGTGCACGCAAAAAGGGTGTAAATTCAGCGGGGGAAACAGTTGCAAGCATGTAATTTCGATTTGAAGGTTCGCGTTTTTCATTTTGGTTTACAGGTACTGGCAGTAATCCAGAAATTCTTGCGCAATGGCCTTCGGGCAAAATAAATTAGACCTTTTTCAGTAGGAATGTGTTTGGGCAAGTTGCATTCCTTTTCAGCATAGAAAAAAATAGAAAAAGAAAGAAACTTATTAGTTATCAATATAAATGCCTATTTTAAACACTAAATTAGAATCTTTTGAAAGAAAGTCGATCGAGTGTATTTCTGACTCTTAATTCAACCCATGAGCGATGAAAGAACAGAGCAAAAGACTGAGGGTTTAGATCCCAGAAATTTCGTGCCCATTCCACGCTGAAACATATCATTGAAACATATCCTTTGTCTCTCTTACTCTAGAAAACACGATTTTCCTTTTGATTCTGTGTATGATTCTAGTCGGCACCTATTCAAGTATACACTCACGTGAAATTCACAACACGAAGATTCCAGATGTTTCATATAAGCGAGGTTTTTGTTAGCTTTCGACCAAAGCAAAGCAATGGAAGAAGAAAGCAAAAAAAATAGTTGCGAGCAAATTTAAATTCTAGAGCAAACTATGAAAGAAACTAGCATATTTGTCACAACTGTACGTTGTGGGGTTGCACACTGTATTCAGTGTCCAGTCATAGTGTGTAGCTCTACAGCATTTGTAAACATTGCCTTACAATTTGTTTCACAAAACCAGCTTTCAATCTGCCCGTATCTTCATGTCCATGTTTGCTTTTGTCGTCGGTAATTTTGGTTTGTTTAAAGGCTGTTGCTTTACCTTTCAAGTTAACCGTGTTTTCCGATTGGATGAGAAGGGCAAACCTGCCATTTGTCCTTGAAAGCGGTGTTTTAATACAGAATTATTCAACTTCTTATATTATTTCATGTTAGCCCGTAGGCCTTCCCCAAAGAATGGCCATTGGGGAGCATGGGAACCAGCCTCTTGGGAATCGACGTCATGCTCAGGTTCCTACAAAACAAGACGTAGAAACTGTGACAATCCATCCCCTGCCTATGGCGGAAGGGATTGCGTTGGGAGTAGCACAGAATCGATGGACTGTGACGAGTGTGAATACAACAATGGAGGGTGCGAACACCGCTGCATAGACTATGATGGTCGCTATACTTGTGCTTGCAACTCTGGTTACAAGGCTTCGCAGTCAAACTGGAAAGAGTGTGTCCGTAAGTGCACAATGTGCATTAATTTTTCCTTTTTCGTTTCTTAATTATCTGTCCATACAAAATGGTTTTTAAACTTTCCTGGTCTGTTTTTCCTGGCCTTTCTTTTCTCATTATTTTGTCGAATGCGTTATGTTTACAAGCTTGAAAATTGCGGGAAACAACAAGGGATGATCTCGCTATTGGAGTAGGCAAACGTAACCGATACATACGTCTGAGAATATATAGCCTGAAAGGAAAACGCATCACTAGGTATGCTTTTCCGATAGCTTATTGAAGACGCGCCATGACGAGGCGCTTCATGTATAAGTGACATACGTTCCTTTTTTTCACAACGGAATGTATAATTTTAAGCTGGCGCTGAATCAGAGCCAAACGTTCTTACCTTGGAGCGATTTGAACCATAAAAAATTTTTACTCATAAACTATTACTAAAAATGGGGTTGGCAGGCCTGCACGATTTTTAAAAATATCTGAAAATACCAACGGTGAGCTGGAGAGGCAAACAGAGAAAGTACGGGTATGTTGATAATTGCTTTCTTTGACTTGCTTGTCTATATTTAAAGGAATTACTTGTCCCACAAGTAGCTGGCCAGCTCCTAGCAATGGAGAGTTATCAAACCTTTGCAGGGCTCAATCTCGAGTTGAGTCTGGGACAACTTGTTTCGCGACTTGTAATCACGGT